>CM040117.1:22311494-22889781 GCA_022559845.1 Amorphophallus konjac
CAAGCACATCAACCGAGGCCGGAATGCTCAGGCGGATGCCCTCGCTAAGCTGGCCAGTTCATTGGCGGTCCCGTCAGACACAAGCCTGAATATAACAGTGATCAACCGTCGACAGGTCCCCAGCGTAACAGAGGTTCTGGCCGAGGAACAAGAGATGGAAGTAGCAGTCATCGAAGGGGTTTAGCAGCCCGATTGGCGAGAGCATCTCCTGCGCTGGTTTCAACACCAACAACTTCCAAAAGAAACGGAACAGAGGATGAAGCTCCTAAGGATCAAAGATTCTTACGAGATGAGAAGCGGGACCCTGTTCCGAATTATGGCAGACGCCCGAAGGAAAGTCCTACTCCGTTGCTTGTCTTCAGCAGAAGCGGGATAGGTGATGCAGGAAGTCCATGCAGGATCAGCTGGAGCACACCAGGCTGGCCCGAAAATGAAAATTGAGATAAAGAAGCTGGGTTACTATTGGCCCACTATATTTGATGATTGTTGCAAGTTTGCCAAAGCTTGTCAGAAATGTCAAGAACATGCTAATGTGGCAAGGAGACCTCCGGTGCCACTGCATCCCACCCTGCCGAGCTGGCCATTTGCTCAGTGGGGCACGGACGTAGTAGGGCCACTGCCAGCATCTTCATCAGGGTGCAAATACATCTTAGCAGCTACAGACTACTTCTCCAGATGGGCAGAAGCAGTAGCACTAAGAGATGTGACGGGAGAACTAGTTGCAAGATTCTTCCGGCAGAATGTAATATTTCGGTTCGGGATCCCCAGCCGAATCATCTCTGACAATGGCAACCATTTTAGAAATCAGAAGATTTATCGGCTGGCCGACAAATACAAAATCGACTGGAGGACATCTTCCCCCTACAACCCTCAGGCCAACGGACTCGCAGAAGCCTTTAACAAGACACTGTGCACGTTGCTGGCAAAGACTGTCAAGTCTAATAAAAAAGATTGGGAGGAAAGGATGTACGAAGCACTTTGGGCCTATCGTACTGTCTACAAGACCCCAACTGGCTGTTCCCCCTTCTCCCTTGTCTACGGGTCAGAAGCTGTGGTGCCAATTGAGCTTGAGGTTCCTTCATTGCGAGTTGCCATCCAGCACGGATTAGTCAATGGTGAGCAGACCAATGCAGAAAGAAGATTGGAAGAGCTCATTGAGCTCGAAGGAAAACGCCTCCGGGCGCAGCAAAATATCCAGCTCTACCAAGCTCACATGGCCCGTGCTTTTGACAAGCTAGTCAAGGGTCGAGAATTCAAGAAAGGAGACCTGGTAATGGTCAAAAGAAAAGAAGTGATGGCCTCCAACCCCAAAGGGAAGCTGGTCGAAAACTGGGTCGGGCCGTATATCATCCGCCGAGTATATGAAGGGGGTGCCTACGTCCTGGTAGACCACAAAGGGGTTATCCAGTTCTCTCCCCTCAACGGAAAGCATATTAAGCTGTATCATGCAGCGCAGACGACATGTCCCGAGTGATCGGTCGAAGCTACCTTTCCCTTGGTTAGTGGCATTTTGCCCTAACCAAGCTACCTTCTCCTTGGTTTAGTGGCACTCCGCCCTGACCAAGCTACCTTCTCCTTGGTTTAGTGGCACTCCGCCCTAACCGAGCTACCCTCTCCTTGATTTAGTGGCACCCCGCCCTAACCGAGCTACCATTTCCTTGGTTTAGTGGCACTCCGCCCTAACCAAGCTACTTTTCCCTTGGTTAGTGGCACTCCGCCCTAACCAAGCTACCTTTCCCTTGGTTTAGTGGCACTCCGCCCTAACCGAGCTACCCTCTCCTTGGTTTAGTGGCACCCCGCCCTAACCAAGCTACCTTTCCCTTGTTTAGTGGCACTCCGCCCTAACCAAGCTACCTTCTCCTTGGTTTAGTGGCACTCCGCCCTAACCGAGCTACCCTCTCCTTGGTTTAGTGGCACCCCGCCCTAACCAAGCTACCTTTCCCTTGTTTAGTGGCACTCCGCCCTAACCGAGCTACCGTCTCCTTGGTTTAGTGGCACTCCGCCCCAACCAAGCTACCTTTCCCTTGTTTAGTGGCACTCCGCCCTAACCGAGCTACCTTTTCCTTGGTTTAGTGGCACTCCGCCCTAACCAAGCTACCCTTCCCTTGGTCTAGTGGCATTCCGCCCTAACCAAGCTACCTTCTCCTTGGTTTAGTGGCACTCCGCCCTAACCGAGCTACCCTTTCCTTGGTTCAGTGGCACTCCGCCCTAGCCGAGCTACCTTCCCCTTGGTTTAGTGGCACTCCGCCCTAACTGAGCTATCTTTTCTTGGTTTAGTGGCACTCCACCCTAACCGAGCTATCTTTTCCTTGTAGATCCCCTCTGCGGGTCAGCCTCAGCCCTCAACTCTGTCATCGACGCCAGGGCGAGACTCTCCCCCGACTGGCTCGGCTTCGAGGGTAATCCTCCAACAGCCGCATGTATCCTCACCGGCACGGGGCGGAGTAGGGTGATTATCCCTGAAGGAGATGCAGTGGCCAGCGGTAGCAGATCCGAGGCCTCTGACGAGACCACAGCAGTATCAGAAGTCGATGCCGGGGAATGAATAGCGGCTTCGAGTTCCTGGAATGAAAATTCATGTAAACACCAAGGTGACAAAAAAAGGCAATGGGATATGCGGCTCTGTAAAGGGGCGAATAGAGTTTACTATGATGACGGCATCCATCTCTTCAAGCCCCTGGATAGAAGATTCCAACCCTGCAGACGAAGCAGCAAAAGGAGGGATTATCTCCGCCTCCACGTCCAATCCAGCAAATTCCTCCTGTACCACTCCCTCGGACGGTGCCCTCGGCAGCCTCAGAGGACTGAAGATCAAAGCATCGCTTGATAGTATGAAGGGAGCCGTTGCCCCTTTGTTGCCTGCTGCAGACCCTTGTTCATCACCTTCTGAAGAATGATGGTCAGTCTCTTTGTCAGAAGGGGTGGCAGAGCTACTCGAAGAAATATCTATGCTGATCTCGGGCTGGCCCGCCTCCTCCGTCGCCTGACGGGACGCTGAGCGGGTGAGCACGCGCCGCAATGGGATAGCACCCTTCTTCAGCACAGTCTTATGTCCCGCGGGCTGTGAAGGAGCTTCCACAACAGGCGCCTCAACCGCCGCCCTGACCACTCCTGCCATCACAACAAAACAAGTGCATAAGGCAGGATGGAAAGCTCAATAAAAAGGACAACCAAAAGAACCACAATTGTGCAGCTCACCCTCAGCCTCGCTGGCAGGCGTAGGAGAAGGAAGTCTGACATCCTCCTCAACAGCGGGGAGACTCCTCCCTGCAGCTCCAGCTATCTCAGTCACCCCTACCGGGGCTATGATGGAAGGCCCTATCTCTCCGGCCTCCAGGGCGGCTTCCTCAACATATGTGGTGTCAGCCTCTCCTTGAGCTGAAGCTATACAAAGAAGACATCAAAAAAAAATGAAAATGAAAATGCCGTGAAAAGTGCATTCCCTTATACCGCACAAGGAAATAATGTCACCTTCAGCTGCTTGCTGAGTAGCTTCTTTCCGAGTGGCAAACTGTTCAAATGATGGCACCTCGGGCAGGGGAGTCTCAGCCGCATCAGTCGAAGGCCGCTTGGAAGAAGTTTTCCGAGCCTTCTTCGCTCGGCCTATTGCAACTTTCATTGCAGAAGCCGCTCTCTTTTTGCCAGGCGGCAGTGGAGTAGTAGTCGGCGCTGGTACAGGGACCTCAAAATATTCCGGCTTCTGTGCCTGAGAGATGATCTTTCTATAAAGCCCCTGCTGCTTGATATCCGGACGGTCTGTCAAGTGAAGCACACGCCGTTATGAAGGAGCAAGGCAACAAACCAATCTACGTGTCAACGGAGGAGCACTTACCTGCCCGGCCGTTGTAAAAAGACGAGAGTGGCCAATACTGATAAGCCACCTCCTTGCTTCGGGATGCAGCCTCCCGAACAAGCCAACAGACGTCGCCAATCTTCTTACACTTGTCGACCAGGTCGGCCAAGTCCGCATGTCCGTGGGAAGCTATACAATGATACAAGCCGAGGTGGTCAAAGCCCCAGACATCGGCATAATGAAAAGATACGAATAGAGGCTTGTCCAGAACACTAGCTGCGGGACTCTCAAGGGTCAGTCCGTGGATGCTCATCAGGACAAACAGCCAAGATGTATGCTGATAGTATGTCGGGGTTCTGTCCTCTCTATTAACAAACGCCCGACACGGGCAAAAGTGATCCACCTCGCACTTCCATGAAACTGCTTTGGATAGCGGCTCCTCGATAGGGAACGAATACTGCTGAAGCTCCAGGCGGGAACCGCCAATCTGGCACATGTGTTCTAAATTCTGCGTAAAAGCATCTTCACTTATGTCAGCAAGCACGGGTGTCAGTGGTTCAGCCGCTCCCTCCTTGATGGCTTTTCTGCTCGCTATGTATGTCTCTGCCTCCTTCGGGTGGTGGGAAAATAACCTCTTCAGATGGGCTTCGTCAATGTCAAAAATGGGCCCAGGCTGCTGACTCAGAAAGGTGCGCTCAGCCACGTCCTAGCATGTCATCCGGGTATTATGGTAGAAGCTCGTGCGAGCATTCCACCATTTTACATACTCAGGAGTGACCCGGGGGACTCGGTTCGGCATTGGCACTCTGAAAGTATTGGCGTCCCGGCGGTGAAAATAGTCCCACCAGGAGCGACCTTCGTCCACAACGGTCGAGCCATGCTTTGACCTGCTGTCTAAAGGAAACAGGGCGACCGAAGGTGAAATATGCTGATCATAGTCGAAATTCCGACCGAACCTGAAGGGATAGTAGGGTTCCAAATAAACGGCGCCCCCCTTTCTGAATACTAAAACACTGGGGCGGATTGATAAAACCCAGTCAATGAGTTCAGGCTCCAAGACTGGTCGGGTCACGGTGTTGCCCGAAATGAAGTGTGTGAAAGTCTCCACTGCCTCGAGCTTACACTCACGCTGACGGTTCACTAATGGAGATGAATGTGCAGCCAAATTCCAAAAGTGGATAGTCCCCGCTGAATCCGTTGGGACCCTCGTCAGTCGGCCACGGATGGAGAAGAGTTGTTGGGACACTGGACCCGGCTCAGCACTTGCAAACTCCAGCATTCTGGGATACAATGTCATTGTCTGCAAAGTCCGGGGAGCTAGCTCCGGAAATAAGTTGCACACCCAGGCATTAAAAAAATGAAACGGCCCCACCGTTCGAAAAGAGCGAGGGATCCGTTGCCTATGAATATCTCCAATAGATTTGTAAATCAGGCATAGTGCGGCTGGACATATTGCAAGCCGTATGCCCCAAGCCATCTGACAAGCCGGGTATATTGCCTCCGGCCGAATAACTGTCTCATCCCCCTGCGGGAGGGCAAAAGTACATAGCCAGAAGGTAAGGTAAGCAGCACAATGGGTAAGGGGATCCACCCCCATCGGATTCGGCCCCCCGCGGCTTATCCCCCGAAGAGAAGCAGGCAGCTCTGACTTGAACTTAGGTGGCCTGCTGGGTTTACCCGCAACAGGAGCCACGTGAGGAAACTCGCTGTACTTCAAAGGGCCCCCGAAGAAATACTGAATCCAATGTCCTGCTCGGACTCTCAGTTTGCTGCTCTTCTCCCGGGGCTGGTATCCCTTTGAGGATCCCCTATTCAGCGTCAGGCAGAGGGAGCGGTATGCCTTCATCAAGTACCGGTACGAATAGCCGAAGTAATATTCACCTTCGCCGTCTGTTTCGTCCTTGATGAAGTCATGAATGCAGACCTCCTCATAGGGCTCTCCGTTAATCGGCAGGCCCGATAACTGTGATAGGCTCCAAAGATCCAGAGAGGTCTCACCTTCTGCTGTATAGAAAGTGTTGAACTGCGGGCAAAATAATTCGAACATGCCGCAGCACAGCCCCTTTGAAATGGGATACCTAAAGCGGGATGCATACACACTGTGGTACACCCCGGCCCTGACCAACAGCGGTGCATACTCTTTCAGAACATATTCTGTGAATTCCACTGCCCCTACATGAAAGAGATGAGCATCCGTCACCTTCGTGTCTGCAAACCACCCAGCTGCCAGTTGAAATTTGAACTGAACAGCCAAGCAGTTCAGCACAAACGGTTCCTCTCTGTAGCCCCACGTGATGGGTGCCAAAAATAAGCCGTAGCCGAGTTTCTCCCTATTAACCCGACCTATGGTGTTGTCCCACCTGGCCGGTGTGAATTCTGGAGCCCGTGTCAGCATCTTCTGCTCTGCCTCCAGCTCTGTTACTCCCAAGACAGCGTCCCACTTGCACCGCTCCCCCAGGAGATATATGGTATCGCCACGATACACAGAACCTTTCAAGCTGTCCCGGTCCAACAACATGGCCCGCTCCACCATCCGAGCCAGCATGACGTCCCTCTTCCCAGAGACGTTGAAGGTGCAAATGAAAGGCGCGAGGTGACGATCCTTCGGGAAGTCCGGGCGGTAGCCGTCATCGCGATTGAAGTCCAATCCCCCCTCGACAGTCACAATGCGAGAGGCGGATACTGTATCTGTTTCGGAGCCAGAGGACTCGTCGACTATGGCGATCCTCCCCAGGCCCCGGTCCAACTGTCCAACGTTCCTCTAAGTCACAACAGGACCGGAAGCTCTGCCCGGGAGAGAGGAGTCAACATCAGCGGTGCCGGAAGCAACACGGCTTGAGGAAGAAGCCATTTCCAGCGAGCTGCAGACATAAAACCAAGGAAGAAAGAATAAGAAGATGATATGAAGAAGAATGTGTATAGAACAGAAATTTTTAGAAAATTTTGACAGCATCTCCCCTTATTGGGAGCATGCCCAAAAGTTAAATGGGAGAACACCCACCAAGAGGGGGTGACTCCGAAATAAACAGGGACGGAGTCCCGAAGAAAATTTCCATAACAAAGGCTTCCACGCCGACCGCTCTGAGGCTACGGAAGGAGAAGGGAGAGGAAGAGAGAGAAAGCTCAGGAAGAAATGAGCCTCTCTCTCCCCCCCTCGGCGCTTATGTCGCCCCGGCCAAGAGGTGCGCGGAGAAGGCGGCCGCGCCGACTGTCGGACGCGCCAAAAGGCGCGCCGAAACGGCCTCCACGCCGAAAATCAAAGTCGCCAAAGGCGCGCCGGGACGGTCATCGCGCCGACGGAAGCCACGCCGAGGAGATCACCGCACTGAGAAGAGCGTCGCGTCGAGAATTCCATGCCGAGCCCACCTCCACGCCGAGAAGATAGTGCCGGGAGCGTCCATGGAGCCAATTACCTCACCAGGGGTGATATGATTATCAGACCAAGCCAAAAATGCTGGTGTTCATCCAAATTTGCTTGTAAAGCATGGAAGTCACGCAAAGCAGAATGAAGACTCAGAGTCAAAAGAATAGCCAATGCACAGGAGCAGACCTGAAGAGACCACGAAGCGCAGTGTGTGAACGTGATGTACACCCGCATGTCCCGTGTCACTCATGCTTCACTCACGCCACCTACGGGTGGGGGGCATTTGTTGACACCTAAAATATACCAGAAGAAACTATAGCATATTCACAGCTTTGAAGATCAGTCGAGGGCACAGTTCACGTGCTATTCTTGGGAGATGTGAGAGTCTAAATAGAATAGACCCACTACCCCTATCATTCTGTTCGACTATAGCCGTCTCTGGCTAAGTCGCTGTCCAGTACTGCTATCGTTCAGATAGTCATGCTAATTAAACTACAACAACATTCAGGCAACCATTGCCTGCTGAAACCGATGTTCAGACATCTCTGACGCTCCAAGAACCAGGATGCACGGTGCCCCGCACGTATGTGTGAATGCAAGGTGTAGACGGGCTCGGTGGGGTCGTAATATGCATATGTCAAGAACCCCACCGTCGAGAGGAGTTCACTGAGTGGATCCTGGACGGATGGGCCGAATGGCAAGAAGATGGGCCAAGCCCAAACAAGAGACCGGACGCGCCGATGGCTGTCACGCCGGGAGGAGCGGTTCTGGCGCGTCGGGGAGCTCATGCCGAATGAATGAAGGGTCTCACCTCTATAAGAGGCCTGCCCTTCGAACGAAACAAAGAGAGCACAGACAGAGCATAGAAGAGGAAAAAGAAAAAAAGGGGGAGAAAGAAGAAGAGAAAGAGAGTGCTTAGCCACCGAAGAGCAAGAGGGAGTTCGAGAGCCCTTGAAAGAAAAAAAGAGAAGAAAAGAAGAGGAGAGAGTCAGAGGTTCGAAGAAGGATCCAGGTGGGAACGTCGGGCAGCTACAGCTTCCTCTGCTTCTCCTCCCTATCTGTCTCAACTTTTCCCTCTGTATTTCTGATTTCTAGCATCTTTGCTTCAATAGCATCGGATGCCAATGTAACCCTGCTTTGCAGGGATTAAGCCTGGATTTCTCTTTCCGATTGAGTCGATTTCTTTTTCTAAATAGCATGCGTGTAAGCCATTTGGATGAAGTTATTAATGAAAGAATGGGCTGATGTCTGCTACCTCTGATCATTCTTCTCCGTCTTCCCCTGCATATGAGGTTCTAATCTATGCACGGGCTACAGGTAGCCTTGAATGAGTTTTTTTTTATGTTTGAATTCCTCTATCTGTCGAAGATTCTTCGCCATCGCTCCATCCCCCTCCTGTGCCACATTTCGAGGGCCTGAGACAGTCTATCTCATGGCTCCTCGTATGCGGACTGAAAGGGACATGTTTAGGGGTTTCCGGCCGCACATTTTTTGCTCTCAGTGAGGCTCTCGGAGGCAAGGTGTTTCCCCCAAGGGTTTCTTCCCCCTCCATCATCTAAGACAGTCGAGGTAAAACCCCTTTCCTTCAAGCTCCCGAAGCCCTGCTGGGTTCTGAAACCTCCTGTGCAAAAACCCCCCGGCGCCGGTGTCTCCCGACGTGGATTTCACGCCGAGGGCTTGCCACACCGGCTGCATCCCCCATATCGCGCCGAACCTACCTGGCCTTCGTGCCGAAAACCACCCCTCTTCTCTGCATTGACACCTATGCGTTTGTTGGCCACCCTGCTACCTTCACGCATGTGCCGATAACCCATACAGCCTCTGTCCATCATATCCTGCCCCATGGGAGTGCATTGCCCTTCCCTCTGACCTCATGGGAGCTATATTAAAGGGGTTAATTGTCCCTCTACATTTTGCAACCCAGTAAACCACGGGGCCCTGCCCTTGCAGGCTCTCCGATGGATTGCATTGGGAATATTATAACAGTGGGGATAAGGTCTCTTATGACCGAGACACTTGAATCACGGGCTACGCCCGGCACTTATTTTAGTTTCTACTCCGGCATTCGTGAGTAGATATCCCATGATATTCTCTTGGAACACTCCCAAAATAAGGGGAGATGCTGCCAAAATTTGCCCAGGGCTTCACTCTGTCATACGGCACGATGTTTCATCGGGATGGCGTAGTTAACCCCTGAATCTGGTGAGAGCCTGAGTTATGATATCTCACGGCATCTTGCCCTCATAGGGAATACATCTCCCTGCTAATGATCTCTTTGAACACCCCCCTCCAGGAGTGCATCCACCCTTATTTCCTATAACCCCCACCTGACTTCATGAAATCTCCACTGAACGCCCATAAAACCCTCACAAATACCCTTTCTTTAAACCTCATAGAACAGCCCTCGGCGCCACTGCCTCCCGGCGCCAAACCCGCGCCGGGTGGGTGGCGCGCCGGGACCAGGGCACGCCGAAGGCCAGGGCGCGCCGGGACCAGGCTAGGCCGAGACCCCCTTGAACCCCTCTTTCGCACCGTATTCCTTCGCGCCGGGACTAGGCTGGGCCGATGCCCTTTGAACCCCCTCCCCTCGCGCCGTCAGCCCTTCGTGCCGGGATCTCCAGCGCCGACTAATATCTGTGTCATTTCACCTTACTAGTGGGTGCTCTTATTCAAATCTTGATATCTCAACATCCCATTAAACCCCAGAATAATCATCCCAAACCCAGAGGTCCTACTCCCATCAACCCTTAAGCCAGTCTTCAGCATCTTGCGAGGGGATTATCGTCATTCACCTGGGCCCATGGAGATATATTAATGGGGGTTCCACCCCTACACTACACCAAACACGATAACTCTCCCGTCTCCCCACTGGCCCTCGGAGTCCTGCCACCGCATGTCCTCCAATGGCCCCTCGAGGGGAATATTAACGAATGGCACAGACGGTCCCGCCACATTTGGATCCTTTTTGGATCCAGGCCTGTGCCTGATTTTCGTCTGGGTCTCCATTCCGGCTCTCCATGGATGGACGTCCTATCTCCCTTTTTTTTTGGTATAATCCGAAGGAAGAGGGCATGCTATCAGATTTACGCTGTAGCATCGTCATCATGCCCCATGCAGCACGATTTCCCATGCATATTCGCATCAACCCTTACGTATATCAAATGACGTTGACAAGAGGTCGGGTCACACTCGATCGGAAGTCTTCGCTATGCGCGATGGTGGTCTTCGGACCTACGTCCTCTGCCATGTACCAAGGGTCCATTATTCTATGAGTTATGCATCCCTTGCATGATAAACAAATGCCTTCCGTAGGCTTTTGTCATAGTCATCATGTAGTTCTTTTTATTTCAGCTTCGACAGCCCGCTATCTCGGCAATTAATCAAAGGTGTTCCCTCCTCGTGGGGGATGTAATTAACGCCATAGCCTTTATGGTATGGCGGACTGCTGGTCCCGACCGAACCTCACATTCGCCCGACATGGGTCAGAATGAGCGCATAATAACTCGTCACTCATGTGACTGGCACGCCCGCGTCGTTAATCAGCCAGTTAACTACCAAGTTAGCCAATTGACTGATCGACCCGCGAAACCCAAGAAAAAAGGAAGGAAAAAGATTCCGCGTCAAACACTGGGCGACAGGCCCGGACCAAAGTAAAAGGATTTTTTTTGTTCTTCAATGCGCTAGGAGTACCAGCTGTGAAATCCGAACCTGGGAAAGTGGGCCTCATGGGCTAGAATTGGTGTTGCGGAAGTAGGCCGTGAAGGCTGAAATCAGGGAAGCGGACTATGAGAGCCGCAATTAGGAAGCTGGCTACAAAAGCCGAAATTGGGGAGTAGGCTACGAGAGCCCAAATTGAGGAAGCGGGCTACGGAAGCCGAAGTTGGGAGATTAGCAAGCCGCAAGGGCAGGAAGTAGGTTGTGAGGGCTAAGATTGGGCTGTACGAGCCAGAACTGGGAAAGCAGGCTGCGAAAGCCGAAATTGAGAAGCAGACTACAAAAGGCAAAATTGGGAAGTAGGCAGCAAGGAGCCAAAGTTGGGAAGCAGGCTACAAGAGCCAAAATTGGGAATTATGCAACAAAGGTCAAAGGGAAGCAGGCTGCAAGAGTCGGAATTAAAGAAAGCAGGCTACGAGAGCCAAAGATCGGGGAAGCAGGCTACAGGAGCCAACATCGAGAAGCAGGCCACGAAGGCCAAAGGGAAGTGGGCTACAGAAGCCAAAATGTTGGGGAAGCGGGCTAGAAGCCAAAGTTGAGAAGCAGGCTGTAAAGAGCCGAAGTTGGGAAGCAGGTTGCAAGGGCCAAAGGTTGAGGAAGCAGGCTATAAAAGCCAGAGGTTGGGAAGCATGCTACAAAAGCCAGAGGCTGGGGAAGCAGGCTATAAAAGCCAAAGGCTAGGGAAGCAGGCTATAAAGCCAAAGATTGGGAAGCGGGCCGTGAAGGCTGGAATCAGGAAAGCGGGCTGCGAAAGCTGAAATCGAGAAGCCAGGCTGCGGTAGCCATTTTTTATACTATTATTATTATTATTAATTTCTTCATCCAAGCATGCAGGCATTCGTCAGCAGACATAACATAAGTATAAATAAGGTATCTCCCTCTATAGGGGAAGGGATAGGGACATCACCCATAATTCGCAGACACGGTGCGGGCCAGAAGGCACAACTAAGGGGTGGTGCACCCGTCAAGAGGATATCGCATGTCTTGCATGCATAGCTTAAATTCACGCGTTTCACCCGAGGTAATTCTCTGTGGAGTGGAGGAGCAAGCATGTGAGCAAAAGACCCTAAGCATAGGGATATGCAGGTTTTCTAAGCAACACTCGAGGATTACTCTAGCGCCTATACATGGGTTTCAGGCTCTCGATTTCGGTAGCTTCGCACAGCCCCCATCTATTTATTTTGGTAGCGGATTTCACCATTCGGCACGAGTCTCCTCATGTGTCTCAATGGGAATTCCCGACTACTGGGATTCGTCCTTATCATAATTCTATTACGGATTCCACCGTTTGACGTGAGTCTCCTCATATATCTCAATGGGGATTCCCGGCTACTAGGTTTCATTCTTATTCTAATTCGCTTCACCTTTTCACGCGAGTCTCCTCATTTGTTTCAGTGGGGGTTCCAGGCTACTCAGATTCACATTCCTCTCTTTGTTTTGTCTCATCTCTTTTCTCTCTTTTTTTTTGCATCTCTTTGTTTTAAGTGGGGGTAGGTAACTTTTTCCTCACGATTACCCTTCACGCGAGTGCAGAAATTCAAGCATCCGTAGAGTGCTGAGAAGAAAGTCGGGCAATCCCTATGGTTGAAGACCATTGAACACATTAAGCGCGGAGTAGGGGAGTGTTGCCTCATGTTTATTTTGTGAGTTGAGCTTAGCAATTTAGCCATGACTCTTCCCCTTGACGTGTGCACCCGCCATAATTGGGTTCCCTTCGAGCGTTTGCCGTGACGCGCGTGCATCCGAGATCGGGGCAACATTATTTAGCAAGGAAACATGGTCCTAGAAACTTCCAAGGAGGTGTATTATTCTATATTACAAGCAAGCATGCAAGCAGGGCAGCCAAGCATTTTTTATCTCTTTTGTTTTACTTTCTTCTTCTTTTTTCTCTCTTATTTTTGTGTAAGAACATATAGTTGTTACGTATAAGCGTAGTGGTAGTAAAAGTATTAGGGAAGCAGACCACGAGGGGCCGAAAGGATATTAGGGAAGCGGGCTATAGAAGCCAAGGGACATTAGATGAGCGGGCCATAAGGGCCAAAAGATGCCGGGAAGTAGGCCATGAAGGTCAAAGGTTGGGGGAGCAGGCTACGAGAGCCAGAGTTGGGAAGCAGGCCACGAAGGCCAAAGGGAAGCGGGCTACGAGAGCCAAAATTGGGAAGCGGGCTGCAAGAGCCAAAGTAGGGGAAACGGGGTGTAAGAGCCAAAATTGGGAAGCAAGCTGCAGGAGCCGAAATTGGGAAGCGGGCCGTGAAAGCCAAATTCTGGGAAGCAGGCTACAAGAGCCAAAGGTATTGGGAGGCGGGCTGCAAGAGTCGAAGTTATGGGAAGCGGTCCGTGAAGGCCGAATTCTGGGAAGCAGGCTACAAGAGCCTAAGGTATTGGGAAGCGGGCTGCAAGAGCAGAAGTTATGGGAAGCAGGCCGTGAAGGTCGAATTCTGGGAAGCAGGTTACAAGAGCCAAAGGTATTGGGAGGTGGGCTGCAACAACCGAGAGATGTTAGAAGCAGGCTATAAAGCCGAAAGATATCGGAGAGAGCGGTGGGATGGATGGATCAATCCTGATAGCGGGCCTTGGCCAAAACGGCTGAGCCGAAGGGCGTCGGGTAGCGGGATGTAGGAGCCGAAGAGAAGGGTCCCCTTTTGTTCTTTGGTCGAGGAAGGGTCCGAACCAAAGTGAAAGGTCTATTCTTTTATTCTCTAGCTGGGGAAGAGTCCGAACCAAAGTGAAGGGGTCTATTCTTTGATTCTCTAGCCGGGAAAGGATCCAAGCCAGAGTGAAAGGTCTCTTTGTTAATTCTCTGGCCGGGAAAGGATCCGAGCCAAAGTGAAAGGGTCTATTATTTTGTTCTCTGGTCGGGAAAGGATTCGAACCAGAGTGAGAGGTCTCTTGATTTTATTTGGTGGCCGAAGGTCGAGGGTGGAGTTGCTCGTTGACTTGACAACTGTCGACTAGAATGCCGATGGTTGAGAAGTTGTCGGCTCAGACGCCGATGAGTGGGAAGTTGTCGGTCTAAAAATTGATAATTGAATAGCTGTCGGCTCAGAGGCCGATAATTGGATAGTTGTCGACCCGGAGGCCGATGATTGGATAGCTGTCGGCTCAGAGGCCGATGGAGGAGTAGCTGCCGGCTGGGAAGCCGTTAATTAAATAGCTGTCGACCCGGAGGCCGATGATTAAATAGCTGTCGGCTCATGGGCCGATGATTGAATAGCTATCAGCTCATGGGCCTTGGATAGCTATCAGCTCAGAGGCTGATGATTGAATAGCTGTCGGCTCAGGGGCCGATGATTGAATAGCTGTCAGCTCAGGGGCCGATGATTGATTAGCTGTCAGCTCAGGGGCCGATGATTGGGAAGCTGTCGGCTCAGGGGACGATGGCAGAGTAGCTGTCGGCTGGGAAGTCGATAATTGGATAGCCATCGACCCAGAGGCCGATGATTAAATAGCTGTTGGCTCAGGGGCCGATGCTCAGATAGCTATCGACCCGGAGGCCGATGATTAAATAGCTGTCGACCCGGAGGCCGATGGAGGGGGTAGCTGTCGGCTTGAAGCCCCGATGGCTGAATATCTTTTGGTTTAATGCCCCGTCGGCAAAAGGTTTTATCGGTTTAACGCCCCCGTCGGCAGAAGGTTTTATCGGTTTAACACCCCGTCGGCGGAAAGGTTTAGTCAGTTTAACGTCCCGTCGGCGGAAGGTTTAGTCGATTTAACGCCCCGTCGGTAGAAGGTTGAACCGGTTTAACGCCCAATCGGCGGAAGGTTTAGTCGATTTAACGCCCCGTCGGTGGAAGGTTTTGTCAGTTTAACGCCCCGTCGGTGGAAGGTTTTGTTGGTTTAACGCCCCGTCGGCGTAAGGTTTTGTCGGTTTAACGCTCCGTCGACGGAAGGTTTTATCGGTTTCATGCCCCGTCGGTGGAAGGTTTAGTCGATTTAACGCCCCGTCGGTGGAAAGGTTTTGTCGGTTTAACGCCCCGTCGGCGGAGGGTTTAGTCGGTTCGGATGAAAGGTCGTGACGCCGACCCTATGAGAGGTTTATTCGTTGGATGGCTGGAGGTAGAGGGTGACAGATCACGTCTGCCTCAAGGCTCACTTTCTTTTCTTCTCTTCTTCTTTTATGTGAAAGGGCGAGTGGGAAGACCACGTCTGCCTGATGTGTCCTTTCTTCCCTTTCTTCTCTTCCTCTATTGTGCGAAGCGGCGGGTTCGAAGACCACGTCTGCCTCATGTCTCTCTCTTTTTTTGTGTGCGAAGAGGCGGGTTCGAAGACCACGTCTGCCTCATGACTGTTCTTCTTTTTTTTTCTTCTTCTCTTATGTGAAGAGGCGGGTTCGAAGACCACGTCTACCTCTTGTGTCTTTTCTTTCTTTTCTTCTCTTCCTCTTTTGTGTGAAGCAGCGGGTTCGAAGACCACGTCTGCCTCACGACTGTTCTTCTTTTTTTTCTTTCCTTTCTTCTTTTCTTATGTGACGAGACGGGTTCGAAGACCACGTCTGCCTCTTGTGTCTTTTCTTTCTTTTCTTCTCTTCTTCTCTTGTGTGGAGAGGCGGGTTTGAAGACCACGTCTGCCTCACGTCTCTTTTCTTCTCTTCTTTTCCCATTGATGCCCCCAGACTGGGACGTGATTCTCTTAACGTGCCCCCAGGTTGGGTGTGGTCTCTCTGGCTTCAATGCCCCCAGGCGGGGTGTATGTTCCTTCAGATCCCCCTAAGCCGGGGTGCATTCCTTACGGCTTCAATGCCCCCAGGTGGGGTGGATTCTGCTTCTTTGCTTCTGTGCCCCACGCGGGGCGTATTCTGCTTCTGGTGCCCCTAGAGTGGAGTGTATTGCTGCTTCCGATGCCCCCAAGGCGGGGTGTAATTCTTGCTTCTTATGCCCCCGAGGCGTGGTGAATTCTTCTTCTTTGCTTATGTGCTCCCATATCGGGGTGTATCCCTTTCTTCATACGCCCCCCCTAAGCCGGGGAATGTTGTTTGTTCTGCTTCAGATGCCCCCGAGGGGGTGCATGCTGCTTCATGGACTCCGAGCCTGGGGTATACTCCTTCTTCAAATGCCCCTAAGTTGGGGTGGACTCTTTTCTTCTTATGCTCCCAAGGCGGGATGTAGTTTCTTCAAATACCCCTAAGCCAGAGCGTATTTTTTTTATGGCTTCTATGCCCCCAGGCGGGATATGTTTCTTCTTCAAATGCCCCTAAGCTGGGGTGTATTCTTCTCTTTCTTATGCTCCCGAGGCGGGATGTAACTTCTTCAAATGCCCCTAAGTCGGGGCGTATTCTTCAAGGCTTCTATGCCCCCAGGCGAGGTATGTTTCTTCTTCAAATGTCCTTCAGATAGGGTGTATTCTTCTCTTTCTTATGATCCCGAGGCGGGATGTAACTTCTTCAAATGCCCCTAAGCCAGGGCGTATTCTTCATGGCTTCTGTGCCCCCAGGCGAGGTATGTTTCTTCTTCAAATACCCCTAGGCCGGGGTGTATCCTTTGTCTCACATGTCCCCCGAGTCGGGGTGCAACTCCGTTTCTTCTTATGCTCCCAGGCCGGGGTAGATTCTTCTCACGTGCCCCCAGGGCGGGGGTGTATTTCTCTTCATGTTCCCCCATATCGGGGTGAAGAGGCAAGATCTCGCGCTGGTCCTGAGCGGGCAGTGGATCACCGAATAGTGAACTGCAAGAAAGGGAAACGGATCAGGGGGCCCAGGGATGAGTCCCTGGGGAAAATCCTCCGATGCTTAAGTCAGTAGAGCTATGGTGGGAGCAATATAGGGAGGAAGTAGCTTCTGCGCAAGATCCCTCTCCACCAGAAGGGTGAAGTTGTTCCTGCTCAAGAGTTTTGAGCGTGTGATTGCCGTTACCTTTCGCCGGAGGGTATCCCTGGGTTAAATAATGCGCCATCTTCTGGAGTCCTGTAAGTCCAGGGGTTTCAGGTGGGGGTTACGTCCGCGACGTGGGCTTTTATTGTCTTATCGTGGGAGCGTTATCACCTTGGGGAGCTGGAGTCCCTCACCTTTATAAATTCCTGCCCACAGAGGACTCTTAACAGTTGCATGGATAAGTAATCGTCGGCCGTACCGAGCTTAGAGAGGCCAGCCCTATCCGGGCGGTAGGCTTAGCTCGGACGAAGATGGGTTGGATTGGTCAACATGCTGTTGGGTTAGATGGACACAGTCTATCTCCACTAAGTGTGGATCTAGAGGGGGGTGAATAGATCAACTTGCCTAATTTAAAACTATTGTAAGTTCTAGAGCGGAATTTAGGCAAGCATCAATAAATCTAAATGAAAAGTGCTAAGTAAAAGGTAGAAAGCTAGACATGATCATAAGCGATACAATCAAACAAGCTAAGCAAGAAATCCCATCGCACACAGATCACACAAAAACACAAACACACTGCACACACAATTTTTAGGTGGTTCGGTCAACGACCTACGTCCACCCCACACTCAACCGAGTATGGCTTCCTGCTGCGCAGCACAGCTTGCGTCCGCTAGGCTTTACAGCTTGGCCAAACAACCCGCTGATACACAGCTTCGCTGGGCACTACAGCTTGCCGACCAGAGGATCTGATCCTCTGCAACCGCTGGGGAAATACAGCTTAACCCGTCCAGTGGAGACCACCACTGCAAGACCGCTGACACACAGCTTGAAGAAATAGCATTCGGAAATGAAAGACAGAATCAAAACGAAAAACAAAAACACAAAAGCAATGTAGCTCTTAAAGAGTAAAGTTCAGCTCTGGTTTTGAACCACGAGACTGAGATACAAACACTCTCACTCTCACTCTCGATCAGCTCTCTCTCACCTCACTCTCTCTCTTTTCTCCTTCTTCTCTATTTCTTCTTCTTCTTCTCTGTATCTTTTTCTTCTCTCTTTTCTCTCTGTGGATCAAAGGCTCACTGCTGCTGAGTGTATAGACTTTTTCTTCTTCTGCCTCGATCAGCTTTCTTCTATGGAAGAAGGCTTGTATATATAGCAGCGACAGCAGCAGGCGTGTGCTCTCCACGTTTCCCGCCCAGTAATTTGGACCACGTGGCAGCATGCAATGGAGTGTCAGTACACGTGTCCTCATCTGGATACCTAGTCCTTTTCGGATCACGAGCCAGGTACCTGGGGTCACGTGCCCCTCATTAGCTTCTTCAGTCCGATGTATAGAGTTCTCCGTTCACGTGCTCAAAGACATCAATCTGACTTGCTGCGTCGACGCTTTCACTTAATGGCGTTAACGCAGTGAGGCATTCCAGTAGCCATTTGCCTCGTTTCTTTAGCTGCTGCGTCGACGCTGCTTGCATGTGGCGTTGACGCAGTGGAATGGCCTGTGAAGACGAATGCTTCTTCAACTGCTGCGTCGACACTGCTTTCATGTGGCGTTGACGCAATAGAAGACATCGTGAAAACTTCGTCTACTGATGCGTGGACGCTTTAAGCTCCAGGCGTCGACCCTGTCCCTTCAGCAACAAGAATAAAGACATAAGAGTTAAGTATGTACATTGCATTATATATACATCGTTGTATAGACTTGTAAAGGCAGAATGCAACGTACAGACTTGCCCAAAGTGTTGACTTCAACAAGGGAGGCAACGGCTGTATAGACTTTAAATCCTAGTGGCATTGAATAGACATAATGCACTTAAAGGCTTCATGCGAAGGAAAGCATTGTATATACTTGAGGAGTTGACGCAGCATGAAGGATGAGTTGACGCTGCATGAAGCATGGACAGTGTACAGACTTTGCCCACTTATGGACTTCATGTTATGCACGCGAATGTGAAGACTTCAGTGTATAGACTTTAGAAGACGAGTGCAATGTATAGACTCCATGAGACTCTAGTGCAGACAGACGATGTATAGGGTTCTTAGTTCAACCGTCAGTGTATAGACTTGAACAGCAAGGACACAGTATAGACATCAACTCTGCACATCGAATGTATGGACTTCAGGTGTGAAGACTATTGTATAGACTTTGGATTAGAAGATTAATGTTTAGACTTTGAGTGACACTGTGGATGTACAGACTTTGCTCAAGTGTATGAGACGCTAACTGAGACGCTGGACTCTGTACAGACTTTGAGCGATGTGTGGACTTGAAGCTCCTGAAGCAGTGTACAAACTTCATGAAGCGAAGCCAATGGTGCGTTGACGCTGTAACATTGATGCGTTGACGCTGCACACACATAATCAACTTAATTGAGATGCAGTGTGTGGACTTATGCGTTGACGCTGTAACATGATGCGTTGACGCTGTGCACACATAATCACTTTAATTGAGATGCATTGTGTGGACTTATGACAGTAAGAATTGCAGACAGCAGTGTATTAAAAGCAAAGAACACATAGTCAATCTGATGGAGCAATTTCATCAAATCAAACTCAGTTGCCAATCAATCAAAACAATGGTGTTGCCAGAGAATAGAGCAAGTGTCAACATCATCAACATAGAGGGGTCACAACAATCTCTCCCTTTTTGATGATGGCAACCCCATATGAAGTAGAGTAGCAACAACCTGTCATAGATATATATGTTTGATGAAAGACATGATGTGTTATGCAGATTGACATGCAGATGCTATGAATATATGCAACTCACTGCCTCAAACTCTCCCTTGGAATTAATTCAAGAATGACTTCAGAATTTAGACAGATATGTATTCTCCCACTAGACATCCCCTAGACAATATTCTCCCCCTTTGCCATCAACAAAGAGGAGGGAAAAATTAAATACAATGGAGGAATCAAGAGAAGAACTGACTGGCATTCTGAACAGGTGGTTCATGAATAAGCATTCTAAAGCATAGAGTCTTCAGTCATATGAAATTAGAAACTGCTGTCAGAAAGAGTGCTGGTTTAAATATGATAAAATTTGGAGTTCATGCACTACAACCAATGGATAAGTTCACTGTGCATGATAAAACAAAAAAAAACCAGAATCACATTTGCATGAAAGATTCAGTTTCATGATATCTTACTTTCATAGTCTAAAAAATTTGAGAGAACCCAAGTCATGTATTAAAACTAAACAAATTGACACTCATGAACTTTTCTTTTGAGGGAGCAGCATTATCAATATTAGATCATTGTGAGCATTCAGGTACCACAAGTCTTTCTGCTTAAGGGTATACGTTTATAAGACGCCAATACCCCTAGATATTCAACAAGATAGACCATTCTGCCTATGATCAAATTCAACAGAGCTGAGTTACACCTTTTTGTGTGAGGGTACACATTTATCAGACGCCAGTTACCCCCAGGTACTCAGTGAAACCAGCCTGTTGTTTTGAACATTTTAAACAGAGATAGCTGATACACTTCATGACATGAGTGTTGTCCACTTCTTTGATTGATCACTCAGTTTCTCAGTGATTGCCAGTCATTGCTCTGCCAATATATATATTTTCAATGATTCTCAATGTTTTTCAGTATCTTTCTTAGCTGTCCTTTTTATGTTTCAGAATGACTTGCTTAAGAACAATACACATACTTAATCTCTCCGACATGATTTCAGATGAGTTTTCAGATTTCAGATATGAATAGCTTTGTCTGACATGAAATAAGAAAGAGGTTTAGAGTTTTATCAATTTTCAACTTACTTATATACTGATTGCAATCTTTAAACTCCAACCATTATAAGATTTAAACCATTACATCAGTCTTTGAACAATTCAAATTCTTATAAATGAAGAAGTCTATTTTCTACTGCTTAGAAATCAGAACTGACCAACAGATTGCCATAATGTCAGAGACAAGTATTCAGAGTTAAAGGTTGAATGACTTCAAGAAAGTTGAAACCACTCTGATTTTTCTTAGCAATACTCTCCCTGTCTGTATGCATGCAACATGGCAAGAATTAATTGAGAGAGAGCTTATGCATAGGTCATGAATGAATGATATGCAATGACATGCAAAGACACAACAAGCTCCCCCTGAATATATGCAATGCAGAACAGTTCTACATCCACATTCACATCCACATGATTTATCCAAGCAATCAAAAACAAGTCCACATCAGAGATTTTATTCACAGCAATTAAACAATCATTCATCATGCTGAAATTTACATAAGCCAAGTTCTCTTCTAAGAAACTTAAATTTTTCATTCCCAAGAGGCTTAGTAAAAATATCAGTAATTTGTTTTCCAGTTTCTATGAAGTTCATTTCAATCTCCTTTTTATTTACAGCATCTCTAAGAAAATGATATTTTATCTCTATATGCTTAGTCCTAGAATGGTGAACATGATTTTTAGCAAGACAAATAGCACTAGTATTATCACATAAAAGTGGAATACATCCCAGATTTATCTGATAGTCAGCCAGTTGGTGCTTAATCCAAAGTACTTGGGCTGCACAATTGCATGCTGCAACATACTCAGCTTCAGCTGTGGATAATGCTACAGTGTGTTACTTCTTAGATGCCCAAGACACTAGACAGCCACCAAGGAATTGACAGTAGCCACTAGTGCTTTTTCTATCTACTCGACACCCAGCATAGTCTGCATCAGTGTAGGCTAGAAGCTCTAACTCACACTTAGCAGGATACCAGAGACCTAGATCTTGGGTGCCTAGTAAATACCTAAAAATTCTTTTCACAGCCTTAAAGTGATTTTCTTTAGGACTGGCCTGAAATCTAGAGCATAAACACACAGCAAATTGTATATCAGGCCTAGATGCTGTAAGATAGAGAAGAGATCCGATCATACCTCTGTATAGCCTTTGGTCCACAGGTTTACCTTTAGAGTCTTCATCCAAACTGGTTGATGTACCCATTGGAGTAGCTATTTCCTTGAGGTTGTCCATTTTATACTTCTTCAATAAGTTCTTTACATACTTGGACTGAGAGATGAAGATGCCATCTTCTGTTTGTGTAACCTGCAGTCCAAGAAATAGTTTGAGCTCACCCATTGAGCTCATTTCAAATTCATCAGTCATTATTTGAGAGAATTCCTTACACAATTTGGGGTTAGTTGACCCAAACACAATGTCATCCACATAAATATGAATGATAAGAATATCTGGATGGCTTACCTTGGTAAACAATGTTTGATCCACTATACCTCTTGTGAAGTTCTTGTCGGTGAGAAAATTGCTCAACCTGTCATACCAAGCTCTAAGAGCTTGCTTTAAACCATAGAGAGCTTTATTGAGCTTGTAAACATGATTAGGAAAATCTAAACATTCAAACCCAGGAGGCTGTCTCACATAGACATCCTCATTAATTTCTCCATTTAGAAAAGCAGATTTCACATCCATCTGCTGAAGGTTTATTCCTAGGGAACATGCATAAGCCAATAAAATTCTTATTGCTTCTAATCTAGCTACAGGGGAAAAAGTCTCTTCAAAGTCTATTCCAAATTCCTGATTGTACCCCTGAGCTACAAGTCTGGCTTTATTTTTAATAACATTCCCCGCTTCATCAGTTTTGTTTCTAAATACCCATTTAGTCCCTATGACTGTTTCATGATCAGGAGGTGGAACCAAATGCCACACCTTATTCCTGTCAAACTGATTGAGCTCCTCATGCATGGCATTAATCCAATGCACATCTTGGAGAGCACAGTCAATGGACTTGGGTTCTATGTTTGATACAAAAGCATACGCATTCAGTTCATGTTGAATTCTTAAGTGGCCTCTAGTCCTAGGGGGGTCATGCAGATTTCCAATAACATTATCTACATGATGATCCTTGAGATATCTAATATTTGCAATTGGAGTATCATGAACTTGATTTACCTCCCCCTGAACTGTAGGCTCCTCTTCATTAAGCTCTTTATGTTCTTCTTCATCCTCGGATTTGTCTGCAGGATCTCCTTCCTTCAAGATTTCACCATTGGTTTCATTCTTGCATTTACCAGCATTAGAATTTGCCAAAGATTTATCAAAAATTATGTGTGGAGATTCTTCAACAGTTTTAGAGTTCAGATTGTACACTCTGTATGCTCGGGTGTTTTTAGAATAACCAAGAAAAATTCCTGGTTCTCCTTTAGGTTCAAATTTATCAAGGTCCTTTTTATCATTTATGTGAATGAAACATTTACAACCAAAAATCTTGAAGTGAGCAATAGAAGGTTTCTTACCTTTTAATATCTCATATGGTGTTTGCTGGGTAGAAGGTCTTACCATGGCTCTGTTAATTACATAACAGGCAGTGTTCACTGCTTCAGCCCAAAACTTCCTTGGTAGACCCCCTTCGACGAGAAGTGTACGACCCATTTCCACTAGGGTTCTGTTCCTTCTCTCCACAACTCCATTCTGCTCAGGTGTCCTTGGAGAGGAGTACCTGTGGTTGATTCCATTCGACCTACAGAATTCATCAAATTGTGAGTTTTCAAACTCACCTCCATGATCAGACAAAATGTTTTCAATTTTCTGATTTGTTTTAACATAGAACTCCTGAAATTCTGAGAAAGCATCACTCTTATTAGATAAGAAATAAACCCAAGTATACCTAGAAAAGTCATCTACCATGACAAACCCATACCTCATCCCTGATAGGCTGACAGATCTAGTTGGCCCAAAAAGGTCCATATGTATCAGCTCATAGGGTTTGGAAGACAGATTTTCAGTTCTAGACTTAAATGACTTTCTAGTTATCTTTGATTGAGTGCATGCATCACAGATTTTATTTTCTTTCTTGAATGAGACTTCAGGAAGTCCTCTAACCATGCCATGCTTATTTAATTTGTGTAAAACAGTGTAGCTAGCATGACCTAACCTACGATGCCATAAAATTGCTATGTCTTCTCTACTGGCAGTAAGGCAAAGGTTAGTGTGTTGAATTTCATCTAAATTTATCATGTAAGTATTATTTATTCTTTTTCCAGAAAATTTGACAATATCAGAATCAGGTTCAAAAACCTTGCAGCATTGAGAATTGAATAAAACATTGTAACCTTTATCACATAACTGGCTAATGCTAAGTAGATTATAGACTAACCCTTCAACCAGCATAACATCATCAATGCCGCAGGTAGAACACTTACCTACCTTACCTGATCCGATAATCCTACCCTTTGTGTTGCTTCCAAAGGTGACAAGGCCTTCTACTTTCTCAGTCAGTATGCAAAATTTGGCCTTATCTCCTGTCATATGCCTGGAGCAGCCGCTATCCATGTACCACAAGTTGTTCTTGGCTGCCAGGCATGCCTGCATACACAATTAGGTAGAGAAGTTTGAAACCCAAGACTGATTGGGCTCCAATGTAAATGAACTAGAAGCAAAACAGGAAAGCAAATGTTTCGGAATCCACATTTGTTTAAATGTGTTTTGTTCAGTGGATCCTACAGATTTTCTTCTGTTGTTCTTTTTCTTATTGGCAGCAGCATAATTATTGACAGTATTGTTATTTCTGTGCCAGTGTCTTGGCCAGGGTGTGTTCACAAAATTTTGGCCATAGTAGTTCCTGGGCTGGCTATGAAAATATTGATTTCTAGATGTCCAGTAACCATACCCATTGACCCAATTTCTACTGTGAGGTCTTTGATATTTAGCACCCTGGTGTGCAAGACCTGTAAACCTATCCAGAGTTCTAGACCAATTCGACCTATTGAGGTAGGTTGGCTGTGCATTGTAGTGGGTCTGAGCTCTGGGTTGATAAAAATAATTGGGTTGACTCCTAGCAGCACTTTGTCTCCCCTGTACTTTGGACCCTGCTGACCTATACACAGGTTTGTATTGGGTCTTCTTCAGAGGTGGAGGTGTTGGTGGAGACTTGGTTACCTTGACCTGGGGTTTACCAGACTGTGTAGGTTGACCCCTTACCTGAGTATGAGCCCTAGGATTCTGCTTAGATGTGCTAGCTCTACTAGGCTCATTAACCTTTCGTTTGCCCTTCTCCTCAGCACTGGGCTTTTTCAGATTAGCAGTTTTGTTCATCAAATTTGTTGAGTTCATGCTAATTAGAGGTCCCTTTTCCTTTTGAGCAACAAATGAAATTATTTTCATTCCGAATGTTTTTGTTGCACTAGAATTAAAACCTAGGCCTTCTTTTCTGAAATTAACCTTTGACCCTAACAAAGCATTTAAGTTATCTGTTCCTTGGGTCATTTTCTCAATGGTTTTCATTTTATCTTCATTGTCTTTCTGAAGTTCATCAATAGCCTTTTTCAGCTCATTGTTGACATTGAGGACAGCTTCATATTTTTCAGAGATAATTTTGACTTCACTTTCACATTTCTGAATCTTCAGCTCCATTCATCAATTTCATTTTCAAGCCTTAGATTCTCTTCCTTAGAAGCTTTCAACTCATTTTTGATTTCATCTTCTTCAGAGCATGTGAGTTTCAATTCATCAATCTCAGATTCCAAACATGCAATTTTATCAGTTAGTGTTTTATCATTTTGCATGGAATTGATTTTTCTTCTAAGATGCCTATTCTCTTTTCTGATATCATCAGCTCTATCAGCTATGTCATGATAAGCATCTACCCAATCAGCAATTGTGAAGTTTTTAAATCTAGTGATTACCTCATCTGTATCCTCCTCTCTATCTTCGGAGCTTGTTGCCATAAGGCAAATGGGCTGTTCAGATTCGGCTTCACTATCTGAGCTGTTGCTGAAAGAGCCTTCATCTTCATCACTCCATGTGGTGATCATAGCTCTTCCCTTCTTGATTTTCTTCTTTGACCTATCCTTATGTTTCTGAATGTCTGGACAGTCAATTTTCATATGCCCTGGTTTCCTGCATTGATAACAAACATTAGCTTCATTTTTCTTTGCAGGTTTAGATTTATACCTTTTATCCTTTCGGTCACCACTGTATTTCTTCTGACCGAACCGTCCTACTCCCTTTCTGAGAAATCGCCTGAACTCTCTAGTCATCATGGCTATCTCAGATCGAGTCACATCTTCCTCTTCATTTAGGTTCTCTTCTGATGATGAAGAGCTGCTGGAGCTGGATCTTGTTGATTTGCTGGAACTAGCCCTCAGCGCTATCGGCTTCTTCTTCCTCTCGGCTTCATCTATCCTTGGCATGTTTATCTCATATGCCATTAGTGAGCCAATTAGCTCATCAGATTTAGTATTACGCAAGTCCCTTGACTCCTCCATCACAGTTGCTTTGGTGTGCCAATTTGGAGTCAGGGAGCGCAGAATTTTCCTCACTACATCATACTCTGCCTGAGGTTTCCCAAAACCTCTGAGGCCATTGGTTATTACAGTCAGTCGAGCGTACATTTCGCTAATGGACTCGTTCTGCTTCATCTTGAAGGCTTCATACTCAAATACAAGAAGATTGGCCTTCTGCTCTCTTACTTGAGATGTACCTTCATGAATTACTTCCAGCGCATCCCACATTTCCTTAGCTGATTTGCAAGCAGACACACGGGAGAATTCTGTAGGATGCAGAGTGCACTGGATAGCATTAATAGCACTCCAATTCAGCGTGGACCTTCTGATCTCCTCCTTGGTCCATACATCTTCATTCGGGGACAGCTCATAAGGTCCCTTGCTGATAATCTTCCAAATCTCGTAATCCTTAGCCCTGAGGAACACTTGCATACGATTCTTCCAGTATGCGTAGTTTGATCCATCAAAGAATGGGGGCTTCGTTGTTGAGTGACCTTCGGCAGTCATCCCTCGAGCATCCATCTCTGCCTATTCTCTTCGGGCGATGAGTCCCTGCAGAAGAGTTAGGCTCTGATACCAAGTGTTGGGTTAGATGGACGCAGTCTATCTCCACTAAGTGTGGATCTAGAGGGGGGTGAATAGATCAACTTGCCTAATTTAAAACTATTGTAAGTTCTAGAGCGGAATTTAGGCAAGCATCAATAAATCTAAATGAAAAGTGCTAAGCAAAAGGTAGAAAGCTAGACATAATCATAAGCGATACAATCAAACAAGCTAAGCAAGAAATCCCATCGCACACAGATCACACAAAAACACAAACACACTACACACATAATTTTTAGGTGGTTCGGTCAATGACCTACGTCCACCCCACACTCAACCGAGTATGGCTTCCTGCTGCGCAGCACAGCTTGCATCCGCTGGGCTTTACAGCTTGGCCAAACAACCCGCTGATACACAGCTTCGCTGGGCACTACAGCTTACCGACCAGAGGATCTGATCCTCTGCAACCGCTGGGGAAATACAGCTTAACCCGTCCAGTGGAGACCACCACTGCAAGACTGCTGACACACAGCTTGAAGAAATAGCATTCGGAAATGAAAGACAGAATCAAAACGAAAAACATAAACCCAAAAGCAATGTAGCTCTTAAAGAGCAAAGCTCAGCTCTGGTTTTGAACCACGAGACTGAGATACAAACACTCTCACTTTCACTCTCGATCAGCTCTCTCTCACCTCACTCTCTCTCTTTTCTCCTTCTTCTCTATTTCTTCTTCTTCTTCTCTGTATCTTTTTCTTCTCTCTTTTCTCTCTGTGGATCGAAGGCTCACTGCTGCAGAGTGTATAGACTTTTTCTTCTTCTGCCTCGATCAGCTTTCTTCTGTGGAAGAAGGCTTGTATATATAGCAGCGACAGCAGCAGGCGTATGCTCTCCACGTTTCCCGCCCAGCAATTTGGACCACGTGGCAGCATGCAATGGAGTGTCAGTACACGTGTCCTCATCTGGATACCTAGTCCTTTTCGGATCACGAGCCAGGTACCTGGGGTCACGTGCCCCTCATTAGCTTCTTCAGTCCGATGTATAGAGTTCTCCGTTCACGTGCTCAAAGACATCAATCTGACTTGCTGCGTCGACGCTTTCACTTAATGGCGTTAACGCAGTGAGGCATTCCAGTAGCCATTTGCCTCGTTTCTTTAGCTGCTGCGTCGACGCTGCTTGCATGTGGCGTTGACGCAGTGGAATGGCCTGTGAAGACGAATGCTTCTTCAACTACTGCGTCGACGCTGCTTTCATGTGGCGTTGACGCAATAGAAGACATCGTGAAAACTTCGTCTACTGATGCGTGGACGCTTTAAGCTCCAGGCGTCGACCCTGTCCCTTCAACAACAAGAATAAAGACATAAGAGTTAAGTATGTACATTGCATTATATATACATCGTTGTATAGACTTGTAAAGGCAGAATGCAACGTACAGACTTGCCCAAAGTGTTGACTTCAACAAGGGAGGCAACGGCTGTATAGACTTTAAATCCTAGTGGCATTGTATAGACATAATGCACTTAAAGGCTTCATGCGAAAGAAAGCATTGTATATACTTGAGGAGTTGACGCAGCATGAAGGATGAGTTGACGCTGCATGAAGCATGGACAGTGTACAGACTTTGCCCACTTATGGACTTCATGTTATGCACGCGAATGTGAAGACTTCAGTGTGTAGACTTTAGAAGACGAGTGCAATGTATAGACTCCATGAGACTCTAGTGCAGACAGACGATGTATAGGGTTCTTAGTTCAGCCGTCAGTGTATAGACTTGAACAGCAAGGACACAGTATAGACATCAACTCTGCACATCGAATGTATGGACTTTAGGTGTGAAGACCATTATATAGACTTTGGATTAGAAGATTAATGTTTAGACTTTGAGTGACACTGTGGATGTACAGACTTTGCTCAAGTGTATGAGACGCTAACTGAGACGCTGGACTCTGTACAGACTTTGAGCGATGTGTGGACTTGAAGCTCCTGAAGCAGTGTACAGACTTCATGAAGTGAAGCCAATGGTGCGTTGATGCTTTAACATTGATGCGTTGACGCTGCACACACATAATCAACTTAATTGAGATGCAGTGTGTGGACTTATGCGTTGACGCTGCAACATGATGCATTGACGCTGTGCACACATAATCACTTTAATTGAGATGCATTGTATGGACTTATGACAGTAAGAATTGCAGACAGCAGTGTATTAAAAGCAAAGAACACATAGTCAATCTGATGGAGCAATTTCATCAAATCAAACTCAGTTGCCAATCAATCAAAACAATGGTGTTGCCAGAGAATAGAGCAAGTGTCAACATCATCAACATAGAGGGGTCACAACACATGCGCCTTCTTCCCCTGGGCGGAGAGATGGCTCGGGCATGGACCTTTCCTATGACCTGACAGATGCTCGGGCCTTCCGAGCCTAGAGGCCGCCTAGGAAGGTAGTATCCTCGAGCGAATCTTTTATTGGGCTTTCTGTCCCAAGTGGGCCCTGTGGGCTGTCACTTGGGCGAGCGTGGCCTTGTTTGGTCCTGATGGGCCTAGTTCGGCTGCTCTTTGAATGGGCTGCAAAAATCCCCCTCTCCACTTGTCCCCCTCCTACTCCCGAGCCAAAGGAGGCTCGGATGAGTAGCCTTTTAGGGTTTTGGACCAGCGTGGCTCAGGTGGGTGGAGATCTGGCGGTGTTATGAAGCCACATGTCGTGGTCACCTGGGCCCATAATAATTGCAATCCTGACGGATTTGAAATGAAGGGGCCCCCTTTTCTAGGAGGTTGGAACGACGCGCCGCCTCCCGCGTGGGTTTATAGGCGTTGGGCACTGGTTGTCATCCCAGACTCTTTCCGTTGTTAGGGTTTTGGCTTTCCTTCGCTTCTTTACTTTTGGGGCTCTTCGATGCGCCGTGAGGACACAGCGGAGGAGCAGAAACTTGCGGCGGCGTTTGAGGAGTTGGCGAAGATAACTGCGGAGGTGGTCCGGCAGCTTCCTCCTCCCCCGGAATCTTCGAGGTCTCGAGAGAATTCTTCTTCAAGTTCTTCCTCGAAATCTATGGCGGGCCAGCGTTCAGGTGGCGAGGGATGGGGCGACGAACCAGTGGCGAGAGCGCCGGTCCAGAACTGTAGCGAGTTGGGGGAAGCCGAGGTGAAGAGGCTGGAGCATCAGTTTCGCCTGCCTCACAAGTATAGCTTTGTTGCTGCTGCCCCGTATGAGACGAGCTTGGATTCTCGCACGGGCCACATCTGCATCTTTCTTCTAGCGTGGAAGAGCGGCTTTCGCCTCCCCTTCGAGCCCTTCATCCTCACGCTTCTCAACTTTTTCCAGTTGTCACCCATTCAGTTGGTAGCCAACTCGTACCTTCTCCTCTCCGCTTTCCAAATCCTCTGTCGTTAGTGTGGGGTTCCTCCTTCCTTGGGCCTCTTCCACTATTGCTTCGAGTTGAAGGCGCACCCGTCGGCTGGGAAGGCTTTTTACTTCATCCAGGCGAGGAGGAATAGGAGCTGTATTTTGCTGGCGGCGAAGGATTCTTCGCATAAAGGGTAGAAGACCTAATTTTTCTGGGTGGGGATAAACTCGGTGGGGGAAACCTGGAGGTGCCAGGTAATGGCCAATTTCCACCCGAATATCCCTCCTAGACAGGACGAGTTCCCCCCTCATGTGGAGGAGTATGCTGCCATCTTGTTGAGGAATCGCCAGTCCACCGAGGAATTGGTGACCCCGGAGAACATAGAGCGGTGTCTTCTTACGTGGCTGAAGCCGTCAGGTGCCACAACTTAGATCCTCCTTCGGATGTGGGGGTCATCTTTCCTTTTCCTGATCACGCCTTCTTCATTGTGCAGACACCAGGCGGGATCCTCTTGAGGAGGCCGCTGAGATCATTGACCTTGGCGACAACTCGGCGGCTGATGAACCGGGCGCCCCTGTGGGTCGCTCCCAAGCCCGGGACAAGGGCAAAGGGGCGGCCTCCGAGGGGACTTCTCGACCGTGCGGGGTGAAGCGCAAGGATCCCGCGGAGGGGAGGTTGCGGGAGGCAAGGCCAGGAAACAGGCCAGGAAGGCCGGGGCCATCCCCGCCGCTGGGGGCAATTCTAGCTCGGCGGCGCTCCCCTCTCTAGGGCAAGATAGGGCCGACCCTACCGATCCAGCTCTCCCATCTACTGAGCGAGAGGGGGGCGAGGAGACCAGGGGCACCCCGGGGGGTGACGGTGACAGGTCGGCTCTCCCCTCGTTGGGAATAGAGGGGGCCGAAGTTGAAACAACCGCGGTCGAGGCAGGGGCGCCGGTCAAGGTCGGGGGTTCGCCTACGGAGGCGTCACAGCCCCAAACGATCGTCGTGCACGGAGCGGCCAGGCTCGTAGCGTCGGTCGAGGTCGGGGGTTCACCTACGGAGGCGTCGCAACCCCAAACGACCGTGGTGCATGGAGCGGCCGATCCCGCAGCTCGACTTTGACCTTCTAGCGAGGTGCCAGGTGCGGAGAGGGTTTCCATGCCGGTGGCTCTGGAAAAGCTCCCTCCTTTCCGGGCCTTCCCCTGCCTCCTCGTCCAACTATGCTGGACTTCTTTTTCTTTCTGGCAGCCTCTTTTTCCCTCTTCTGCTCTTCCTTTCTTTCACTCTTCGGAGGGTGCTTGCTCTCTGTACGTTCCAAAGAGTTGGCAGGTTGGAAGAGAGGAGGCCTTCATAGGCGTTCCCTCTTCCCCAGCCTCTGTCAACTTGGAAGGTAGTCTTCCCCTCCGCAGTCCCTTCTGTCACCTTTGTAATGGGCCACCCGAGCCAACTGGGTCGACAGCCTTTTATCCGAGCCAGTTTCTACGCGAGGCAGAGTCAGTGGCTGGACGTAAGGAGATCAACTGAGTCAGCCGAGCAATGGCCTCTTGCAGTGGTGCCAGATGGATTTTTTGCTTTCTGTTGTGTAATATATTGGCTTTTGCCTTTCTGATGTACTAACAATCGTTTGAATGAAAAGGAGAAAATTTTATTTCACTCACATTGTTTGCACAACTTCAAAAGTAGAACTTGCGTAGTGTGGCTGCATTCCATGTCCGAGGGATGGGTTCCCCTTCCATTGTAGATAGCCGGTATGCTCCTTTCCCGAGCGTCTCGACCACTCGGTAGGGGCCTTCCTAGTTAGGGGATAGCTTGCCCGCCGCCTCTAGTGGTCGAGAGGCTTCGGCTTTCCTAAGGACGAAGTCTCCCGGTTGGAAGTGCATGTCTCGGACTTTGGCGTTGTAGTATTGAGTGAGGCGGCGATGGTACTCTGTTGCTCGGATGCTGGTAATCTCTCGGAGTTCATCTGCTAGGTCGAGGTTCTCGAGTAATTTTTGCTCGTTTACCTCGGGCGAGAAGCAGATGACTCGGAGGGAGGGATTGGCGATCTCCAACGGAATGACGGCCTCGGTGCCATATACCAACTTGAAAGGACTTTCACCGGTTGCCGTTCTGGGAGTCGTTCTGTGGGACCAAAGTACGCTAGGCAGTTCCTCGAGCCAGTTGCCCTTGGCCTTGCCGAGTCTAGTCTTTATGCCTTTTAAGATAGTCTTATTGGCATTCTCGACTAGCCCGTTGGCCTGAGGGTGGGCGACCGAAGTGAAGTGGTTGCGAATACCTAGGTCGGCACATCTGTCTTGGAAATAACGAGAGTCAAATTGCCGATCGTTATCGCTCACTATCACCCGGGGGATGCCGTAACGACAAATGATCGACTTCCAGACGAAACTCCAAACGACTATCTCGATGATCCTCGCCGTGGCTTCGGCCTCGATCCACTGGGTAAAGTAGTCGATGGCGACGATGATAAACTTCTTCTAGGCCTGAGCCATAGGGAACTTCCCAAGAATGTCGATCCCCCACCGAGCGAAGGGGTATGGCTCGGTCAGGGTGACGAGCTCCGTAGCCGGCTGATGGACTAAGTGGTCGAATCGCTGGCATCGGTCGCACTGTTGCACGTAGGCCATGCAGTCGCACTGCAGAGTGGGCCACTAGTAACCCTGCCGTAGCAGGATCCGGGTGAGTGACCTTCCTCCTGAGTGCGCTCCGCACAGGCCTTCATGAATATCTTGGATAGCTCGGTTGGCTTCGTCGGGGCCGAGACACTTCAGGAGGGGACCGGAGAATGATCTCCGGTAGAGAGTGTCGTCTAGAACGACGAAGCGCCGGGCTTGGTACTTCAATCTGCGGGCCTCTCGAGGGTCAGAAGGCTCTTGAGAGTCCTGGAGCCACGATAGATAGGGGGTGCGCCAGTCGCTCGGAATGGCTGAGTCAACAGTAAGGAGCTCCGAGTCAATGCTCGGGCGCTCTAGCTCTTCAAGGAGGACCGATCGGGTACCTTCAGGGTCGAGAGAGGAGGCCAGCCGAGAGAGGGCATCCGCTCGGGAGTTTTCCTCCTGAGCTATTTGGACTACGTCGAATCTCTCGAACTGTTGGGCCAGGTCTCTGACCAGTTGGAGGTATTTGATCATTGGTGCCTCTCGAGCTTCGTACTCGCCGTTGACTTGGCTAGCGACCAGCTGGGAGTCAGTATGGATTTTGACTCGCTCAGCCCCTAACCGTCGGGCCATGCGTGCTCCCGAGATAAGGGCCTCGTACTCGGAAGCGTTGTTGGATGCCTGAAAGCTAAACTTCAAGGCATATTGCAGTTCTGCTCCTTCGGGGGACTTCAGGAGGATTCCGGCACCACTACCGACCGAGTTTGAGGATCCATCGACGAACAATTCCCTGGTCGGCCCGGGCACGGACGGGGATCTTTCTTCAGTCGGGATGGTGCTTTCGGCGATGAAGTCGGCGAGCGCTTGGCCTTTCATAGCTGAGCGTGGCCGATAGGATATATCGTAGGCCCCGAGCATAATGGCCCATTTGACGAGTCGTCCCGAGGCTTCGGGGTGGGCCAGGATCTTCTTCAATGGTTCACCGGTTAGCACGGTGATGGGGTGACCCTGGAAATAGGGCCGGAGGCGCTTGGCGAAGGTAACCAACGCTAGCACGAGTTTCTCGGTTGCGAGGTACCTCCTTTCAGCCTCGTTGAGCACCTTGCTGGTGTAGTAGATCGGCCTCTCGATTCTTGAGTCATTTCTGACTAGGACCGAGCTAACCGTAGATGGTGTTGCCGAGAGATAGAGCAGCAAGACTTCACCTGGAACGGGCTTGGAGAGCACCGGGGGCGAGGCCAAGAACTCCTTGAGCTCGGTGAATGCTCTCTGGCATTCCTCATCCCATGCGAATGTAGCAGATGCCAATTTGGGCCCCCTCAACGGCTTGAAGAAGGGCAAGCATCGTTCGACCGTACGGGACAGGAACCGGCTGAGAGCGGCGACACGCCCAGTTAGGTGTTGGACGTCCTTGATGCAGGTGGGCGGGCGCATGTCCAGGATGGCCTAGACTTTGTCGGGGTTGGCCTCGATCCCACGCTGAGTGACTAGGAAACCCAGGAACTTCCCGGATCTCACTCCGAAGGCACACTTGGCAGGATTGAGCTTAATGTTGTACCTCAGGAGGGTGTCGAAGGTCTCAGCGAGGTCGGTGAAGTGGTCCTCGGCCTTGGGGGTCTTGACGAGCATATCGTCGATGTAGGCCTCGACGTTCCGACCTAGCTGTCCTTCAAACATGTGGTTGACCAGCCTCTGGTACGTGGCTCCGGCATTTTTCAACCCGAAAGGTATCCGGGTGTAGCAGTATACGCCGTAGTCGGTGATGAAGGCGGTCTTCTCGACATCTTCTGGATCCATTCTGATCTTGTGGTAACCTGAATAGGCGTCTAGGAAGCTGAGTATCTCATTGCCCAAGGTTGAGTCAACCAATTGGTCGATGCTTGGCAACGGATAACAGTCCTTAGGGGTGGCCTTATTCAGGTCGGTGAAATCCACACACATCTGCCACTTGCCTGAAGCTTTCGGTACCAGGACGACGTTGGCTAGCCACGTCGGGTATAGGACCGGCCTAAAAAGGACAGTTTCTTGCCCCTTGGTGATCTGCGCCTTGATGATCGCCTGTTTCTCCGGTGCATGCTTCCTCCTGCGCTGCTGTACGGGCTTCATGGCGGGGTCGAGGTTGAGCTTGTGCATTACAGTCTCCTCTGGTATCCCAGAGAGTTGATCATCAGCCCAAGCAAAAACTCGGACGTACTCAGAAAGGAACTTTTTATATTGCTGTTGAACCTCAGACGGTAGGTCGGCTTCGATCTTTACTCCTAGGGCCGGGTCATCGTTTAGGAAAACCGCCAGCAATTCGCCACAAGGCTCGGTGGTTGCGGATTTATCCTCGACTCCCCGGGGGCCCTTGTCCTTCCCGTCCGGCCTTGTGGCCTCTACCGAGATATTATAGCACCTTCTGGCCGCGGCCTGGTTACCTCGGACTTTCCCCAACCCGTTTTTGGTGGGGAACTTCATTTTCTGGTGATAGGTATACGGCACCGCTTTTATTAGGCTGAGGATTCCCCGGACGAAGATGGCGTTGTATGCTATCATACCTTTAATCACTATGAAGTCCACCATGGCCGTAACGGTTTTGGGTGGGGTGCCGAGGGTAACCGGCATGCTTAGGGCTCCCACGGGATAGGTGGCTAGGCCATTGAACCTGCAGAGAGGGGTTCGGATCGGGCGGAGTTTGGATGGTTCCTCCCCCATCTTAAGGAAACAATCATAAGACAGTACATCAGGGGCACTCCCATTGTCAACTAGAATCCTATCTACGTTACAATGGTTTATCGTAGCCGAAATCACGAGGGCGTCATCATGCGGGGTGCTCAGCCCTTCCAGGTCTCGATCAGAGAAGACTATGACCTGGGGCTCACTCGGCGGGGCCTTGGGAGGCTCTATGGCTCAGCTCACCCGCTCGGCATGACGCTTCCTTCCTCGGCTGCTGTCGCCGCCTGATGCTGCTCCTCCGGAGATGACATTGATGTGTACCCCGCGGGGGGCATTGTCGATCTCTTCTAGGGCACCTCGGTCTTCTTTACGCTTGGCTATGAATCGAGCTAGATGTCCCTGACGGATGAGGCGCTCAATCTTGTCCTGGAGCTGGTGGCAGTCACCAGTGTGGTGCCCGTGATCGCTGTGGAACAAGCAGTGCTTGTTGCGATTACGGTTCTTCGATCTCATTGGCTCGGGTTGGCGGAGGAGGCCCGAGTCCCTGATGCCTTTGTAGATCTCGTAGACCGGCACGGCTAGTGGGGTGTACCGCTCATACTTCCGTGACGGTTCCTTGCGTTCCCCGTCGCGGTTCCACCTTTTCCCTGAACCTGAGCTTGGCTCGGAAGCCCGCTTCTTGTCCCCCTCCCGACCCGAGCCGGTTACATCTCGGCATGCGCTGAGTACTTCTTCGCACTCGGCATGGCGCAACGCTAGAGTCACTAGCTCGGCAAGGGTCGAGGGAGGGTGGAGGACAAGCTCGCAGCGGAGATTATCATCCTGGGTGTCCCCAGTCAGTGCGGTTATAGCTGAAGCCACGTCTAGGCGGGGGATTCTCAGGGCTTCCGACTTGAATCGGTGAATATAAGCCCGGAGTCTTTCCCCTTGCGTCTGTTTGAGGGCCAGGGGCCCCGCTACCGACCTTGGGGGGGCACTTCCGGCGAAACTCTCTTTGAAGACTCGCCCAAATTGCTTGAAGTCTCGGATGGATCCGGGGGCGAGGGCCCGGAACCACGCCTGGGCGCCCTGGACCAGGGTGGTCGCGAAGGCTCGGCACTTGATGGCGTCCGACACTCCATGCAAGGTCATCAAAGCGTCGAAGCTGTCGTAATGATCGGCCGGGTCGCCCTGGCCATCGTAGAGCTTGAAGGTCAGGATGGAGGTTCTGGGAGACACCTCTGCCTTCAAGATGTATTCAGAGAACGGGGATTTCTCCTCATCCTCCGGGAAAGAGGTCTTCTGTAGGGCGCGGAGGGCGCGCTCCTGTTCTGCGAAACCCCTTTCGAAATCTCGCAGTCGGAGGGAAAACTCCGACTGTTGTCATGCCGTGGGGCTGGGAGGAGCATCCTGGTGATCCCCGGGAACATCGGTCTCCAGGTTCGAACGGCGCGCCCCAGGTTTTCCCCGCCTTGGTGTGGAGGAAGCCTCTTCCTCCGGAGGCGGAGGCTGCGAGGGTCCTCCAATCCTGTTGCGGATGATCTGCTGGCCGCGGAGAGTGAAGCGGCCTCCGGTGGTGTGCTGGGATGCATTCTCGCGGGGAGGGCTCCCTGACGGGGCGCGGGACCTTCCATCCCTAGCCGCCTGGGTCCTCATGAGTTCCACGAGGACATCCAGTTTTGCGTTGAGGGCCTGGAAGGCTTCGGCGCCACCATTGAGCGGTAGCCCTACTACCGCAGGAGGGGGTGGTGGTTCGTCGACGGGGGCCCTGGCATTGGAGGGGGGTTCTGTGAAGCCCGGAAGGGGCCATCCCCTGCCGCTACCATGGACTTTCCCCTGTCGCCGGCGGACCTCCACCCTGAGCTCCTTCACACCATACTGGCTTCTTGTACGTTTCCCACAAACGGCGCCAGATGAAGAGGCAAGATCTCACGCTGGTCCTGAGCGGGCAGTGGATCACCGGATAGTGAACTGCAAGAAAGGGAAACGGATCAGGGGGCCCAGGGATGAGTCCCTGGGGAAAACCCTCCGATGCTTAAGTCAGTAGAGCTATGGTGGGAGCAATATAGGGAGGAAGTAGCTTCTGCGCGAGATCCCTCTCCACCAGAAGGGTGAAGTGGTTCCTGCTCAAGAGTTTTGAGCGTGTGATTGCCCTTACCTTTCGCCGGAGGGTATCCCTGGGTTAAATAGTGTGCCATCTTCTGGAGTCTTGTAAGTCGAGGGGTTTCAGGTGGGGGTTACGTCCTCGACGTGGGCTTTTATTGCCTTATCGTGGGAGCGTTATCACCTTGGAGAGCTAGAGTCGCTCACCTTTATAAATTCCTGCCCACAGAGGACTCTTAACGGCTGCATGGATAAGCAATCGTCGGCCGTACCGAGCTCAGAGAGGCCAGCCCTATCCGGGCGGTAGGCTTAGCTCGGACGAAGATGGGTTGGATTGGTCGACATGCGCCTTCTTCCCCTGGGCAGAGAGATGGCTCGGGCATGGACCTTTGTTGTGACCTGACCGACGCTCGGGCCTTCCGAGCCTAGAGGCCGCCTAGGAAGGTAGTATCCTCGAGTGAATCTTTTATTGGGATTTCTGTCCTAAGTGGGCCCTGTGGGCTGTCACTTGGGCGAGCGTGGCCTTGTTTGGTCCTGATGGGCCTAGTTCGGCTGCTCTTTGAATGGGCTGCAGAAATCCCCCTCTCCACGGGGTATATTTCTTCTTCAAATACCCCCAAGCCGGGGTGCATTCTCGCTGCTTCTTATGCCCCAGGGCGGGGTGTACCTCTCTTCATGTGCCCCTGAGTCGGGGTGTGTCTTCTGCTTCTATGCCCCCAGGTGGGGGTATGTTCTGCTTCTTTTACCCCCTCACGGTGGGGCGTATTTCTCTTCATATGCCCCCAGAGTGGGGGTGTTGCTTTTCTTCATCTGCCCCCTAGGTCGGGGGGTATGCCTCTTCGCTTCTGTGCCCCCAGGCGGGGTATGTTTCTTCTTCAAAGGCCCCTGAGTCAGGGTGCAGCTTTGTGGTCTGTTGTGCCCTCGAGTCGGGGTGGATTCTCTTCATGTGCCCCCGGGAGTGGGGTGTATATTTTTTGCCTCTTATGCCCCCATGGCGGGGTATATCTCTTCTTCTTATCCCCCATGGGGGGGTATGTGCATGCTCTCTTTGGGAGTGGTGGCCGTGCTTGGCCTCATTGCTATAAAGCATTCCCCACAGCGGGCAGCAATTCATCAAGCTACAATTGTGGTTTGTTAGATCTTCTAACAGCCACTCGAGGGGCCGTCTTATGTCGGATAGGGGCAGCAAGAAGGTGGAACGGACCAGGGCGTTGCACCATGGAGTTGGACCCTCCCGGAGCCGGGCGGGATGCCGGCCTTCTTCTTGTTCTCTTGGTCGGCAATGCTTACCAACCCCTTTTTTGTCCTTTCTTTTCTTCTCCTCTTCCTCTTTTGTGCAATAGACCAAGGTGGGTGTGCAGGAGAGCGCTCACCCCCTCAAGGAGGGGATGAGTGGTTCACTCCACCGCCTCAATCCCACAGTGATAATCTTTATTCAGCACGGGTCTTAGCGGATATGGCCGTACAACCCTCTCTCGTCAATTCTTCCTCTTCTTTTTTCTTTCTTTCTTTTCATCTTTTCTTCTTTCCTTTCTTTTTTTTCTCCTTAGGGAAAGGGGGTTTGATTTCTCCTCCCTTCTTCTCTCTTTCTCTTCTTTTTGGCGGCCTCCATGATTCCCGGGAGCTGCATGTGCCTCGGAATAGCATCCCCGAGGCCACAAAGGCAATTACGCCTAGTCTGACTTTTCTCCCCATAGGGCTGGCGAAGACAACACCTGTAATTCATCAAAGCAGACAAATAATGTCTATTAGGAGGCCATGAGGCCCTGAATCCCGGCGAAGAGATGAAGGGTGGTTTAGGTCCCACCGGGTGTGCCAGACTTGTAGACGCACTTTTTCTTTATTTATTGGTTTGTTGAGTGCCAGACTTGTGCCAGACTTGAAATAGTTGGCTTGTTTTATTTATTGGTTTGTTGAGTGCGTGGGCGTGCCAGTCACAGAGTGACGGTTTATTCGGGCTTCGTGGAAGCCCATGGTGCGCTCAATCTGACTAATCAGACGATTGTGTAGTTTGTGTTGGGACCAAAACCCGCCGCGCCATAAAGGTCACGGCGTCATTTACATCCCCTCGGAGAGGGGAACACCCTTGATTAATCGCCGAGAATCAGGGCCTCATGGCCAGGAAATTAATTGCATGACAGGCATATTAGGAAGCATTGAAATCCTCGTACGAGGGTGAAAAGCAAACATTCGAGATCATGTCGGTCATGTGCTAACCATTTAATGTTCGGACGAATGTCCGGCTCGAGAAAAGCACAATCGTCACAGGAAAATCGGAACATATGTATGTCAAGATGTGACAAATTTATTATTTGGAGGAACGAGAAATATTCAATTAAATCCCGGTTAAAGCGGTCAGAAACCAACAAGTTTGTCGGCCCGGTGCAAGATCAAGCTGCGACCATATTGCGGTGGGCACCCCGCAGTCGAAGTCAGGCTCGCGTGGGCATCGTCAATATTTCCGGTGCCGAAAGGGCAGCGGTAAAATGTCCCGGGATTAGACCCCAAAATAGAGATGCGTTCAAAGATAGCAGGCTATAGGCCGAGGATATGGGTCAGGCAATGACCATGATCGGGGTAGACCCGAGGTCTAAGCATGGCCCACGGAGGCCTTATTGGTATTCCCAAGCAAAGGGTCCGGGGATGACGAGAGCCTTCTCGTTCCATTCAGATTTCATCGGTCACTCATGGACCACTTTATGTTCAGACAAAGGTCCGTATTGAAGGTGCGACATCGACGAAAATAAATCCGTACGAATGTATGCCGAGTTCACGGCAATTTCAATGAAAGAGCGGGAACGAATCTCAATGGGAACGGGTCCGAATTGATGAACTATCGGCCTAGAGTAATGTCGGATTACGGCCATATAGGGATGGCTCCCAAGGTCCGAACCCGACTTGGAGGGGCGGCGTTAATGTTCCCTTTATATCGGATCTTGAGGAGAACGGGGCTGCGGAGCGGATCTCATCATTTTATTATTATTTGAATTTTTATCATTATTACTTGTTATTTTTTTTGTATATATATAATTTTTAGGTGAGTTTGTTGTTTTTATTTATTTATCACACACCTTTTTATTTATTTATTTATTGAATATATATATTTATATATTTATTTCTTTTATTATACTTTATCATATTATTTTTTGGGTTTGCTTTTATCATTATTGTTATTATTATTTCTTTTTATTGCATTTGGTGTGTGTATGTGTGGGAGGGTCTGTGCACATTCGAGGTCTGTGCAGGTTGTGTATAGAGTTCAGGGTCTGAAGACAGGGCTTCCAGCAATACTCCGACTTGAAGGTTTATTTATTTGTTTATTGTTTTATTTGTTATTACTTTCTTTTTTATTTTTATTTATTTATTTATTTATTATCATTTCTTTTATTATTATTATTATTATTATTACTATCTTTTCTCCATTTTATTATTATTATTATTATTTCATTATTATTATTATTATTATTATTATTATTACCCCTTTTATTTTTATTATTATTTGTTTGTAAGTTCTTCCCATATATCACCTTTTTTATCTGTTTCTGTTTTATCCCTCCTTGTAATCTTTGGAGCCGCTTCATTATTGTTCATTTCATTTATTTGTTATTTCTTTATGCGTTATTCCTTTTCCTCTATTCTTATTGTTATTATGACTATTTTATTATATTAATCCAGGCAAAAATCCGGCAGCGACTCCCTTAGACCCGAGCAAGGGGGAGGGTGTAACGGGTAAAGGCAAGCCAAGAGTATGCCGGATAGAGGGGCAGATCAGGTGTGCCGGATAGGGGACTACAAAGTGTGCCGGGTAAAGGTTGAGAAAGCGTGCCGGGTAGAGGCTGAAAAGTGTGCCGGGTAGAGGTTGAGAAAGCGTGCCGGGTAGCGGCTGAAAAGTGTGCCGGGTAAAGGCTGAAAAAGGTGTGCCGGGTAAAAGCTGAAAAGTGTGCCGTATGGAAGGCTGAAAAAGGTGTGCCGGGTAAAAGCTGAAAAGTGTGCCATATGGAAGGCTAAAAAAAGGGGTGTGCCGTATGGAAGGCTGAAGGGGGAGTTCTTTTTATTCAAGAGACCCATGTGGGGAGTTTTCTTCTACTTGTGAGATGCATGGGGGGTTAATTTGGTTTTCTTTTTATTCATGAAATGCATGTGATTAGCCTTCTTTTATTCATGGACTACATGTGAAGAATTGCTTTAATTCATGGAATGCATGTGAGGAATTTCGATTTGGTTTTCTTTTATTCATGTAGACCATGTTTGTGGTCATGTTCGACAGTCCATCATAAAGATGCAAGTGTTCAGTTATTCAGGATCTCCATGGTTCGTTGGTATTTCGGCGAAGCCGTTTCATTGGTGTTTCATTCTGTTTATTTGTCGTTTCCTTTTGTATTGTTGCTCTCCTTTTATTGTTACTGTTATTAGGCTAATTCTGATGAAAATTCGGTAGCATCTCCCCTAGACCCGGATGGTACGGGAGATACAGGGAACGCGCCCACAAGGAGTGGCGGAACCCGACAATTTGAGGTGTGTGCCAAAGGCAGCATCACCTTTGATAAAACTTCGGAAAGCCCGGGAAAACCAGTGGACGGGAGACACTAGGCTGACATAGACTGGGGATGCACCGGGTGAATGTATCTAAGGGAAGCTGTGGTACTCAGAGGCAGACAACGGGGAGCCATGAAGAAAGTAAAACAGTGAGAAATGCAGACATAGAAGAAATATTCGTAGGAAGATATTGAAAACATTTGCAAGCTTATCTTCTATTCCTCATAAAAGGGGAGAAATACATGGGCTAATACATTCCAGGGGGGAGAGAATGAAAACAAAAATACAGTAGGGGGGGGGATAATGGAGCATCCGCTCCTTCCTCTCTCTTTTCTCTTCTTCTTCTTCTCTTCCTTTTTCACCCGGGGATGGTGGATGGAGTAGCAAAGGGGGAGCAGGAGCTTCTCCTTTCCTCTCTCTATTTTCTTCTTCTTCTTCTCTTCCTTCTTTTCACCGGGGTCCTCCCTCTTCCTTCTTCAGCCCTCTGGGAGGCCTCATTTATACAGACGGGCGTGAAATCGTTTCTTCACTGTATTAGAAGTCCAGGTCTCCATCATACTGGATGGCTTCTTGCAGTGCAAGGTAATGAGCTGTCGGCCGAAAAGGAGAGACTACTGGTCAAAAGCAGTCCTTTTGTCAGACAGGAGGACTGCTACAGTGCTCTGCCTGCTATTGTGCTCGGCCAGCTATGGTGCTTAGACTTTTCCTTCTTCGGTAGCTCGGCCTGCTACAGTGCTCGGCCTGCTGCTGTGCTCGGCCTTCTTCTTCAGTAGCTCGGCCTGCTATAGTGCTCGGACTTCTTCTTCTTCAGTAGCTCAGCCTGCTACAGTTCTCGGTCATGCTGCACTGCTCTCTCCATGCTCGGTTGCTACAGTAGCACGACCTTCTTCAACTTTAGCTCGGACTGCTACAATGCTCGGTCTGCTATAGTGCTCGGACTGCTACAGTGCTCGGACTTCTTCTTCTTCAGTAGCTCAGCTTGTTACAGTGCTGGGCACACTACAGTGCTCAGCTCAGCTATAGTGCTCGGTGCACTACGATGCTCAGCCTTGCTACAGTACTCGGCACGCTACAGTGCTCGGCCATGCTGCAATGCTCGGCATGCTATAATGTTCGGCCATGCTACAGTGCTCGGCACACTACAGTGCTCGGTCCTGCTACAGTGCTCGGCCTTGCTACAGTGCTCGTCCATGCTACAATACTCGGGCATGCTACAGTGCTCGGCCACGCAACAGTGCCCGGGCATGCTACAGTGCTCGGCCACGCACTGTAGTGGAGAAGCCAATGAGGTGTGTCGTTGGAGAGGCCAATAAGTGTGTCGTTGGAGAAGGCACTTGGGTGTGTCATTGGAGGAGCTGAAGAAGTGTGCCGTAGAAGGGGCTTGAAAAGGGGTGTGCCACTAAAGGGGCATAGGGAATGTGCTGTTGAAGGGGCACAAAGGGTGTGCCGCTGGAGGGCATGAACTAGTGTGCTGTTGAAGGGGCACAAGGGTGTGCCGCTGGAGAACCCTTAGGGGTGTGCCGTTGAAGGCCACCTTAGGCGTACTGCTGGAGGGCTTGGGATTTTCTTTAGGAACTTCAGCAACCGTGAGCTCCCTTTTCTTTGTCATTTTTAATGCGCACGTGCAAGTGCGAGGACTTGTTGGACGGTAGTATTCCCCGGGGTCTTAGGCATTCAGTCCCTCCGGGATCTTCTTTCTTCAGCTCTGTCTCTGATGTAGAAGCCGGAGAATGTGCTGACATGAATTTTTACGTGTCCACAAATGCCCCCCACCCGCGGACAGCGAGGGCGAAGGATGAGACAAGCAGTGCCCGTGGGTGCACTTGCCCTTACAGGGTATACCCTTTATTTTCTTTTCTCTCTTCCCCCTTCTTCCTTTTCTTCTTTTTTTCTTTTCTTTTTTTTCTCTTTTCCCTCTTTTCCTTTTCCTTCTTCTTCTCTTTTTTTATATATTCTTTTCTCCTCTCTTTCTCTCCTCTCTTCTTCTCCTCCTCTTCTTTTTTTTTTCTCTTTTCTTTTCTTCTCTCTTCTTTATAACAACTCTGGATAGCGGGTGTCATGTGTGCCAATGGTGGAGAGTTGTTGGCTCAAGTGCCAATAACTGGGAAGCTGTTGGCATAGGAGGCCGATGGTTGAAAAGTCGGGCCACGTGGGGCCGGGACCCGGGAAGCAGGCTAGAAAAGCCGAAGGATGTTGGGAGGTGGGCTATAGAAGCCAAAGTTGGGGAGGTGGGCCATAAAGATGGCATATGTTTGAGAGCGGGCTGTGAAATCCAATGTTGTCGGAAGGTAATCCGCGAGGGCGGAGAGAAGGGTTTATTTAGTCAGTGATAAGATAGAACTAAACAATGACAAAAGGGGGGGTGGTGGTAACATGTAGTAATAGAAATAATCCGTGATCGCCACTGAAGCTAATAACATGCCAAATAATATAAAGATCAAAGCAAGGGCACGTTACATACCTTAGAAATTCAAAGAGGGCCAAAAGATGGCCAGGGCATTAACGCGCTATATCGGGCGAGCGCCTTCTTCAGATCGCACTAGATGTGTATGGCGCAATAACAAACAGAGAGCGAGATGAGTTGTGGTTCATTCCTTCCTTGCTCCAAGGTCGGCCAAGGTGCAAGGGCTTCACGTATCTGTCCTTCAACGCCTGCAAAACAATTTAGACAACAAAGAAAAGGCCCATTTGATCGTGATTGATGTAGAATCTATCCCTATTCTTAAACAAAAGCATATAAATGAAGGGCTAGATCACCTGGGGGATTGGTGGTTTTTAAACCCCTATGGAAGGGCCAAAAATAGGTTTGGTGTGTGTGAATGTGTGTATTTTGTAAAAGGAGTGATTTTGAAAACAATATGCAATGCTATGTGAAGATTAAAAGAAATGAATTGGAGAGAAAAATAAAGAACGAGGAAGAACACAATGAGCCCTAAAATACTCCCTTGGATGTAGAAGGTGCGAGGAATTGTTGATCTGGAACAAAGAGCAGCCTCCTCTTGGCCAAGATCTCGAAGTTGCATCCTCTTAGAACGACGGCCAATGGCCCAATTTATAGGAGGAGAATCAAGAACGGACCCTAGGTCGGAGTATGATTCAATCAATGATTTGGTGGCTCAAATCAAGGTAACCCTGCCGATTAATGAGGGGGAAAGACTCCTATTAGGATCAGGAACCTTCCTTTGGACGAATCGGGCTTGGAAACTTACCAAAATAAGGACCCAAATCGAAAAGGGGAAGTCCGGGTCGAACTGGGTTCCAGTCTGATAACGCGCTATGATCGTATAGCGCGTTCTTCATGAACGCGCTATGATGATATAGCGCGACAATGATTGACCAGCCAAATGATTGGAAAAAAGAATAAACACCCATTGGACAATCGCTCAATCAGATATTAAGTAAGATAGAGACCTAGTGGATGTTGCAAAGATCTAATATCAAGAAATAGTGACTATTTAAATGGGCGTTCAATTAGTCCCATAACGCGTTTATGAACAAGAAAGTGATATGAGTGAAGAGCGCGAGAATGCCAAGTTCGAGACGAGGTCCAAGGTACAGAAGTTGAATTGCAAGGCCAAGAATAGAGAGAAATATCCCAGAAAATCAACCAATTATAGATCAATTGGGGCATTAACTAGGAGAACAAAGAAATTGCTCAACTTATCGGCCAAAAATGGGTGTCTACAGATGCCCCTCCTTGATATCCGCTTTGTAGGGGAGCGAGGCGGAGATGAAACGGAGGTAAAACGGAGATGACACGGAGTGGTAGCGAAGGAGAGATGAAGTGGAAATGTAGTGGAGCGGACTGATAAGTGGATATCAAGGAAAAAGAGACACCCGTCATAACTGACAAGTGATAGGAATAATCCAGAAAACTCCGAGCTAACCACAAGATCAAGCCAGCACTGGTGACTCCTGCCTAGAATGATAGGCGTGGAACAAAGAAAAGGACGCTGATCAACCTCCTGCATAAAAGAGGCATCCGCAGTGCATAGCAACTGCGAATTTCACTCAGTTAGTGGAATAAACGCGAGCCCGGCGGATCTATCGACGCCATCGTGCGGTTCACAGCTAATGAGTGGATCAAAAAGGATAATTGAATTGGATTTAAAGGAGATAGAGAAATTCCAAGCAAGGGTCACACTGACCAACGAGATCTAGCGCTCGACCAGGAGCAATCTTTCAAATTCAGAATGGAATTGAATTTCTTTATTCGAGAACTTAAGCATTATTGATCCTCATTTGGGAAGAAAAACTGGGTATTTACGAGCCATGAATGCTAAAAGGGCATGATACATGCAGGGCTAAAATAAAAGAAATCATTAAAATAAATGCAAAGAAAGAATAAAATATAAGATACTCAAGGATAATATTGTTAAATTGAACAGACTTGGGTCAAGAGTTATCCGCAACCACGGCGTGCGAGATGAAGTCCATCGTCCCCAAGGCTATCCAACCTAACGGCCTATCCGACGATTAACTGCATGTTTCTAGATCATCACTATTTTTGGTAGAGGGGAACTCAGATCCTGAAACATATAGAGAATCGGTCGGTCCTTGAGATAATATAGTAATGTAAGTATCATATAGTAATGCAATAAGGGAAGGGACAAAGAAATACTTACCTGATGGCGTGCCATTTACCCTTTCTTTTCCTGGGAACAAGATGTTAAGCAATAATAAGACAAGTGCAAATTCAGGCACACAATATCATTTTAGCAAGACAATACATGCTTTACTTAAAATATTTTTATCATGTTGATCCTTTTTCCCTTTAGTTATTTTCATTTTCCTTCTTTTTTTCTTTCTTTATTTGCCTTTTTTTATTTTAATGGATGCGCCATATATACATAGCGCGTTAATAACGCGCTATATATAAATAGCGCGTTCATAACCTGGCGGTTCAAAAACAAACCCCCCCCCCCATTTGTTCATTTCAAACTCCCCCTTTCCCTCTACTTCCCCTCTCACCCTCTACCCATCCCACACCCTCGTTGCATTGCCCCAATGGTGGGGGGACCTTCCCGACGTCCCAAACAGCATGCCGTCCGGGCCGTTGGCGATCTCATACGGAGGAAGAAAGGGCGACCCCGCCGGTGGAGGAAAACTCCGATTCGGAAGTGACGGTCTCGGCTAGGCTCGAGGGAGAAGAAATGGAGGTCCCCTCTGACGAGGACAAGGAGGAAGGCAATGCGGCGATCGAGGAAACGGTGGTGGAACCTGCCGGTGGAGTGGCGGTCCGCAAGCGAAAATTAGTAAGAAAAATCGCCCCTAACTTGTTTTTTTTTATTCTTTCTTGTTTTCCTTTTCATATGAGAGGAAATGTGAAGGGGATATGTCCCTTGGATCAAATGTAGGGGCAAAATGCCCACGGCCTAGAAGAAGAAGGGTCGCCGCCCACCTTCCGTCACTGAACGCGCTATATATCAGTAGCACGTTCTTCATGAACGCGCTGCTACGATATAGCGCGTTCAACAACAGAGAAGAAAATTCCCCCATTTAATTTCATTTAATTTCCATATGAACTGAAGCTGACACTCTCTTATTCTTATCTTGTGTGCAGGGTGTACAGGGTGCAGTTCGGGCCAGGATCTCATGGACACTAGTCCGAGCCATCTACTTTGCACTACCGGAGTTTCAACGGGCCCGCCTCCGTCGAATGGGCTTTGGAGAATTCCTGGAGATAGAAGTGCTGAGAGTAGATGTAGGCCTGATAAGGGCCCTGAAGGCTAGATGGGACACATGATGCAAGGCCTTTCTCTTCCCCTGGGGTCATATGATCCCCACCTTAGAGGACGTCACCCGCATTACTGGTCTGCGGGTGCACGGATTGGCAGTGACGGGCTATACCTACCCCGACTATCGGGAGATGGCGCGCAGGCTGCTAGGCTTGGAGATGGAGGGGACCGGCCGGACCTCGCTAGTGTCGAGGATCACTCTACAGGAGAGCCCTAGCCTATTCCACACACAGAGGGAGATGGGAGAGACCTCGACAGCTCATGAGAAGAGACTAGTAGCTGAGGCCAGAGAGAGCTTCACGACATAGGCTAGGGCACAGGCTGACATGGAGTTGAGGAGATTTCTTATTCTGATGATCGACAAGCTACTTCTAGTGACCCAGGGTGATGCAGTGAGCTACCGGTTTCTACCCCTACTAGAGAATCTGAGCAGAGTTGGACGGTATGCTTGGGGTGCGACAGTCTTAGCCCATTTGTTTGACAGTTTTGGCATTTCTTCACTCCAGTCTTCACTCGGGGGATTCTACCCTCTACTCCAGGTAACTTTCTAAACCTTAAACTCCATGAATTAAATTATGCACTTGCCCCTTGTACTGATCATATGAACTTTATTTCAGGTTTGGAGTTATCTATATCTTCCTACCCTCAGGCGTGCTTGGGAGGATCGAGGAGATCTAATGCCCCTGGCTAGACGATGAACTCCAACACAAGACAGTCGATCTCTGAAGGACCAGGTCACCCATATTCAGGAGACACTAGATGCCATGCCCCACGTAGAGGTAAGATTTAATTTGGTATCTGAATTCTATTGCATGCATGAAATCAAGGGCAATGACAGATTTATGTGCAGGTAGTCTGGACTCCCTATCAGAGGGATATCGGGGAGATGCCTTGGGTGGAGGCGGCCATCCCATACTTTGGGAGAGAGATTTGGTTGCACGCCCTCAACCTAGTTGAGCCCCTATACTACAGGCTAATCATGAGGACACTGGGGCTCTACCAGGCAGTGGTAGAGTTCCCGACCCAGGCAACGGACCCACGACCTAGGCGACGTTTTCGAGGCCTCCAGGGGACAGACGACTGGCGACAACATGCGCGTGAGCAGGTTGAGGATTGGAAACGGCGCGGACGACCAGTCCCTGTAGGAGCGGACTCAGACGATGCCTACCTCCAGGCCTACTCACAGACATATGGCAGCCGGGTCTACCAAAGCACACGTGGATAGGTATGCTTTTAATTCATTAGCATTTTCCAATCTTAAAGCCTTAATTATTTGATATGTGACCAACACGTGTTTTATTGCAGTTTGATATAGAGGGGAGACTGGTCATGGTACAGGGGCTCCTTGACTCCACGATCCGACAGCGTGAGGACCTCCAGCATACCGTGGATGAGCTGGTAAGAACTTTCTCTTACAGTTAGAATAATTTGAGTTCGAACTTCAATTAATGGTAATGCTTTCTTTTCAGCGCGATGAGCTAGAGACATTTCGATCCTCACACGGCGCTTCATCCTCCACCCATCCCGCCTGCGACCACACCGATTTAGAGAGTCAGCTTGCCAGTGCAGTTGCTCAGGCGGAGGCAGCTGAGGCCTCCCTATAGAAGAGAGTAAGTAATTTGTTCTTTTAGTCTTAGTCTTGAAAATTTTATTAATAACAGTTATTGACCAAGATTTCGGGTGTAGGAGCAAGAGCTACGGAGGATGGAGGAGGAGCTGAGGCACCGGGACACAGAGGATCTTCCCCGGGACGTGGTGGAGTTACGCCTCCTCCTCGGAGTGGAGAGGAGCGAGCGGTAGAGAGAGAGGGAGGAGCGAGACAGAGAGAGAGAGAGATGGGAGTGAGCGAGAGAGAGAGAGAGAGAGTGGAGCGAGAGCTGGAGAGGGTGCAGCTGAGCACTAGATTAGGGATTGCCGAGCAGCCGGCAAAAGATGCGGAGGAGCGCTATCGGCGAGGGCGTGAGCGAGCCCAGCGTGAGGGGTACTCCCGGGCCTATTTGAGCACCGATTATCTAGTTACCTCCTCTGAACATCAGAGGAGGGAAGATGCTGAGAGGAGAGCACGGGGTGACATGAGTTCAGCTTCTCGGGGATCGCTGGCTCCCCCTAGGCCTTCTTAGAGAGGACAGGAGGAGGCTGAGAGCTCGCATAGAGGGGGAGATCAGGAGGGTCGAGGGGAGAGCTAGAGAGGTTGTTTGCACATCCACTCTCATTTTGTACCCTTTTGACATATATAGTGGAATGAGACAGATTTTGATACTTCTTGCACTTCTTGTGATTATTTTTTTGATTTTGTGTGCCCCTGTAAAAGAATATCCCTGCAATAACACCATCAGAAATATAATGTATTTTTTAGATTTTTAAAAATATGTAAATTTTTATAAATTTTAAAAATGTATATGAATTTTTATGTTGATTTTAGAAAATATTTGAATTTTTGTGTTGGATTTTGGAAAAATATTCAAATTTTTGTAGAATTTTAGAAAATATTCAATTTTTTATGAAATTTTGGGAAATATTCAATTTTTTATGAAATTTTGGGAATATTCAAAATTTTATGAAATTTTGGCTTAGACATGCTAATACAGCATCAAAGGGTGTTTTAAACCACTAGCTAGGAGTCCTAGCTTTTTTTAATCTCTTTTTGCTAACGACTTCCCGAAGCTGGGTGTGTATTGAAGGGTGGCGCCCTATAACCGACTACCCTTGATTAACGATGCCCCTACCAAGGCCATACCTAAGAAACACTCAGTCTTGGAGGGAGAAGAGAAGAATAGTTGGGGATAAGCTTTGTGCAGGATGGGAGATTTCGGGACTCGAAATCCTTTCAAGGTACAACCCCTCAAAGAGGCGGTCTGTTGCGCCGGAGCTTTATGCCTTTGATTTTTAGACCCTTGACATGCATATGACTAGGATTTTCCCTGCGGGGATTTTGCCACTCTTGACGTGCCATAATTCACAATTTTGCATTTATCGAATTCGGCTTTGATTTTCATAATAGCCCTTTTGGTTAGATTTATCATGAAATTTTACTTTATTTTGGGTCAAGACTGCCCCTATTTGAGACTCCTCTCGTATTGGGGAGTACCGAGATTAGTTATCTCATCCGTCAACCTCTTGCCCCTGCACTTGGCCGAGTAGAGAAGAGAAAAGACTTTCAGGTATACTCATGGCATGGCCAAAGCAGCAACGGTGTTTATCCAAAGGAGCCGGCTAAGGACGCCGTGAAGTGTGTGGAATGCCCAGCTAAGGGTTGCCCTTGACAAGCGGGGAAAGAACATCATACTCCTAGCGCGGGGTTCTTATTAACCAAAGGTGCTACAAAAGTAAGCCTAAAGACTCTTTTGATCAAATTCAATAAAGATGAAGATAAAGACCTAGGATAAAGGCCTATGGCGACCACTCTTAACCATGTTAAGAAGCACTTCATTTTAAAAATCGTGCGTGAAGAAATAAGTAATGACATCATAAAAACGCGTACTTACGCCAACATATTACCTTGCGACCTTTGTTGAAGCAGCTGCCTATTTTTTGAAAACCTTCCTTTGGACGAATCAGGCTTGGAAACTTACCAAAATAAGGACCCAAATCGAAAAGGGGAAGTCCGGGTCAAACTGGGTTCCAGTCTGATAACGCGCTATGATCGTATAGCGCGTTCTTCATGAACGCGCTATGATGATATAGCGCGACAATGATTGACCAGCCAAATGATTGGAAAAAAGAATAAACACCCATTGGACAATCGCTCAATCAGATATTAAGTAAGATAGAGACCTAGTGGATGCTGTAAAGATCTAATATCAAGAAATAATGACTGTTTAAATGGGCGTTCAATTAGTCCCATAACGCGCTTTTGAACAAGAAAGTGATATGAGTGAATGGCGCGAGAATGCCAAGTTCGAGACGAGGTCCAAGGTACAGAAGTTGAATTGCAGGGCCAAGAATAGAGAGAAATATCTTAGAAAATCAACCAATTATAGATCAATTGGGGCATTAACTAGGAGAACAAAGAAATTGCTCAACTTATCGGCCAAAAACGGGTGTCTACAAGCAGGACAACCAGCATGTCTCTCGCCCCTCTCCTCAACAAAAGACGTCGCCACCGCGGTTAAGGCATCAAACTGCGGATACGTCTTCGAATGCCAGCACCAGCCTACCGACTCTTTGTAGGCACCTGTCGCCACCGCGGCTAAGGCATCAAACCGCGCATACGTCTTCGGACGCCAGTACCAGCCTACCGATTCCCCATAGGCTCCTGTCGCCACCGCCGGTAAGGCATCAAACCGCGCACACGTCTTCGGAGGCCAGTCCCAGTATTCCAGCATACCAGGAATTGCCGCTCGAAGTAATCGAGCAGGCGATCAACGCCACCTTATAAATACAACAAGCGGAAGGTGCCTCGATCAAAATTCGGGTGAGGAAGAGTCATCGACCTCACCCTGCAAAGACACCAGCTCGGAGATATCCTCATGAGGATTTATCAACTCCGGCTCCAGCACCTCTCTCTCCTACTCCCTTGGAGACTACTGTTGCCAAGAAACAAGAGAGAAATAGGAGGAAGAACCTCAGAAGGTGGCTCAAGAAACAAGCCAAACAAGCCGCCGCCCTGCAATATCTGGCTGAGCCAACGCCTCTCCAAAGGCTCCAGCGGCTCATTGATGACCTGGAGGAATACGTTCCTCCTCGTCCTACCGAGGCTCTCCCACTCGACAGCTATATCCTGTGGGGAGAAATGCAGAAACGAGCCCGCCTCAGAAATTGGGTCCAAGAGATGATCTAAAAGCTCAAGAACGGCGAAAGACTCGTGATCCCGGACGAGCTCTCCTTGTATTATAAAGACAAGGAGATCACCACGGAGCAGCTGGAAGAAATGCTTCGGCACTGCACCTGCAACATGGTTGCCATCCCACCTCCTGACAACATCAACGCTTCCCAGCGAGGCAAGCCAGTAGCCTCCCGAACAAGACAAAGAACCATTGCCCCTCTTGGGCTACAGCCAGCTCTAGAACACGTCGGTCATGGCCGAGGTCGTGGTCGGGGACGTGGCAGAGGCCGTGGGAGAATCCCCGAGCTACCCATCTCTCCATCCACCTTCGACCCGGAGCGAATTATCCTCTTTTGAGGAGAGGAACCAGCTCCTATTCTGGAAGTAGAAATTCAGAAAGGACCAGGTATTTTTGATCTCTCCGGCATCGACGAGGTTACTACTAGCCTCCCAGCCCCTGCACCAGTATCGGCTTCTGTAGCAGAGCAAGCGGGACCGTCCGACAAAGACGAGCCAGCCCGCCAGTCACCCCCAAAAGAGCCGTCATTGGCATCCCTGTTTCAAGAGTCCACTGGTGATCAAAGTCAATCTGATCCCGGTGGTAAGGGCAAGGCAGTGCAACTCCCCGACGGGGAACAGTGCGGCAGCTCGCAGAAGGCTCAGCATGACATACTACCCTCCCTGGAGGATGCTTGAGCCCGAGCCGACCAAAAGGTCCTCTACCAGATGAAGCGTTTCCCTGCTAGTATTTCAATTTGGGAAGCCATCACTTGGAGTAAGGACCTAAGGGAAACCCTTATCAAAATACTCCATAAGCCGGAAGTCTACGAAGCACCTGCCGCAGAAATGAAGGCGGCCTATGGAGCCTTCTCAGCCGCCATCTCCTTCACGGAGAAAGACATGCTACTTTCCCCTCTATGCCACAACTGCCCTCTCTACATGAAGGGAAAGATCAACGGGCATGATGTGAACCGGATCCTGGTGGATGCTGGTGCCGCCGTCAACATCATGCCACTCAAGACATTCAAGTCTCTATATCTGACCCCGTTCCTCCAAAAGGTTCAAGCGGTCAAGATATCCGACTTCAACTAGAACACCAAGGACGTCCTCGGCCGGGTGGACGTCGATCGGGTGCTCGATGATTTCGCCTCCAAGGCGACATTCTACGTCATTGACTCCAATCTCCACCAATGCATCAAGTATGCCAAGGATGGAGAGCAACATAAGGTCTTCGCAGACCTGTCACCGTTCACACCGGCAGAATGCAACCTGGCTGATGCTGCGCTCTACTTCAAGGGGATTAGTCCGTACCCTGTGATTAAGAGCAAAAGCAATGGTTGGCTCTCAGAGGAAGACGATGATGATCTCTTCTCTGTTGATGAGGAAAAGGCTAAGCTTCATCGGCTGCGCCTCGGCTCCAAGTCAACCCTAGATCGCCCCGAGTGGCGCCAGATCAACTTCGAAGCTAATATCATTAGCCGAGCCCTCGGCAAGAGTATATGCTTGCACAACCAGAAAAAGCGGGAATACAGACGGAAAATTCAGATGGAAAATTTTCCGTCGGAATATCCATCTAAAATGCAGACAGATATTGTCAATCAGAATATCCGTCTGAAATTCTAATGTTATTTACAAGAAATAATATATCGTCTGCATTTATTCTGAAATACAGATGAAATATTATAGATGGTCAGAATTACCGTCTGAAATCTGTAACATACTAATTTCTGTCTAAAATTCGGGGGAAAAATTTTATTTTCCCCAACACACGCACGACCCTCTCATCGTGCCTCTGCGTCCGGAAGACCATCACCCACCCTAGCTCCCGCCTCCGGTTGTCTCCCTCCGGGTCTCCCTCGGCGATCGAAGATCAGCAACGGCGGCCGCTCCCCTCCGACGATCGGCGATCGACGACGGCGGAAGCTCTCCCTCCGGCGCCCCTCTCCCTCTCTCAACGTTTCCCTCTCCCACTCTCCATCTCTCATCATCGATCTCTCTCCAGTGGCCTTCTCTCTGGCACTCTCCCTCTCTCACCGGCCCTCTCCCTCTGACCGGTGCTCTCCCTCTCCCACTCTCCCTCTACAGCCCTCTTCTCCCTCTCCGGCCCTCTCCCTCTCCCTGCGGCGGTCGTCGTCATCGTCACCAGGGCCCGCCTTCTCTCCCTCTCCCGCCCTCTCTCACTCGCACTGTCACACATGCACACACGCACATATGCACACACGCACAGGCGCGAACAATGGTGTTTTTTTTTGGTTCGGGATCCATCTGGAGGGTTTGGTGGGGGGTCAGCAGGAGGGGAGCGGCTGCCAGTGGAGGGGGACACTAGGGGGAGGGGGTTGCGGTGGATGGGGAGGAGGGGGGTTCCGGTGGGTGGGGGGAGGGCGAGGGGGATGCCGGGCCAGCAGGAGGGGGGTCACTGGGGGGAGGGGGTTACGGTGGATGGGGAGGAGGGGGGTTCCGGTGGGTGGGGGGAGGGCGAGGGGGATGCCGGGCCAGCAGGAGGGGGGTCGCTGGGGGGAGGGGGGGCCAACAGGGAGGGGGGTGCGCTGGGTGGGGGGGAGGGGCCAGCAGGGAGGGGGTCGCTGGGGGGAGGGAGGTGCACTGGGTGGGGGGGAGGGGCCAGCAATAGGGGGGTTCCGGTGGGTGGGGGAGAGGGGGAGGAGCAGCAAGAGGTGGTCGTTGGGGGGAGGGGGTGCGGTGGGTGGTGGGGAGGGGAGAGGGGGAGGTGCCAGCAGGAGGGGGGCTCCGGTGGGGGGGGAGGGGCCAGTAGGAGGTCTGGGAGGGGGTTTCTGATGGGTGGATTAATTAATTATTTTTTATTTTATTTAATATATTTTTGTATTCATTATAAGATAATCGGTCGAGAGGAGGGGAACGAGAGATTCGAAGATTCTTTTACAAATAAACAGTAAGTAAAAATTTAATTTCAGACAGATATAAGTTGTTTCATTTTTTTAATTTATGTAATCTTATTTAGATTTATTGTTAGGATGTCTTGTTTTTTTTGGATGAATACTTTTTTTAAAGCAAAACATCAATCCCACTAGCTTCTCCCTAGTTCGTCCCCGTACTAGCTCATACCATACTGTGCATACTCTACTCTGATACCACAATGTTATGACTCAATTCAACCCTTGTAAGATATTGTCCGCTTTGAGTTGAGCCCACATAATTTTATCCCCAAAAGACACCTTCCAAGTTATGGATTCAAATCCTGCATATGTAGCTCATTAACTTCTAACTAGTCTAATTCATTCTTGTCTCAACCCCCATCCATAATGGTAGCTTCAATCCATGGCCACTCTACTCTAGTACTTCTTGTCTTGCTAACCCTTTCTACAGGTAGCTCTCTCCTCCTACATGACTCGCGACTAGAACACTACAACAATATCATGACCCAATCTAACCCTTGTGAGGTATATGCTTACTCACCATCCCGGGTAAACGAAGTGTCACTAATAATGCTAAAAAGTCAGACAGGAAGTAGCACACAAAAGTGTAATCAGTGGGATTTAGATTAGAGATAGCGGCGATCAAAGACCAAGATGATCTAGCAAGGTCACTAGAAAAGAACAAATGGTCCTTTGTTTCAGCATGGGGCATTCGATAGTAGAGACACATAGAGCATAGGCAAATGCCGCACCTGGTGATCTGATTATTAGTTGGCACCGCCGAATGGCAAACGCCGCACCTGGTGATCTGATTATTATTAGCAAGACAATAAGAAGAGAGAAGTATTTGATGGAATAAAGGAATCCCATATCTTCAAGGAAAAAGAACACAAGGATGCTGAACCAAGAGTCCTATGAAAGGAGGCAACAGAAAATAAACCGCTACTATTGGGGAACCAAAATCTCTGATCCGGCGAGTCATTAATTAATATGTTGAACACATTTGTAAACGAAACCTGTTATGTCTACAATTCTTCTGATAACAGCAGGAGAAGCTTTATGAGAAACTATAAAGCTGCTTTTATTGCTGTTAACTTTCTGATCAGGAGAATCCTCATAGTCTTTTATGAAAGCCAACAGACATCTGACGTTCTTGGATGAACCATTAGAAAACACCAATGTGTCATCGGCATACAGTAAGTGAGAGATTTGCATACTACCACGAGACACATGAAAGTGTTGAACCTTCCCACTGCTAAAAAGGCTGGCAATGCCTCTGCCTAAAGCTTCTTCTGCAATGATGAACAAAGCTGGGGCCAAGGGGTCACCCTGTCGGACACCCCTTGTGGATTTAAAATAACCAGTTGTCCTTCAGCAGAGACTCCTCATCACACCAATCTCCATTGTCAGTTTTGATTTTGTCAATGGTCATTCTAGCTCTCATTTGTTTCACTTGAAGATGATAGAACTTTGTGTTTCGGTCCCCTAACTGCAGCTAGTTAGCTTTGGCTTTCTGCCCCCAGAAAATTTCTTCAAGGTGAAGGCATCTTCTAAGTGCAGCTTGTGCAATTTGGAGAGATACCCTGTTTCCTTCATTAGGATCTTCATCAAAATCTTTTTCAGCCTGCTTCACCTCATCCTCTGCAGTAGCTTTCTTATCAAAAATGTTACCAAAATGTTCCTTATTCCACTGCTTTATCACATATTTGATAGCCTTCAGTTTGTGCTGGACGACTAAAAAAGGATTGTAGTGGTCGAGAGAAGCAGCATCCCAGGCCTTCCTCACTGTTGTTTTAAATTTATCATCCTCCAGCCACATGTGCTGGAAAACAAATCTGCTAGGCTTGGACTTTGGATGAGGTTGCTGGATAAGAAGCGGGGAATGATCAGAGGGTTCTCTCATCAAGTGCTTAACAGTAAGGACATGGGCTTTTTCAGCCCAACAATCATTAAACAATACTCTGTCCAGCCTGGCCTTAATGTTCCTGACCCCAATCTGATTATTAGACCAAGTGAAAGAGTTGCCCACATAACCAGCATCCATAAGACCTGGGAGAGCAACGAAGCCCTGGAAATCAGTCATGGAATTGATATAGCCCATAGTGCCCCCCTTCTTCTCCTCGGGAGATAAAACAACATTAAAGTCACCCCCTTCTTCTGGTCAACTAGATATCCTAGGAATCAAACACTTTGTAAATTACTCAGGAGACTTTATACATCCTGACTTTGACATATTTGTCTAAGTTGCACACATAAGATTAGATTGTTATTTTATTAGTCATAATTAGACATCATCCAAATACTGAACACAACACATTGGTCTAGTTCTAAACAGCCCCCCTCCCCCTCTCCTGGGGCTTGTTCTTTATAAGAGAACCCACCCACCCCATTTGAACCTTGTCTTATGATGATAAGAAGATATAGAGAAATAGAATGACCACATATCTTAAGTAGTACATATATACAAAGATGTGGATAAATACAAAGAAATCAGAATTCTCTATAGCAATAGGTAAATACCCAAAAAATTCATTTTGTGATTTAAAACTTTGTGGATTTTAATTGCATGTAAATATATTTTTAAATCTAATTTTAATAGAAATTTGATGTTAATTTGACTCAAAAATGTAAATTGTTTAGCTTCGATGTTCTTCATTTGAAAAATTTTATAATTTGGGTGTTATTTAATTTTATATATGCATAATGATAATTGCGTTGTTATTTAATTTTATGTTATATAAATGCATGGGGTATTCCCTGTGAGCTGAGGTGCGTGGGTGCGACCTAACATTACACGCACCTCAGGAGAGCGCGTTAAAACCGTGTCAATGTGCCTTCCCATTCAAGACTTTGGGATTGATGTATATGTTCTCATTTGTTTATGAGAATATATATATCTACCTCAAAGTCTTGAATTGTCCCGTTTGGACAGTCTGTGAATGTTTGATCGCACTTAGGCAGTCATTTACTATATGTGTTTGTATGGTTTGTTGAGAATTTCGGTTGCGTCTCCTCACTCTTCTCTGATATACCATTATTGATTTTGAGTGTTTTCTTAACCACTTACTTGTAAGTGTTTAAGAAAATTTCAAAATCAATAAATATTTTTGGTGTATCGGAGAAGTGTGGGGAGATGATGCCGAAATTTTCAGCAAATCGTGCAGCACATATAGTAAGTGATTGTGCGATCAAACCTTCATGGAGGGGTTAAAAGGTGATAATCTAATTAATATTCCTCTTCCAACTACAAATGGTCTATGATGAACGATGTGAGGAAAGGGTCGGGTGTAATATCATGAGTAATGATTTGAAAGTTAGGATGTGTATTGTCATTTATTAGGTGCAGGCAAAATGTCGACAAATCGTTCATGGATGTATCGTAGAATAGTTGACCGGGTGGTGTCAGATGACTTTAAGCATGGGGTTGACAGTTTCATTCAATTTGCATTGGGGAATCCAAATGCAGCAATAGATCGCGACGGTCACATTCGATGCCCTTGTTCAAGTTGTAGAAACTTGAGGTGGTGTTCAACATGGGATGTGCAACATCATTTGTACACGAAAGGGTTCGTGGATGGTTATATGAATTGGACATGTCATGGTGAGCAATTCTTGAGGTATGAGCCCGACAATATTGCAGGCACAAGTGGGTACGTGGATATGGTTGTAGATGCTGATGGTCCTAGTTTTAATGTTCATGAGGAAGCGCCAAATAAGACAGTCGAAAGATTTTATGAACTACTTAGGGATGTTGATGAGCCGTTGTGGGATGGTTGTGAAAAGCACACTCGATTGTCTGCAATGTCACAGTTGTTGAACTTGAAATCTGAATTTCACATCAGTGAGACTTGTTTTGACCGTCTCCTCCTCTTGATCAAGAGTATGTTACCTCGAGACGAGAAGTTGCCAGAAACTTGTTACCGTGCAAAAAAGATGGTCAATGACTTAGGACTTGGATATGTGAAAATAGATGCATGTCCGAATCATTGTATGTTATATTACAAAGACGATGCAGATAAGATATCATGTTCCATTTGTGGCCATGACAGATTCAAACCTAAGGGGGGGGGTCAATTCAAAGGCAAAAGATGTACCTTACAAGGCGTTGCGATACTTCCCTCTTGTGCCTAGGCTGCAGCGGCTGTATATGTCCTCAAAGACGGCTCGACATATGACATGGCACACCGAAAGAGTATGTCGTGCCGATGATATAATCAGTCATCCTGCCGATGGTGAAGCTTGGACTCACTTTAGTCGTACTCATCTTGCCTTTTCAAGGGAGTCACGTAATGTTCGATTGGGTTTATGCACAGATGGTTTTAATCCATTCGGTGGTTCAGTGGCATCTTATTCTTGTTGGCCAGTGTTCATGACACCGTACAACCTTCCGCCGCACATGTGCATGAAGCGAGAAAATCTATTTTTGTCCTTAGTAATTCCTGGTCCAAAAAGTCCCGAAAAAATTTGGACATATATCTCAGGCCGTTGATTGATGAGCTCAAATTTTTATGGACTGATGGAGTTGTTACTTATGATGCATATAGGAAGCAAAATTTTATTATGAAGGCTGCACTGATCTGGACAATAAGTGACTTCCCTGCATATGGAATGCTATCTGGTTGGAGCACACATGGGAGGTTAGCATGTCCTTACTGTATGGAAGATACCAAATCATTTGTATTGAAACATGGTGGGAAAGCATGCTGGTTTGATTGCCATCGGCGGTTGCTACCAAGTGACCATCCTTTTCGAAGGCAAAAAGACTCGTTTAAAAAAAATACTGTTGAAATGGATGAAGCTGACTTGCAACGGGTGTCAGGTCTACATATGGCGTCACGGGTGCACAATTTACCAGATGTAGTACAATTGTCTGGTAGCACACGGCAACTCCCTAGTTTTGGAAAGGATCACAACTGGAACAAGAAAAGCATTTTTTGGGAATTGTCTTATTGGTCAACTCTTCTTGTACGACACAATCTGGATGTCATGCATATCGAGAAGAATTTTTTTGATAATGTGTTTAATACGATCATGAATGTTAAAGGGAAAACAAAGGTCAACGCCAAAGCACGTATGGATTTAAAGATGCTTTGTAAACGTCCAGAACTGGAACTACAGAACGTAAATGGCAAAACTGTGCAGCCTAAAGCAACTTACGTGCTTCATGATACACAGATCAAGGAAGTGTGCCAGTGGTTGAAACAGTTGAGATTCCCAGATGGATATGCATCCAACATAGCCCGTTGTGTGAATGTTAATGAGGGGAAAATATATGGTATGAAAAGTCACGACTGTCATGTGTTCATGGAGAGGCTACTGCCCATTGCATTTCGTGATTTGTTGCCAAAGCAGATATGGGGAGCACTAGCTGAGATGAGTCAATTTTTCAAGATTTTATGTGCATCAGAACTCAGACTTCGGGATGTACAAACTATCGAAGAAAAAGTTGTCACAACCGTTTGCAAGCTAGAGAAGATATTTCCTCCGGCATTCTTTGATTCGATGGAGCACCTGGTCGTTCATTTGCCATATGAGGCTATCGTCGGAGGGCCAGTACAATTTCGATGGATGTATCCATTTGAGAGGTATGTGACAATTTTTGTTAACTTACAAGTCATCCATGGCCGGTACATATCGTTGCCATCTGACTTGTTGTTGTAGGTGCATGCATGAATTAAAAATGAAAGTTCGCAACAAGGCACAGGTGGAGGGTTCGATTGCTGAGGCATACATTCTTGAAGAAATTTTGAACTTCTGTTCTATGTACTTTGAGCCAGAGATTCAAACTCGTCGTACTCGACCTCCACGTAATGATGATGGGGGAGTGGATGAATCGTCCGATCGGCTCTCCATATTTAAACATCCTGGACGTGCGTTCGGACGTTGCTTGACTCGCACGCTCGAAGATAGAGAGTTGCACGCCGCTGAGATATATATTCTTCTGAATTGCCTCGAGATTGAACCTTATGTTGAGTAAGTTCTTAACTCACATTTCCAGCAAGTCCATAAGTTGTTCATCCTTCTTCTGCAGTTCATTTAAAGTAGTAGTGCATTTATATTGCAGGCAATTTGATTCAGAATTAGCTGAAAAATGCCCAAATATCCAGGACGTGGAGATTGAAAAAGAACGCGAGAAGTTTTTTGCCAAATGGCTGAGAAACCGAGTTAGTGTCATCGTTGAATATATATGTTTGTATTTATGTATGTTGAGGTAATTGTTATTATTTTAACTACTCTAATTTGAATATAGGTTGAACAAGGTCTCATTACTGATCAAAGAGTACAACAGATAAGTTATGGCCCCTCGAACCAGACACGTGCCTATCCAGGATATATTGTGAATGGATACAAATTTCATACAAGGGATTATGGGCGAAGTAAGTCTACGATGAACAGCGGCGTATCTGTGAAGGGAAGTTTATACAATGAAGTGGAATTGGACTACTATGGTATTCTTGAAGAAGTCTTAGAACTTCAGTATTTGGGACAAGACAATCATGTATACATATTTAAGTGTCAATGGTTTGATCCTAGTTCTGTTCGACATGACACAAATTATGGGATTGTCGATGTCAAGCATAGGTCTAAACTTAAGACCTATGAACCGTTCATTTTAGCCGCACAAGCCCAGCAAGTGTACTATTCAAGCTATCCATCATCCAAGAATAGAGATTGGTGGGCAGTTTGCAGGGTTAATTCAAAACTCTTTCCCACTTATGAGTTAACTATGAGTGGAGATGTCTCAGAGGTTGCTAGTGCTGAATATTATCAATCAGACGAAGTTGGCGTTGTCGGTTCCTCTAGGTTTAATCTGGACGAATCTGATGAGCCACTGTCATTACGTACGCGAGATGAAGTGGAAGAAGTCGATCCGATGGAGCTAAATGTTGATGTTAGAGGGGAGGAAGAATCAGATGAAGACGAAGAGTTTGAATCTGATGAGGCTACTATGGATGACGAAGATGATGATGAGTTAGATATATCATCAACATGAGGGAGGCACGTTTTCATAATTTAGTGAGATATCCTTACCTTTTTGCATAATTTTTAATAACAGAGATTTTAGTCTTGTGCAATTGAGGATTAATATGTATTAATTGTTTTGTTAGTAATAAAGAAATGGTTCGAGGAGGTCGTACTGGGAGTGGGAGGAGACAGGGCAGTGACAAGGGCTCTACTCCCTCCTGTTTGGCGTCTTCTTCGGGCACAGGTATATCTATTAAAAAATTTAGCTATATAAATGTTTACATCATTTACTAGCCTAAAAGAATTTTTTTTAGGTTCAAGTGTCGGCTCGTTGCCTGTTGTGCAGACGCCATCCCCACCACCTTCCGCTGTAGGTATGTATATTTTAATTTAAATTCTCCAATATTTATTTTACTTATGAAAATTAAATCTTGCAGGTGTCAGTGGCCTCCCACCTATTGTGCAGATGTCACCCCCACTACCTCCCGCTGCAGGTATGTATATTTTAATTATAAGTTCGCAATATTTGTATCACTCCACATGAAAATTAATTCTTGCAGGTCTCAGTGGCCTCCCACCTGTTGTGCAGACGCCACCTCCACCACCTCCCGCTGCAGGTATGTATATTTTAATTTAAAGTTCCCAATATTTATTTTACTTATGAAAATTAATTCTTGCAGGTCTCAGTGGCCTCCCACCTATTGTGCAGATGCCACCGCCACCACCTCCCACTGCAGGTATGTATATTTTAATTTAAATTCTCCAATATTTGTTTTACTTATGAAAATTAATTGTTGCAGGTCTCAGTGGCCTCGCACCTGTTGTGCAGACGCCACCCCCACCACCTCTCGCTGCAGGTATGTATATTTTAATTTAAATTCTCCAACATTTGTTTTACTTATGAAAATTAATTCTTGCAGGTATCAGTGGTCTCCCACCTGTTGTGCAGATACCACACCCACCACCTCCCACTGCAGGTATGTATAGGTCCCAGTGCCCTCCTTACTTAATTATGTTATTTCAAAGATCTGTAATACACTTGGTTTTACTTGTGAAGATCTATTCTTATATATCCCAGTGCCCTCCCACCACCTCCCACTTGTATAGGGCACACCCCCACTAGTCAGCCACTTGACGATGCCAGCAATCGTCACGAGGGAGGCACGGCCCATGATAGACGTCGCCCATGTTGGATCTCCGGGTAAATCTATAAGGTTATATTACATTCATTATTTAATTAGCCTTCAACTATCTAATATGAATATTTTGACATTTGTAATTGCAGTAAGAAATTTGAACCCCACAATGCTGTCCATCATTCCACCGAACTCATGTTGGCACATGTGCCCGGGGCAGCATCCACTTTCAGAGAATTTCGATGGCCGTCCGCGATTCATTGTACAACATGTTCTTAGTAAGTAATTACGTCATTTAATTCAAGTATTTCCCAAACTCAATTTACAACAGTATACTAAGTGTGAAAAGTAATTGATTTACAGCGGTCTTTTCAATTCACGTGTGGACATGACGCGGCGAGATGTCGTCGTGCCTGGGAGTCTACTATGCAGTCAAGTTACAAGAGGAAAATACATGAGGCCCGAGCACACGCTAAAAAATTGAGTGGGGGGAGTGAAGACCGACAATTGTGGAAGGCGCACCGCCCTCTATGGATGAGGCAGGAGGATTGGGAGATATCTTGTGACCATTTTGCCGACCCCAAGTGGATAGAAAAGTCCGAAAAAGCCAAAGCAAACAGGGCGTCAAAACCAGGTTCAAATTTGCATACGAGTGGGTCCATCTCTTATGCGGCTCATAAACAAAAATTGGTAAGTAATATAACAATTTATCTTCTTACAATTTATCCCAATATTTGACTTTTTTTACTATGAATTGTATAACAGGCTGTGGAGCTTAATCGACCTCCGTCGTTCCTCGAGGTGTTCGACAGAACACACAAAAAGAAGGGGACTAATCAATTTGTGAGTGAGACAGCTAAGTCAACAGTGGTAAGTTTATCTACATATGTAACTTGTACCATTCATTTAAATCGGCATGAAATTCATATGAAATTGACTAGTTATTTTATTCAATTTGTAGGAAACATATAGCAAAGTAGTGATAGAGAAGTACGGGGAGGGAGACACGCAGCAGCCGGAGTTCGATCCGGTGGAGTGGGTGGCAGCAGCTGGCGTACCGAAGAAAGGCCGACTATATGGTTTTGGGGAGAGCCTAGACGCTAGCGCGGTGATATCATCGTGTGCGAGTTCTAGCTCTGCCCAAACCAGTAGCAGTGCCTTCACTATACCTTCCGTTGCCCCCAGTGCTTCTGCCAGCGACATGATGGACATGGTCCGATCGCATATTTCTGATTTACAGCGGTAGCAACAGCAGTTCCAACAGGAGATCTCTAGCCAGCATGCAATCATTTTGCAGGCAATCAGTGGCCTCCTCTCCTAGGGGGGAATGGTCCCTCAGCGATCCACCACCACCACAGCACAGGCCGCACAAGTGAGTGTTTACTATGTTTTTATTTTGATGGAATTACTCAATTATGTTCATTTGAAATTTCAAAACTCCCTAGTTTTCAAAACTCACTTAGTTTAGAAGAATTGAGAAAATCAGGGGTTCGGGGGTTGGATGGCCGTGCCGGTCGTTCCAACATGACCTGAGAGATGAAAGTGACTTGTCAGAAGTGACGGAATCCAAATCAGATGCCCGGTTTGAGCTCGGCGCTCAAACGTTCATTTTCAAAATACACTTAGTTTAAATGAACTGCCAGGTCAGGTCCGGGGGTCTAAAACTTAAAATACCGGTCGGATGGCCGTGCCGATCATTCCAACACGACCTGGGAGATGAAAGTGACTTGTCAGAACTGACGGAATCCAAATCGGATGTCCGGTTTGAGCTCGGCGCTCAAACGTTCATTTTTAAAATACACTTAGTTTAAATGAATTGCCAGGTCAGGTCCGGGGGTCTAAAACTTGAAATATCGGTCGGATGGCCGTGCCGATCATTCCAACATGACCTGGGAGATGAAAGTGACTTGTCAGAACTGACGGAATCCAAATCGGATGCCCGGTTTGAGCTCGGTGCTCAAAAGTTCATTTTCAAAATACACTTAGTTTAAATGAACTGCCAAGTCCGATCCGGGGGTCTAAAATTTGAAATATCGGTCAGATGGCCGTGTCGATCATTCCAACACGACCTGGGAGATGAAAGTGACTTGTCAGAACTGACGGAATCCAAATCGGATGCCCGGTTTGAGCTCGGCGCTCAAAAGTGCATTCTCCAAATACACTTAGTTTAAATGAACTGCCAAGTTGGGTCCGGGGGTCTGAAACTTGAAATACTGGTTGGGTGGCCGTGCCGATCGTTCCAACACGACCTGGGAGATGAAAGTGACTTGTCAGAACTGACGGAATCCAAATCGGATGCCCGGTTTGAGCTCGGTGCTCAAAAGTGCATTCTCCAAATGTAATTAATTTAAATACTGTTTCAAGCTAGTAGTTGATCTATAAAATCTGCAGTTATCAATTTGATATGTTTGATTTCAATTTATGCTAATTTCTTCGCACTAAATTTTTTATCTATGAATGAATGTTATTATTTTTTAATGTAGGGGGATCCTTCTGCGGGCGACGACAGAGGAGATGAGCAGGGCAGGGAGGATATGGACGATGTACTGGATATTTCTTGATGTTTGATGATATTTAGACGGATCAGCAGGGTTGATGTATTTTTTTTTGTGGTATTTATTTGATCAGCATGGTGTTGAGTTTTTTTTTTCGGTGGTGTTTATTTGATCAGCATGGTGTTGAGTTTTTTTTTCGGTGGTGTTTATTTGATCAGCATGGTGTTGGTGTTGAGTTTTTTTTCGGTGCTGTTTATTTGATCAGCATGTTCCCAATATTTTTTTAGAAGGATATTTCTTGATGTTTATTTGTGATCCAACAGATTTTTTAGAATAATTTAAGATTTTTTTAAAAAAATTTTTTTACATTTCAGACGGATTTTCAGATGGTATTTGAGACGAAAAATATCCGTCTGAAATTTCAGACGAACGATTGAGCTAACCGTCATATAATCCGTCTGAAATTCAGACGATATTTGAGACGAAATATATTTGGTGCGGACACCGGAACGAGCGAGTAGCACGAACTGGCGAGCCGACGGTACCATACGCGGAGCACCAATCGGACTACATCGGCTTTCCTTTGAAATGGAGGCAATTTGGCTTGAGTTTGGATACTTTTAGCCTTTGTTTACATTGAATTTAGGCTTGTAATGTGTCTTTGTACTTGGGTTTTCATTTTGGGCTGATTGTAAGGCTCTTAAAAGCCATTTGGTTTAAAGCCCCTTTAGAATCCATTAAGGAGGAGTGGCCTTGGACCATCATGATGGATCCATAAGCCATGTAAGGCCCAATTGAGCTTCCTTCTTTCATGGGCCATCTAGGCTAGAAAGGCCATAAGCCATATGATTGAATGGGCTTAAGGGGTGGCCATGGACCAAACTTGGCCCATTCTTGGCCCATGAAGGGGGCGCCCCCTTCTTTGTTTGTATTAGGCTGATTTTTTTTGTTTTCTTTTCTTCCCTCCCATTTACCACATGGAGAAGGCTGCTGGTCCAAAAGAATGGCTTCCACCTACTCCCCTTCCCTTTAAAATTCAAAGGTAGGTGAAAGTAGGTGAGTCATGTCCCCTTGTCTCCCCCTCTCTCCCTCTCTTAGTCAAAGGGGCGCAGCCCCCTCCCCTCCCCATGGTTCCATCGAACCTCCCAGCCCCCCCCCCTTGCCAAACCACTATATAAACACTTGTATAATGTCAGTGAAGAGGTTAATGAAGTTTTTGTGAAAAAATTTTGAGTTAAGAGAGTGATTCTCTTTCCCCCCCCCATGGGTGTGATGCCCTACCCAGTCCTGTGACAGGACTGATCTTGGGCGTGTGACTCGCCCCCTATCCTCCCCCATCCTCTTATCATCTGCTTCTACCAAAATTCTGAGTGATACTTCTACGAGTCATGAAGATTTCAGAGATGGTTTCGCGTCGATCGGAGATCCGGATCGCCGGTAGCAATTCTTTTCGTGACGGCACGCAGATCTGCCTGAACCTGCTGTCCAGATCTGGAGTTTCCTGATTACGAATTTCCCTAGATCTCCTCTCAAGCCATCAGGAGCTACCTTTCAGAGTGATTGTAGTATTTTGAGTCCTCTTCGCGCTGCCGCCAATCTCGTCTCGATCCGAGACCTGTGCTGATTGTGGCGACGATTCTCGTGGGATCGCGTAAGCTGATCTGTGCAGACCCGAATCAGAACTAGATCCAACTTCCAGAGTCTGCCTCGCCTCATCCTGTCCAGATCTATGCAAGCACTTTGGTCTGTGTCTTCCTCTGGATGTCGCCGATGAGCTCCCACAAACGGCGCCTCGATCCAACATCGGCAACCAATTTTCCCATAATTAATTGTCTTCATGTGCAGTTCTGAGTGCACAAAACCAAAAGCTCAGTTCAGTCCCTGCTGCGCCCAGATCTGAAAGAATCTGTTTGCGCCCTTCAGAGTGGACAAACTACGTCCTGTCGTTGACGTTCTCCAACAAACGGCGCTCCGATCCGCCATCGGATCTTGGTGTACCGACCTCCGCAAGTTTGCTGCGTAGGGTGACCCCCGCGGACAGAACCGAGTCGACCTCCATTCGGCTCACCCGATCGGCTCCGACTCGCGTCCCTCGCCTCCTGCGAGTGTGGCCCGTCAACCCGGGTTCCAGCAACCCCAAAAGTGGTCTTTGTAGCCCTTTACCTCCCTGCGTGGAGTGGGCAAATATTTCTGAAATTGTAATCTTATTGCATATGTGTATTGGGGTTGTCGGATTCGGCCGGGAATTCTTCCCCACCCCTAGTCGTGGAGGTATGCGCTTCGTTCCTCTCTCACTTTACTGGTTTAGTATATTATCATATATGTTGTGTTTGTGAGATTAGGGTCGATAGCTAGTTCTAAATCACCGTGATTGTGAGTTGTGAGCGCCCGTTCCTTAGCTCCAGTCGAGCACCGCGCTCGGACTGCACCACCCTAGGCGACGGTGGTTCGTTAACCGCTGCGATCCCCACGTTTCCCTCGCAAGGGACGATCGTCGGGCTAGTTAGAGTGCTGTTGAGAGACGTCTCCACCCGGAGAACCCCACGGTGGTCAGCCGCCCGACTTGCCTTTAGCATGTTAGTGCTGGCCGCACATCAAGTCCGTCGTACGTCTTAGCCCAGTCGTCATCCGTCCCGCATCAAATTGGTATCAGAGGGTCGGTTTAAGTCTAGGGTAGTCTAAGTCTAAGGTTGTATTTGCATTCCTCTACTCGGTATATCAAAAGGTGTTGTCCGAACGTTAGGCTATGCCTATCGGGAAGGCCGCACACTTACGCGAGTGATCTTCGGATCGATTAGCTCCGTCACGTACCGAGCCTTGGTTTAAGTCTAGGTTCCTAGTTAGTGCATTCCAACCTTCGTGTCTTTGCATGCCCACCCGGCGTGGTACCCAATACCATCGCCCCGCATCTATAGCTAACCCACGGGATGCCCCCCCGGAAGACTTCCACTCCTTACATGAGGCAATGATGGCCATTATGGCTCGATTGGACCAATCCGAGGCTACATTTCAGAATTTCTCCGATAATATGGATGGTCGCCTTAGGGCCATGGAGGGACGCATGGAGACCTCCGACAGGTCTATCCAAGATCTAGTTGGACGGTTAGATAGAATGTCACACGGGGACCCCCCGGGAGCGGCTCAAGGCCCACCCGCACCTCCTCCCGCGGTGGCCCAAGGCCAACCCGCTCCCATGGCCCAAGTCCAGGCCGCTCCCGCGGCCCAAAACCAGCCCCCACCCGCTCCTCAAAATGCCCGGCAACAGGCCATCGAACCACAACATCGTGACCTTGGTCTAGAAGACTATGGGTCCGATAATGCAAATGGGGGGAATGGCCGATGCCGTCATGGCTTTCATCAACCAAGAGATGAGGATGACGATAGAGTCCTTAGGACCGTGTGAGCAGACCCTCCCACTTTCAACGGGTCTTTGGACCCAAAGGTCTATCTCGATTGGGAGGCCGGCATGGATCGATACTTCGAGTGGTTCGAAATGACGGACCTCCGGAGAGTCAGGTTTGTAAAAATGAAGTTGTTAGGGCAAGCGCAAACTTATTGGCGCAATGTTGAGAGCTTGCTCTATCAGCGTCGAGAGCCCCCGGTAGAGTCTTGGGATGAAATGAAGGATAGGCTTAGAACTAAGTATCTTCCCACCTCGTACCGTCAACGGCTCATTGATCGATGGCAGAACCTCACCCAAGGTGATAGGTCTGTGTCCGAGTACATCGCAGAGTTTGATGAATATTTTTTACGATGTGACATCTCAGAAGAGAGCACGATGCCTATTTCCCGCTTCCGTCGTGGTCTGCGGCCCCATTATCAGTACGAACTCTCTCGCCGCAATGTAACCACCCTGGAGGCCGCCTATCAAGTTGCTCTCGAATTAGAGCAGTTTGAGTCAGATTTTGCTCCTGTCCAGCGACCGAGAACCATCCCTCAGCGTGGGTCCGACTCTCGGACCACACCTAGTTCCTATAGCCGATTTCCTGTGGTTCGCCCTTCGGAACCCCCTCGCCAGGACCCCTTTGCTCTCAGGCCTCGGCCTCCCCCTCCAAGGGACCCTCCCCCTCGCCCACAGGCTCCAATCCCCACCCCACACCCCCAGCATCCCACATTGCCTACCCGACCCCAGCTCCCATCACCCCCGGCCCGACGAGAAGACAAGGGAAAGGGATCGATGATTGGTGGAGCATCTTCTAGCACAGGGCCACGTGACCAGTGCTATAGGTGTGGTGGAATTGGCCACTTGCGGCCAAGCGTCCCACTCGGGAATCATTGGCTATTTTGGACACTCCAGTCCGCGACTCCACACCGGAGCTGGTAGAGGTCATCTATGAGGCGGACCCCGAACTCGAGAAGGAGTATTTTGATTCACTTCTAGAAGAGTCTGCTGCAGACTCGGGTACCCAGGGCGATGTGCACTTGGGTGTGATCCTCCCGAACCTCAGAACCCCCATTTAGAAGTTGTAGGTTCATGTTAGATGTCTAAGAGTCTCCAGCTTTGGGTTGCATTATTTGTTTGGTGTCTATGTATGTCTAAGGTCATGTGTGTATCTGTTTGTTTCTACAGTTTGTTTTCTTTCATGCATATGGTTTGTATTAAGTCGTGTCCCAATAAACGGCCAGCCATGCACGTATAAGGAGTTAGCTGATACATGCTACATGCCCATGAGTTCAAAAGGGAGAGTACGTCATGATCAGGGTCATACCTGAACGGTTTCCTCTTGGGGCCGTAAAGCAACTCTAGGCCCGCGATACTCGCCCTTCCCAAGTCACGAAACAAGTGGGTTTGAATGCGTACGTTACTGAACTACCGGATGACTATGGTGTCAGTTCGACGTTCCATGTTTCTAATCTGGTAGCATATCGGAACCCGCGGTGATCCCTAGTGAGTTTCGGACTTTATCCTTCTATTGTGAGTGACACAACACCCGGGAGTCCACCTCTTCCAGCCTCAACGCACGCATATAGATTGTATACTGGATGAGCAGGTGATCACCACCAGGAACGGAGCCTACCAACACTTCATAGTGCGTTGGCGAGGATGCCCCACGATGAACAATGCCTTGATCACATGCGGAGAGCTCAAGCTTCGGGACCCTTACTCGACGGGGTCGAGTTCCTCCCACCCGGGGAGAATTGGTGTTGACACCGGAACGAGCGAGTAGTACGAACCGGCGAGCCGACGGTACCATACGCGGAGCACCAATCGGACTACATCGGCTTTCCTTTGAAATAGAGGCAATTTGGCTTGAGTTTGGATACTTTTTGCCTTTGTTTACATTGAATTTGGGCTTGTAATGTGTCTTTGTACTTGGGTTTTCATTTTGGGCTGATTGTAAGGCTCTTAAAAGCCATTTGGTTTAAAGCCCCTTTAGAATCCATTAAGGAGGAGTGGCCTTGGACCATCATGATGGATCCATAAGCCATGTAAGGCCCAATTGGGCTTCCTTCTTTCATGGGCCATCTAGGCTAGAAAGGCCATAAGCCATATGATTGAATGGGCTTAAGGGGTGGCCCTGGACCAAACTTGGCCCATTCTTGGCCCATGAAGGGGGCGCCCCCTTCTTTGTTTGTATTAGGCTGATTTTTTTGTTTTCTTTTCTTCCCTCCCATTTACCACATGGAGAAGGCTGCTGGTCCAAAAGAATGGCTGCCACCTACCCCCTTCCCTTTGAAATTCAAAGGTAGGTGAAAGTAGGTGAGTCATGTCCCCTTGTCTCCCCCTCTCTCCCTCTCTTAGTCAAAGGGGCGCAGCCCCCTCCCCTCCCCATGGTTCCATCGAACCTCCCAGCCCCCTTCCCTTGCCAAACCACTATATAAACACTTGTATAATGTCAGTGAAGGGGTTAATGAAATTTTTGTGAAAGGATTTTGAGTTAAGAGAGTGATTCTCTTTCCCCCCCCCATGGGTGTGATGCCCTGTCCAGTCCTGTGAAGGGACTGATCTTGGGCGTGTGACTCGCCCCCTATCCTCCCCCATCCTCTTATCATCCGCTTCCAAAAAAATTCTCAGTGATACTCCTACAAGTCAGGAAGATTTCAGAGGTGGTTTCGTGTCGATCGTAGTTCTGGATCGCCGGTAGCAATTCGTTTTGTGACGGCACGCAGATCTACCCGAACCTGCTGTCCAGATCTGGAGTTTCCTGATTCTGAATTTCCCCAGATCTCCTCTCAGGCCATCAGGAGCTGCCTTTCAGAGTGATTGTAGGATTTTGAGTCCTCTTCGCGCTGCCGCCAATCTCGTCTCGATCCGAGACCTGTGCTGATCGTGGCGACGATTCTCGTGGGATCGCGCAAGCTGATCTGTGCAGACCCGAATCAGAACCAGATCCAACTTCCAGAGTCTACCTCGCCTCATCCCATCCAGATCTGTGCAAGCGCTTTGGTCTGCGTCTTTCTCTGGACGTCGCCGACGAGCTCCAACAAACGGCGCCTCGATCCGACATCGGCAACCAATTTTCCCATAATTAATTATCTTCCTGTGCAGTTCTGAGTGCACAAAACCAGAAGCTCAGTTCAGTCACTGCTGCACCCAGATCTGAAATAATCTGTTCGCGCCCTTCGGAGTGGAAAAACTACGTTCTGTCGCCGACGTTCTCCAACAAACGGCGCTCCGATCCACCATCGGATCTTGGTGTACTGGCCTCCGTAAGTTTGCTGCGCAGGGTGACCCGCGCGGACATAACCGAGTCGACTTCCATTCAGCTCACCCGATCGGCTCCGACTCGAGTCCCTCGCCTCCTGCGAGTGTGGCCCGTCAACCCGGGTTCCAGCAACCCCAAAAGTGATCTTTGTAGCCCTTTACCTTCCTACGTGGAGTGGGCAAATATTTCTGAAATTGTAATCTTATTGCATATGTGTATTGGGGTTGTCGGATTCGGCCGGGAATTCTTCCCCACGCCTAGTCGTGGAGGTATGCGCTTCATTCCTCACTCACTTTGCTGGTTTAGTATATTATCATATATGTTGTGTTTGTGAGATTAGGGCCGATAGCTAGTTCTAAATCACTGTGATTGTGAGTTGTGAGCGCCCGTTCCTTAGCTCCAGTCGAGCACCGAGCTCGGACTGCACCACCCTAGGCGACGGTGGTTCCTTAACCGTTGCGATCCCCACGTTTCCCTCGCAAGGGACGATCGTCGGGCAAGTTAGAGTGCTGTTGAGAGACGTCTCCACCCGGAGAACCCCACGGTGGTTAGCCGCCCGGCTTGCCTGTAGCGTGTTAGTGCTGGCCGCACATCAAGTCCATCGTACGTCTTAGCCCGGTCATCATCCGTCCCACATCAATATCCGTCTAAAATTTCAGACGACCAGTTGAGCGAACCGTCGTATAATCCGTCTGAAATTCAGATGGTATTTGAGACGAAATATATCCGTATGCAATTTCAGACGAACCCGTCGTAATATCCGTCTGAAATTTAGACGGCTTTCTCACCACTTTTCGGACGGCATTTTGACCGTTTTAAATTCAGACGGAATTAAGGACAGACGGTATTTCAGACGAAAAATATCTCGTATGATATTCAGACGGAATATGTGACTGATTTAAATCTGTCTGAAATTTTATTTTCAGACGGCATTTCAGACGGAAAATGGAACTGTCACAAATTTGTGACTAAGAATATCAGACGGTCTAAGTCCGTCTGAAATCCATCGGAAATCCATTACAAACGTGTTTTGTGATAGATTTGTTGTGTCCCTGTGGTTTTGATGATTGGCTTTGATGTGAGTTAGATCTTTTGATGATTGGTTTTGATGTGAGTTAATCACTGTGAGTCATCTTGCTGTGTGAGTCATCATGCTGTTATTCAGTCATTTTCTGATCATAATGCAGTCTCTCATATGTTCAGTTAATTTGCTGTTCAGTCAGTTCATCAGATCATGAAGCATTGCATTATATGTTCAGTCATGTTATCTGCTGCATAAATCTTTCACATGCATTATTTGTTCAAGTGTAAACTCTGTCAGCATTGTCAGGACTGAAGTGGGTCGACCCCCCTTCTTAGATGGGTCGACCCCCCTAGACTATCAATGTCTGTACACTGCCAGCACACACGTTCAAAATCTCTACATGTGAAGTCTACACATCGACTGTTCATGCAAAGTCTAGACATTTGATCAAGTTTGTACACTGGTCTTGGCATATGCATTCATAAAGTATATACACTCTTTGGTTGACTTCAACTAAAGTCTGTACATCGGCATGCATTACATCAAGTGTGTGCATTGCATAGCATGTTGCGTCTAAGTCTATACATCACTGTTCATGCATTCACTGTCAAGTCTACACATTGTTGGGTCTTCATGCAAAACTCCAAGTCTGTACATCGCTCAAAGATTTCCAAGTCTGTACAGCCATTGCACTCAATTGAAGTCTATACATTGGTCTTCATATTGGAAGTCTATACATTGGTCTTCATATTCGAAGTCCATACATCGGTCTTCATATTCGAAGTCTGTACATTGGTCTTCATATTGGAAGTCTATAGATTGGTCTTCACTTGAAGTCTGTACAGCCATTCTCTTATCAAAGTCCATACATCCTTCTGTTGGAATTCCAAGTCCATACATCGGACTGTTTGAGCGAAGTCTGTACAGCGTGTCACTCACGTTGGAAGTCTATACATTGGGGGTCTTTTACCTACGTTGCTCGAAACAAAGTCTATACATTGGACTGTGCCAAAGTCTATACACTGGCAGCACTGTGCAAGTCTATACATTGGCGTTGGTCATCCAAGTCTGTACATCGCTTGGCGCTCACCAAGTCTGTACATCCTCCGCCAAGCTTTCCAAGTCTGTACAGCCAAAGTCTGCACATCCTGTTTAGCTGAAGTCTGTACAGCCATCCGTCTCTCCTACCGTCTCAGTTAAGTCTTGAAGTCTGTACATCCACCGTCTCTTTCAACGTCTCACATTCGTCAAGTCTATACAATTGTCTTCATGGCATTGCAAGTCTGTACAGCCTTGGCATGTGCTTCGCAAAGTCTATACATTGCGTTGGTGGCAAGTCTATACATTGGGCTGTAGCTTGCTTGAAGTGAAGTCTACACATTGATTTACTGTTCATGCCTTCACTCAGAGTCTGTACAGCCATTCCTTGAGTTCAAGTCTGTACATCTGACTTTCACTTAAAGTCTATGCATTGGATAACTTTCCAAGTCTTTACATTAATTCAGTGTTCGAGCTTTTCCAAGTCTATACATTGGCAGCTGAACTGTAAAGTCTGCACATTGTGCTTTGAAGCGTTACAAGTCTGTACATTGGTTCAGACTTTTCAAAGTCTGTACATTGGGCCTTCAAGTTTTTTGAAGTCTATACACTGGCTTACTCTTCTAAGTCTAGACAGCCTGCTTGGTCGTTCAAGTCCAAAGTCTATACATCCGTTTGTGCCTTGTCCTGGCCATCATCTCTCAACCATCAAGTCTACACATTGGTCGGTGGCAAGCCTGCACATTGGACTCTCACTCAAAGTCTGTACAGCATGCTTCGTTGTTCAAGCTTTCAAAACTCTATACATCGCTCTTGAGCTAAAGTCTGTACAGCCATTTCTTTGGCAAGTCTGCACATCGTGAAGTCTACACACTCGATTGCCTTGCTTTGCTTCAAGTCTGTACAGTCTCTCCCTCAGCAAGTCTATACACTGGGGTCGTCAGCTGAAGCGACAGCATGTCTGTACATTGGGTTCTCATGCATGTTAATAGCAAGTCTAGACATTGTCTGTCATGCACGCAGTCAAGTGTATACACTCTTCACACTTGGTTAACTGATGCTTTAAGTCCATACACTCATTCCCTTGGTATGTTAATGCATTTAACTGAAAGTCCATACACTGAGCTCGCATGAAGAACTTCAACTCTATACACTCTCTCAGTGTACATACTTATCCATTTGCTGCTTATAAAGTCTATACAGCCTGTGCTTTGCTGATCGACTGAACTCCTCATTACTCTTGCAGGTGTCTGGCACGTGATCCAAGGAGCTGAGATGCTGACACGTGGTAGAGTCACTTGGGCGGGAGCTGTGGAGACACACGCCCTAAGCTGCTATGATATATATAGAAGCCTTCGTCCACTGTAGAAGAAAGATGAGAACAGAAGAGGGCTGATCGAGACTGAGAGTGAAGAAGAAGAGAGGCAGAGAAGTAGAAGGAAGAGAGCCACGATCAAAAGAGCAGAAGAAGAAGAGAAAAGAAGAGATGGGGAGAGCCTGCGAAAGAGAAGAAGATAGATAGTGAGAGCAGTAGAAGAAAAAGAGAAAGAGAGAGCTCGTGAAGAAGAGCAGAGAGAAGCTTCGTTATTTTCATTGGACTTTGGATTAAATCCAATCCAGTTGCTCCTGCGAGAGCTACAGTTTATATTTCATTTTCCAGCTTTCTGGTTGCTGAAGTTATTTTCATTTTGTGTTTCTTATTTTTCTTTTGTTTTTCTGCTTACCTTTGTTCTTCCGATCCTCTGGACTGAGGTCGGGTTCCTCCTGTTGGTTTAGGAGAAGGGAGATCTGATGTCCGGGTTACAAGTGACAGGTTGTCACTTATGGGTTCCCTCTGGTTAGAGGAAGGGAGGCTCATCCTCCGGTTCTGGGCTTGTGGGTTGCAAGTCCAGGGGTCCCTCCTGGTCTGGAGGAAGAGAGGTCTTCGACCTCTGGTTTCCAAGTGGCTGGGAGTCACTTGGGGTGTCCCTCCGGTTGGGAGGAAGAGGGGAGGCTGTTCCCCTGGTCAAGCTGTGTGGCAGCAAGTGTTCGCAGACTGAGTCTGCTTGTTTCTAGCGTTGGCTAGTGAAGCCTCACTCCGGTTGGGAGTGAGGGGTGGATGTAGGTCTGGAGGACCGAACCACCTAAAAAATCTACTGTGCAGTGGTTTGTTTTGTGCGTTTGCTCCTTGCCTCCTACCTCCCATTCACAGGTTATGCATGCATGGTTAGTTGTGTTATCTTGGATTGTTTGTATTGTTCCTATCTGCAGTAACCTTGAGCATTATATTTTGCTAGGTGTGTTTGGGTTGCATAGTTCTGTCTGCATTTCTGGTTTGATCAGGTGGCTGCATTGTTGCAGTCCAACTGTTTGATCATGTGTTATCTTATCATCTCATCTTGCAGAGCTCATTAGTTTTTATTCCGCATATCTGAGCTTTAGAGTTTTAATTTGGGCATTATTTCTGAAGGGGATACATTCACCCCCCTCTGTATCCGGACTTAGCACCCTAACAATTGGTATCAGAGCGGTGTCTGCTTAGAAGGTCCAGCGACCTGCAGATCCGATCTTGCAGTCTTAGGTGCTAATTTGCTTTTGGTGCATCAATATTCCTGTTGCTTTATATCTGATCTGTTTTCATGGGTGAACCACAAGTTTTCAATGGTTCCAATTTTAGTATATGGTCTGCTAGTCTGAAAAATTATGCTAAATCTGTTAATCCAGACCTGCGGAAAGTGATTTCACACGGTCCTCATGAACTACCAAAGAAAAAATCCAAATGGACTGACAGTCACAAATTAATGCATGAAGAGAATCAGATAGCTATAAATCTAATGAAGGCAGCTACTGATAGAGCTTTTCATTCATGTTTCTTTGATTGCAGTTCTGCTAAAGATATTCTGGACATGCTGAAGCGAACTCAGATAAGAAATGAAGACAGCTGCATGATGGCTGACAAAAAAAATCAAGGCAGCAGTCAAGATGAAGATGATGATGATGATGAGGTAAATCCCTTTGAAAACTATACTTTAGATGATTGAGAAAATGCATATTCTGAGCTACTTGAATCTCATGAACTGTTAAGAAAATAGTATAAAAAATTGAAGAAGGGTACTGGGTCAGTTAGTTCAAGTTCTCCATGTAGAAATTGTGTTGAATTGAAAAATGTTCATGATGCCTGTATGTCTGATTTTCAAATGTTGAAGAAACAAGTTTCATTATTGAAAACTGAGAATCAAGATCATATAAATGTGATATCTAAACTCAAAGAAAAATTCAAGTCAGATAATGATAATCAGACTCTTGTTAACTATCATGACCAGTATAAAAAATTGCTGAAAAACTTTGAAAGTGTGAACTCAGATTTAAACAAGTTAAAATCTGAAAATGATTCTCTGAGAAAATCTGTTAATAAAAATGATGAAAAATTTGAGAAACTTGAGCAGGAGAAGAACTTATTTGCTGAAAAATTCAATGCCATAAAATCTGTAAATATAGAATTACAGAAAGATCTGGAGAAACAGCAAAAAGAATTAAAGGAATTTGAGGCTAAAAGAAAACTTGGAGTTAACTCAGATGATCAGACTCTAATAAATGAGTTAATTCAGAATGACAAGCTTGAGGAAGAAAATGAGAAGTTAAAAATGCTGAACTCCACTATCTCTGAGAGACTTCTAGCCTTAGAAAGAGGAAAAACTGTTTGCATTGAAGATTCTGATAAACTGAGCAATCTGGAAAATGAAATTGAGAAATATAAAATTGCTAACAAAGTTTTGAATGAAGCTATGAATTGCAGTGAGCAAGAGATTGCCAGTTATGAGTTACACATTTCCTCACTAGAAAATGAAATTCAAGATCTAAAAACATCTCTGTCAAGGTTTGTGAGTGGACAAGAGAATCTGGACAGGTTGTTAGGAGTTAAGGTCAATACTCAAAAGGAAGGGTTAGGCTACAACAATGTCAATAAAAAGGCTTTCAAAAATAAGCAAATGACATCTTTTATCAAAGCATCAGATGTAGCCACCACCTCAGAAAATAAACAACCAAATGTTCAGAAGAATCAGAAACAAACTGGAAAAATGGAAAAGGTCAGTCATGTGAAGAAAGGAGTGAATCACATTGAAAAAATGCATGCGGTACATCACTCGAACTTTCCTGCCACCAAGAAAAAGACTGATTTTAAATATGTTGAGAAAGTTCAATCTGTGCTTGACATGAATACACATACACATGCACATAAAAATAAGAATTCATGTCATTGCTGTGGTAGGGTTGGCCACATTATAGATAATTACTTCATTCTGAAACAAGACAACAAAAAGCATGCTAGGAAACATGTCTCTGCTCAGAATAAAAATAAAACTGAATGCTATCACTGTGGCAAATTGGGCCACAGGGCCATTCAATGCTGGCATGCTCAGGGTAGACAATTCAATTCTAAAACTGTTAAACTCCCTGCAAATGGAAATGCTTTTGGAAGAAATATTTTTAGAGGCAAGCACAATGAGTGCTTCAAATGTGGGAAGTATGGCCACACAGTCAAGGACTGTTGGCACATTTAGAAGAATTCTTTTAACCCCTATGTTATCAAATTCTCTGCCAGAAAATCTGTGAGCTTTTCATGCTATAACTGTGGGAAGCCAGGCCATAGAGCTGTTGAATGTTGGCTGGCCGGTTTTAGTAAACAGAATTTTAATTCTGTCCACAACAAAAAGTTTCATGCATATGCACATGGATTTCATGCTAACAAGAATGTGCATAGATCAAATCTTAAACCTGATGCATCTTACTATCATTATAGTAAACAGAACTCTCTCTCTGCCAATAAACTTCATGACAACAGTAATGTGCATAAGAAGAATTTTAAATCTGCTAATTCATGTCATTACTGTGGACAAATTGGTCATTCAATGAATAATTGCTACTTGATGAAATCTGATGACCAAGCAGCTAGAAAATTGTTTAGAAAACCTGCTACGAATGTCATTGTCAATTCAGGACCCAAGACCTCTTGGGTACCTGTTTATGCAAAATAACTTTGCTTTGCAGGTGTGCCTTGGAATGGAATAAAAAGGGGTATTAATCCAAGGCACTCAAGAATGAAAACCCCTTCTGAACTTTTCAGGTAAATTCTCTGCATTTCCTGTTTTGAAACTCATTGCATATTTGGTTTGATGTGTTCTTGCATATCTGTCATCTTTTGAACACTATGAGCATTCTTGTCTCTTAATGCTCATATGAATTGGCTGTTTAGGTATTGAAATGAGAATAAACTTGCAATTTCTGAAAATCTGAACTGCATATGTATGTTGTTTGAAATCTGACCATTGCATTTCCATAATTTGAAAAATGTCAAAAAGTTTGTTTGAATGCATATTGTCAGGGGGAGTCAATGCATTGCATATAGGTTGTCAAATGCATACATTTGTCAAAATTCATTGCATATCCTTTCTTATTCATTTGGTTGACAAACCTCGATCATACTCTGAAAAATAGTCACTGGGCTTCAAAATCTCTCTTATCAATTGGTATCATTTGGCTTCAAAATTTCATCAGTCTTTCATGAAGATTTCAATGGGACTATCTCGATCATAAATCTGAAAACACTTGAACTAGGAATCTTCTATTATACATTTTTATGAATGTCTGAAATAACTCATGTGGTTTAAGTTTAATGTTCATGGAGTTTGACTTTAAAATCTCTTAAAAATATCTGAAGCATGTTTAATAAACCTTAACCATCTATTTCATGCTGTGTCTTGTAAAATCTTCTGAAATCTGCATTATTGAATTCATGGCTTTAATTGGTTAAGTACATGAAATTATTATTGACTTGAAGCAAATGAATTTGTCTGAAATGTCTAAAGGGTAAAGAGTTGTCAGAGCAATGACTTTGGTCACTGAGAAACCATGTCCAAAAGACTGTGTCATGAGATGCCTTAGTTAGCTCTGCATAAAATTCATTGAAAATCAGGCAGAGCAATGGCATGCACACTGAGAAATACAACTCACTTATCAAGAAATGATTTATAGTGTGTCATGATGTGTAAATGCTATCTCTGTTCATATATAGCATGACAGTTAGTCACACTAAGTGCTTAGGGATATTGGCCTCTGATCAAGGTATATCCTCTAGTTACAAGGTGTGCACTGAACTAGAGTGCTCGTAAAATTTCTAGCATGAAAAATTGTTGAACATATCTCAATATCTGAATATTGATGCTAAAATCAAATTGCTACAACCCTAAACAAAATCATATGACTTCATAATTGCTTGATCTCAATACTAGTGCATGTAATTCTGAAAGTAGTCAATAGATTTGATTGTGTAAGAGAAAGGGAGATTAATCAAGATAAATATGAGGGCTTAGTTCATTTTTATTAAACCATGGTTTTAGATATCAATACATAATTTTATTGATAAACTCTGCATACATCATGTTTAAATCATGCTGTTCAATAAAGCTCATTCATAAGCCCTTATAATGGAAGACTTTGAAAACTTATGTTTTGGATTTATGAGATTGATATCTCTTTGAAAATCTGACTGAATTTCTTGTGCTTGGAGCTTCTTTGAAAATCTGCTACTTGAAACTCTTCTGCTCAATATCATTGATTCATTGACCTGAACCTCTCCTTGTTATCCATCTCATAAGATTCCACTTATTGAGGGAGAGCTTCCATGCATCATGCTGCATAGAAACTCTTAAAGGGGGAGAATTATGTTCTTGCATTCATATTTTTAGGGGGAGCTCTTGCATTTTGGTATCTCCTTCTGCATCTGCATTCATATTGATTATATCAAAGGGGGAGATTTTTGCCAAAGGGGGAGAATTTTATTCAATCATTGCATGCTGGTTTGCTTTAACTTCTCAAACTATTTTCTTTTGATGAAGTCAAAGGGGGAGAATAGTTTGTGTCATCAGAATCACTCACAGTGTAGTGTTGCCATCATCAAAAAGGGGGAGATTGTTGTGTCCCTGTGGTTTTGATGATTGGCTTTGATGTGAGTTAATCTTTTGATGATTGGTTTTGATGTGAGTTAATCACTGTGAGTCATCTTGCTGTGTGAGTCATCATGATGTTATTCAGTCATTTTCTGATCATAATGCAGTCTCTCATATGTTCAGTTAATTTGCTGTCAGTCAGTTCATCAGATCATGAAGCATTGCATTATATGTTCAGTCATGTTATCTGCTGCATAAATCTTTCACATGCATTATTTATTCAAGTGTAAACTCTGTCAGCATTGTCAGGACTGAAGTGGGTCGACCCCCCTTCTTAGATGGGTCGACCCCCCTAGACTATCAATGTCTGTACACTGCCAGCACACACGTTCAAAATCTCTACATGTGAAGTCTACACATCGACTGTTCATGCAAAGTCTAGACATTTGATCAAGTTTGTACACTGGTCTTGGCATATGCATTCATAAAGTATATACACTCTTCGGTTGACTTCAACTAAAGTCTGTACATCGGCATGCATTACATCAAGTGTGTACATTGCATAGCATGTTGCGTCTAAGTCTATACATCACTGTTCAGGCATTCACTGTCAAGTCTACACATTGCTGGGTCTTCATGCAAAACTCCAAGTCTGTACATCGCTCAAAGATTTCCAAGTCTGTACAGCCATTGCACTCAATTGAAGTCTGTACATTGGTCTTCATATTGGAAGTCTATACATTGGTCTTCATATTCGAAGTCCATACATCGGTCTTCATATTCGAAGTCTGTACATTGGTCTTCATATTGGAAGTCTATAGATTGGTCTTCACCTGAAGTCTGTACAGCCATTCTCTTATCAAAGTCCATACATCCTTCTGTTGGAATTCCAAGTCCATACATCGGACTGTTTGAGCAAAGTCTGTACAGCGTGTCACTCACGTTGGAAGTCTATACATTGGGGGTCTTTTACCTACGTTGCTCGAAACAAAGTCTATACATTGGACTGTGCCAAAGTCTATACACTGGCAGCACTGTGCAAGTCTATACATTGGCGTTGGTCATCCAAGTCTGTACATCGCTTGGCGCTCACCAAGTCTGTACATCCTCCGCCAAGCTTTCCAAGTCTGTACAGCCAAAGTCTGCACATCCTGTTTAGCTGAAGTCTGTACAGCCATCCGTCTCTCCTTCCGTCTCAGTTAAGCCTTGAAGTCTGTACATCCACCGTCTCTTTCAACGTCTCACATTCGTCAAGTCTATACAATTGTCTTCATGGCATTGCAAGTCTGTACAGCCTTGGCATGTGCTTCGCAAAGTCTATACATTGCGTTGGTGGCAAGTCTATACATTGGGCTGTAGCTTGCTTGAAGTGAAGTCTACACATTGATTCACTGTTCATGCCTTCACTCAGAGTCTGTACAGCCATTCCTTGAGTTAAAGTGTGTACATCTGACTTTCACTTAAAGTCTGTACATTGGATAACTTTCCAAGTCTTTACATTGATTCAGTGTTCGAGCTTTTCCAAGTCTATACATTGGCAGCTGAACTGTAAAGTCTGCACATTGTGCTTTGAAGCGTTACAAGTCTGTACATTGGTTCAGACTTTTCAAAGTCTGTACATTGGGCCTTCAAGTTTTTTGAAGTCTATACACTGGCTTACTCTTCTAAGTCTAGACAGCCTGCTTGGTCGTTCAAGTCCAAAGTCTATACATCCGTTTGTGCCTTGTCATGGCCATCGTCTCTCAACCATCAAGTCTACACATTGGTCGGTGGCAAGACTCTCACTCAAAGTCTGTACAGCATGCTTCGTTGTTCAAGCTTTCAAAACTCTATACATCGCTCTTGAGCTAAAGTCTGTACAGCCATTTCTTTGGCAAGTCTGCACATCGTGAAGTCTACACACTCGATTGCCTTGCTTTGCTTCAAGTCTGTACAGTCTCTCCCTCAGCAAGTCTATACACTGGGGTCATCAGCTGAAGCGACAACATGTCTGTACATTGGGTTCTCATGCATGTTAATAGCAAGTCTAGACATTGTCTGTCATGCACGCAGTCAAGTGTATACACTCTTCACACTTGGTTAACTGATGCTTTAAGTCCATACACTCATTCTCTTGGTATGTTAATGCATTTAACTGAAAGTCCATACACTGAGCTCGCATGAAGAACTTCAACTCTATACACTCTCTCAGTGTACATACTTATCCATTTGCTGCTTATAAAGTCTATACAGCCTATGCTTTGCTGATCGACTGAACTCCTCATTAATCTTGCAGGTGTCTGGCACGTGATCCAAGGAGTTGAGATGCTGACACGTGGTAGAGTCACTTGGGCGGGAGCTGTGGAGACACACGCCCTAAGCTGCTGTGATATATATAGAAGCCTTCGTCCACTGTAGAAGAAAGATGAGAACAGAAGAGGGCTGATCGAGACTGAGAGTGAAGAAGAAGAGAGGCAGAGAAGTAGAAGGAAGAGAGCCACGATCAAAAGAGCAGAAGAAGAAGAGAAAAGAAGAGATGGGGAGAGCCTGCGAAAGAGAAGAAGATAGATAGTGAGAGCAGCAGAAGAAAAAGAGAAAGAGAGAGCTCGTGAAGAAGAGCAGAGAGAAGCTTCGTTATTTTCACTGGACTTTGGATTAAATCCAATCCAGTTGCTCCTGCGAGAGCTGCAGTTTATATTTCATTTTCCAGCTTTCTGGTTGCTGAAGTTATTTTCATTTTGTGTTTCTTATTTTTCTTTTGTTTTTCTGATTACCTTTGTTCTTCCGATCCTCTGGACTGAGGTCGGGTTCCTCCTGTTGGTTCAGGAGAAGGGAGATCTGATCTCTGGGTTGCAAGTGACAGGTTGTCACTTGTGGGTTCCCTCTGGTTAGAGGAAGGGAGGCTCATCCTCCGGTTCTGGGCTTGTGGGTTGCAAGTCCAGGGGTCCCTCCTGGTCTGGAGGAAGAGAGGTCTTCGACCTCTGGTTTCCAAGTGGCTGGGAGTCACTTGGGGTGTCCCTCCGGTTGGGAGGAAGAGGGGAGGCTGTTCCCCTGGTCAAGCTGTGTGGCAGCAAGTGTTTGCAGACTGAGTCTGCTTATTTCTAGCGTTGGCTAGTGAAGCCTCACTCCGGTTGGGAGTGAGGGGTGGATGTAGGTCTGGAGGACCGAACCACCTAAAAAATCTACTGTGCAGTGGTTTATTTTGTGCGTTTGCTCCTTGCCTCCTACCTCCCATTCACAGGTTATGCATGCATGGTTAGTTGTGTTATCTTGGATTGTTTGTATTGTTCCTATCTGCAGTAACCTTGAGCATTATATTTTGCTAGGTGTGTTTGGGTTGCATAGTTCTGTCTGCATTTCTGGTTTGATCAAGTGGCTACATTGTTGCAGTCCAACTGTTTGATCATGTGTTATCTTATCATCTCATCTTGCAGAGCTCATTAGTTTTTATTCCGCATATCTGAGCTTTAGAGTTTTAATTTGGGCATTATTTCTGAAGGGGATACATTCACCCTCCTCTGTATCCGGACTTAGCACCCTAACAGGATTTTCAGACGGATCTGAGACGGATTCTGGCCGTTTGAAATCCCACTTTTTCTGGTTGTGTTGCCACCAGACTGTATCCAGCTTCCAGGGGCATCTGACGAGCACAGCGTCGAGTTGCTAACGACCTTCATTGTCACCTTCAAGCGACAACGTCGAATCAAGAAGAAGGCTAACAGGGACAAACCCATCGTCTTCTATAAAGGAGACATGGTCCCTCAAGCCCCGCCAGATGACGACTTCGGCTGGTCTAGGGGAGCTGATGATACCCCTGAAGCAGTTCAGGTGTAGGGCGAGCTGTCCCCATACATTCAAGAAATGTGTTTAAAGCAACACATTCCCCTGTGGCAAACTTCTGCACAGCAAAGATACTTCCGTCAGCTGTGGACTCCTTCCCAGGTCCGGGGGCAACCCCCGTCCTTCTACAAGGACACTAGGGGACTTGGCTACGACCAAGACCTGAACTTTCGCGTCCACTATGCAGTCAACGCCATAGGCTTGACACTTCCAGCCGACAACCAAGCTAGAGTCGAAGCCAAATTCGACAGCTTCGGGGACGAGGAAGAGGAAATTCTGATCCCGATCCCCGTCAAAGCCGGCACCCCAGCCCAAGCCGTCGAGGGACCTTCCTCGCCTCCCTGCCAAGACGAAGGGGGAGAAGAAGCTCCTCCGGTCTCTCAGTCAGTCGAAGGACCCAGCTCAACAAACCCTCCTGAGGGGGGGGGGTATATCCGGCCCAAGCTGTGAAGGATTGTCAACCTCGCCAGGTAACCCTGGGGAGACCTCAGCAGCCCCGATTGACAACTGCTTGCCGAGAACCGGCGACCCAGATCAATCCTCAATGGATCCCAGTGACAACCACTCTCCAGCCCCTTCAGCATCAATCGGCGGCTTCGAGAACCAAGAACTACCCGAAGCCGACACTGATGATGAGAATTTCATCGACTTCCAACCCGCTCCTCCCGAGCTGGAGGACGGCGGCCAGGCGACCGTGGATGAGCTCGTTAAAATCAACTTGGGCGAGGATGAAGCCCCACAGCCTACTGTTGACACCCATTTTTTGCCGATAAGTTGAGTCATTTCTCTTACTCTCATTTGTTGATGTCTCGAGTTTTCTGTTACTCATTGGGCTATTTTTCTGGCACGTCTTTGGGACTATTTTATGGGTAGCCTCCCTCCCTGGCTAGGTATGCTTCAGTTCAGGGCTTAATGGGCCTTGATTTTGGTTAATTAATCATTTTCATGAATTTCAAGCGTCCAGAGACATGTACGGTCAACCCCTGGCCGCACATCCTCTGTGCGGTCGATTATGGGCAGTCCAAATATTTATGAGATATTTTGGTTAATTTTCTGAATTTTCACCGACACACTTTCATACGGCCTTATCTTAGCCATTCAACTTGATGAGCGGGATAACATTAGTCGTTCTTGTCCCAGAGTCCTAAGCTCGGTTGATTCTTCAGATAATTATCTATTTATCTCATTTATCTTGATTTTTCCACCGACAAAGGATGGGCGGTTGGCCTTTGGCCGCTCTTATGGATGAACGGTCTACTAATAGCCGTTTATCCATGAGAGTCCAACGGCGAAGTTTTCGGCCGGTTCAATGGATAATTTGGATTATTCTGTGAGTTATTTAATTTTCATCGACAGGGATGGACGGCCTAGAAAATGGCCGCTCATCCTATTGTGTGCTCTATCGTGTGGCCGTTCAACCTCCGGATCCCAGAGATTTTAACAAACTTTCTCTCTCCATTCATGGTTTCTGTCCCAACTTTCTCCGTCATTTTCTCCGCGAGTACTCAACCATTTTACGTGCCGTTTCTTCCAATTGAAAGATAATTCAATTATCTACAACTTTTATGTTATTATCTCGACCTAAAAATGCCTAGAACCCCTAATTTCGAGCTAAGACTTCGGGTGCTCTATAAATAGACCCTAGAGGCCGGGCTTAAATGGGGGGGGGGGGGGGGGGGGGGGGGGGGAGTTTTTTGGTCGACGGCGAAGCTCTGCCGAATCTTTGAGCGACCTACCACCAGGGAGGGAGGCCTTCTATGTCCGCATAGGCATCCGGTTCAGGGAGTACTCGTATTTTGAGTCATTACTTCATTTAGTCCCACCGTTCTCTTTTACTTGCATGCATCGCTTCTTCTATATTTCCTCCACGTTTTCTTACTCTCACACATCATTTACACACACCCTCCTATGTTTTTGACGCCCCTAGGGGTTTAAAAACTCTCAAGTATCCCCATTCCATCTTGGTCATGGTTATTTCCTTCTATTTCTAGCATTTACTACACACCATAGTTCTAATCTGGGTTTTCTTTTGTGTTCTCTGCGTGGTTTTACAGGTCATCAACCTTCTAACACGACGCCCACTCTTTCTGGCCGACCGGAAAGGGTGGAGGTTTGAACTTTTACAACTTAAGGCGCGGTGGCGTTGGGCGGCTCCATATTGGCCGTTCGAAGGGACGTGCGGCATCATCTGAGCCGTCCTTCTTCTTCTCGCGGCCATCTCCAAGCCGTTCGTCGTCCATTGTACTTCGTCCCGCGTCCCCTCTTAGCAGTGACAAGCGGTCTGTCGAGCGGCCGTGCAAGATAAGGGCAGCTCGTTCGGAGCCGCGCATCCTTCTAGTGCTGATCAAAAGGCGAGTGTCTCCCTCTTCTTTCCAAGGTACGGCGTGTTCATCACGTTCGGAGCCTTGGTGGCGATCACAGGTTCACGCTTCTATTCCCTTCTATTTCCATTTGGTTTACTTTCATATTCATATTAGTAAAGGGATTTGAAGGGAGTTTTAAGCCGGTGTAGAGAAGGTAATATTTTCTACCAACACCTACATTCGGCAGCGCTCTCCTTACCGAGGCAGAGAAATGGGATTACAAGCAACTCCTGCTTGAATACAAAGACTGCTTCGCCTGGACATACAAGGAGATGCCAGGGCTAGATCCCTCCGTAGCGGAGCACGACCTAGCCATTTCTCCCTCGGTCGCTCCGGTCAAGCAGCCACAGCGACGCATGCGCCATGAGCTAGAGCTCCAAGTCTCGGCCGAAGTCCATAAAATGGCGGAGGTCGACTTCATCGAGCCGTGCATCTACCCGGTCTAGCTCGCCAACATAGTTCCAGTTAAGAAGAAGAGTGGTCAAGTCCGCATTTGCGTCGACTTCCGGGACCTCAACAAAGCCTTTCCAAAACATGACTTTCCAGTCCCAATCACAGAAATAATGGTCGACATGACCACCGGTCATGAAGCCTTGTCCTTCATGGACGGGTCGTCCGGTTATAATCAAATCCGGATGTCCCTTAAAGACAAGAACCATACAGCCTTCAGATCCCCCAAGTGGATTTTCAACTACAAGTGCATGCCCTTTGGTTTGAAGAATGCCGGTGCCACTTACCAAAGGGCCATGACCAAAATATTCGATGAGATGCTGCACAACACCATCGAATGCTATGTTGACGACCTCGTCATCAAAACCAAAAGGCGAGAAGACCATTTGCGTGACCTTCGCCAAGTCTTCGAGCGCCTCCGACAATATGGGCTCAAAATGAACCCCATGAAATGCGCCTTCGGCGTATCCAGCGGCAAATTTCTCGGCTTCGTTGTCAGATACCGAGGAATCGAGGTGGATCCCAGCAAGATCAAAGCGATCCGGGAGCTTCCACCACCCAGCAACATCACAGAGCTTAGGTCCTTCCAAGGGAGGCTGACCTACATTCGGAGTTTTATTTCTAACCTCTCCGGTCGATGCGCGCCTTTTAGCAAGCTGATAAAGAAAGATGCCCCGTTTACATGGGACTCAGAATGCCAGGCGACTTTTGAGCAAATCAAGGAGTACCTCCTTACTCCCCCAGTCCTTGGGGCACCAATGAAGGGTAAACCCCTCATCCTTTACATTGCGGCCATGGACGCTTCGCTAGGAGCTCTGTTAGCGTAAATCAATGAAGAAGGTAAAGAGCAACCCCTCTATTACCTCAGTCGGAAGTTAATCGGTGCCGAGTATCGCTACTCCCCTATGGAGAAAGTTTGCTTGGCATTGGTGTTCGCAGTTAAGAAGTTGCGGCATTACCTCTTGTCCTATCAAGTCGAGCTTATATCTAAGCACGACCCCCTGAAGTATCTCCTTCGGCGACCTGTCCTCTCAGGCAGACTGGGAAGGTGGGCTCTCTTGTTGATGGAGTACGACATTACTTATGTCCCCAGAAAGGCAATCAAGGGACAAGGTATGGCTGAATTCTAGACAGCCCATCCAGTGCCAGACAACTCACCCTTCAACTCGGAGCTCCCGGACGAGGAGTCCTTTGCTACTCAATCGCAACAACCGGTTGAACAGAGCGGAGATGTCTTGCATTACAGGCAGCAAAGAGCTCTCACAACCACTGTTGTTCAATCACAACCACCGGTTGAACAGAGCGGAGATGTCTTGCATTATTGGTAGCCGAGCGCTCTCACAACCAGCGTACCTTGCTGGGAGCTCTACTTCGATGGCGCTTCCCGAGGGATCACCAGGAGCAACCAAGATCCAGCTATCACGGCAGGTGCCGACATTGTTTTCCTGACTCCTCAGGGGGGAGTTTTGTACAACTCCTGCGCCCTCATGAAATCCCTGACCAATAATGAAGCTGAGTATGAAGCTCTACTCACTGGGCTCCAGATGGCTCTCCATATGGGCATTAAATGCCACAAAGCCTACGGGGACTCTCAGCTGATAGTCCGGCAGGTCCTCGGCATCTATGACTTGCGGAAGCCAGAGTTAGTTCCGTACCATATCGCCGTCACCAGATTAACCTAGAAGTTCTATTTCTTTGAAATAGATCACATTCCCAGAAGTAGCAACGCTCAGGCGGATGCCTTAGCAAAACTGGCCGTGGCCATCAAGCTCCCATCCGAGGGCGAGGTCGACATAGTCATCAAACATAGAAGGCTGATGCCGAGCTCACTCGAAGGAAACACCGATCTCACCATCTACGAGCTCCACGACCTTGACCAGAGTACGTCTCCAGAAGAGGATGATTTGCATGCGCCCATCACCAAATTCAAGAAAGGGTGGCTCCCCCCTGACCGAGCTCAAAGGGTCCAGCTACTCCGCCAAGCAACCTCTTATGAGTTGATTGGTGGCTCTCTGTATAGGCTCGTCCACGAGAAGGACAAGTCAATTCTCCTGAGATGTGTCTCCCTCGCGGAGGCTCGAGCCGTCATGCAGGAGCTTCACTCCGGGTTATGCGGCGCACACCAGGCCAGAGACCGAATGAAGCACAACATCAAGCTCAAAGGCTTCTATTGGCCAACCATGTACGTGGATTGTGTCCAGTATGCCCGTACATGCCATCAGTGCCAAGCTTTTGGTCCAGTACTCAGGAGGCTGTTAGCTAGGTACGATTGATAAACACTGATCCAGAGGGGGGGTGAATGGATCGTTCAAAGAATTCTAGCCAATTTAAAATTCACATGAGATGAAAACAACTAGATCAATGGACAATTGATCAAACAAGATATGCAAACTCAATTAAATTCTAGGATATAGATAATCAATTAAATCATGGTCCTAGCATGCATCTAGCGGAAGCAGGCGATCAAACAAACCACTACACGATGATTGTAGGTGGTTCGGTCCAAAGACCTGCGTCCACCCCTCACTCCCAACCGGAGTGAGGCTTCCACTAGTAACACTAGCATAGCAGACTCAGTCTGTAACAAATGCTGCCAAACAGCTTGACCAGGGGAACAACCTCCCCTCTTCCTCCCAACCGGAGGGACACCCCAAGTGACTCCCAGTCACTTGGAAACCAGAGACACACGGTCTCTCTTCCTCCAGACCCGGAGGGAACCCCTGGACTTGCTACCCAGAAGCCCAGAACCGGAGGACCAAACCTCCCTTCCTCCAAACCGGAGGGGAACCTAGAGACCCAAGTCTCTCTTCCTCTGAACTCTAGAGGGAAACACAAGTGACCTTAAGTCACCTGCAAACTAGAGGTCTCGGACCTCTCTTCCTCTAACCAGAGGGAACCCACAAGTAGCACCCAGCTACTTGCAACCAGAGATAGCAATCTCCCTTCTCCTGAATCAACAGGAGGGACCCGATCCCCAACAGGACAATCGGAAGAACAACAAGTGAATAGTTCAAAAGAAAAACAAAACCCAACAACAGAAAGCTGAAAAGATAAAATCAAATGTGGCTCTCGTAGGAGCTAGCTGGCCTGGATTTGATCCACGGTCCAGCAGGAACTTCTTCTACTGCTTCTCTCTTTCTCCCAGCACGAACTCTCTTTTCTTTTTCTTCTTCTTTCTTACTTCTTCTTCTTCTCACAGCTTCTGCCTTCTCCTTCTTCTCACTCTCTGTATCTCACTGTCTCTCTTTCTTTTTCTTCTTCTGCTCTCTCGATCTAGCTCTCATCTTTCTCTATCTCTTCTTTCTCTTCTACACTTCTTCTCTTAGCTCTGGCTGCTTCTACTTCAATCACTCTCTCTGCCCTCATACCCTTCAGAGGAAGAAGACGCACATATATATAGCAGCAGCAGATTAGGGTGGCGTGTGCTCTCCACGATTCCCGCCCAAATGCTTCAGTCCACATGGAGGCTCCTCTGCATCTCGGATCACGTGCCAGATGCCAGCCTCGTATCACGTGCCCCACTCTGCATAGGCTCCACGAACAGTACCTGTCACACAGTCATAGGAGATTAATCAGAAGGATAGAATGTATAGACTTTGAAGACTTAGCCAACGAGTGTATTGACTTGAACAGCTAGCCACGAGTGTATAGACTTAAGATGTGATAACAAGTGTGTAGACTTGAACTTAGAAATGAATGTATAGACATTAGAACAGCAAAAGGTGCACTATACTAAAAATGACACGGGGTACATAAGATGACTACAGCACGAGATAAACAGAGAACGACACGAGGTACATACAGTATCAAAGCTAACACTACAAAGATAACGACACGAAGTCAGATGAGAACAGCACAAGGTAAGAGAGAACGACACGAGGTAAAATGGTAGTAAAACACGCGATCAGAGAAAACCTGGACGAAGATAAAAAGAAGTAACACGAAGACATAAAAACAACACTAAGACATAAACACAACTAACATGAAGACTCAAACACAAGAATCACACGAAGACATAAAAACAACACGAAGACACGAATACAGAAATAACATGAAGACTCAAACACAAAAATAACACGAAGACATAAAAACAACACGAAGACACGAATACAGAGATAACATGAAGACTCAAACACAAAAATAACACGAAGACATAAAAACAACACGAAGACACGAATACAGAAATAACATGAAGACTCAAACACAAAAATAACACGAAGACATAAACACAGCACGAAGTGTAATCGCAAAGCAAGAAAGACACGGGGTCTTGGAAGAAACAACACGAATACAGAAGACTCGAAGACATAGGGGTGACACAGATGGAGCGACACGAGGTGGCACAGAAAGTAGCACGAGGTGCTGCAGTGTTCAGCACGCGATGGAACAAATAACGACACTAAGGCTCATAGTGTTGCTATCCTCAAAACATGTAAAGACTCAACAAGACTTCATATGAACAGTCTAATGTGCAGACTTTGCGTTCAACTGGATGTATAGACTTGGAACGGCTTCAAGGCAACAATGTACAGACTTTGACTTGGAACGAAGGTAAGGATGAGGCTGTATAGACTTGGCCAGAACGTAGGGAAAAGCACCAATGTGCAGACATGAACATCCAGCAGTGTATAGACTTCGTGAACAAGATGCAATGCTGACCGATGTGTACACTTGGCAAAGAGAGTGATGCATGAACTACCCTGTACAGACTTAAGACTTAATGCGCAACAAAAAGTAGACAAAGTAGCATAGCGTCAACCCAGCTGATCCACTGCATCAATGCAGCCATTGCACAGAACCCATATAAATGAAAGACAGACATGCAGACATGATCTATGCCATGCTCACAGTTAAACTGAGTACCAAGTTCTGAATGAAGTAAACACATATGACATGAGACGGACGCTGTACATACTTGATGCATGTGAACAGTGAGACGGATGTATAGACTTGATGAACTGCAACATGAACATTATCAGCAGAGAAGCAATGCACAGAACAGAAATCAAGCACAAACCAATTTATCACAGCATGACTCAAGCATACACATGCATTCTTCACAATTCAAACATGGCACACTCATGCAATCTCCCACAGAATAGATCAGACATATTCAAGACAAAGTGGTGACTCAATTATGTTGCTATCATTAAAACACCACATCATCAACAAAGCACAAGGGGCACAACAATCTCCCCCTTTTTGATGATGGCAACATAATGAGTCACATTGACTCATCAAACTATTCTCCCCCTTTGACATAATCAAAAAGAAGGGAAATGGTTTGATAGTCAACTGTAGCACATAAATGCAGCACACAAAGACAGCACATAAATGTAGAGAATGAGTCATGGTTCTTTAAAAATGAAGATCACCCTTATGACAAAGAAACAGCTCCCCCCCTATCAACATGCATGATTGACTACTCTCCCCTTAGATGTGAATAAACCATAACTCCCCCTGAAGCACAGGAATGGACTCTGGTTATCCAATAAATCAATCTGAAAACAGCCATTACAAAGAATCTGGATTTTGGTGAAAATACCACAGAATCAGAACTTATTGCAGAACAAGATGGAAGATTCCAACAGTGTGGAGAGAAATGCATCTCAGGAATCAATCTGAAATCCACCACCATAAGGATTCTGAAGTTCAGAGGGCTGCAAGTGAACAAGGTAATAATGGGAGTGGCACCTCACATTTGTATGGTCAGAAAAATGCAGATGGAATCAGTCAACTGATAAGAGAGAAGTTCACTTTGTTGATCATGCAAGAATCTGATCATGAGGGATTTGAATGCATACATCACTTCAATAAGTCTTAAAAGATGTAGACTCTTCTATCATAAGGAGTTATGAAGTGGCAACTTAACCAATCTGATTTAATTTTGATGTATACCAACTTTGCCAAATTAAACTCAATGCTCATATCTGAATCCAAGTTTTAATAAAAGTGAACCAAATAGTCAGAAAAACACTCAAAAACAATCATCTTTTATCTTACACATATGATCTCAATTGCACCTTTGAAAGATACACAGGTTAGTACTGAAGTTAAACACTTTTTCAAGAAAATGAGTTGACAGAAATTTTTTTTTTTAAGATAATTTTATTTGAAGCACATTATATTTTTCCTGAGCAATTTAAGTTGATCAACACCTTTTTACATGAGGCACAACAAGTCTTAGTTGAAGTGACCCAGTTACTCAGTGTGATAACTGGCATTGCCTCTCACTTTGAGAGCAGAGTTAGCAGTATAAGTGTCTTTTTACATGAGAAGACACCTTTATCAGAGGCTAGACTCCCCAGCTACTCAACACAAATAATCTATTGCTCTGTCAGGTTTTGTTTCACTAAATTTTTATCAGAGATAACTGTGGCACCTCATGACATGAGTTACTTTATTTCATTGATAAGGAACTCAGTTTCTCAGTGACCGAGTCATTGCTCTGAATTCATAATTTTTTTTTATTTAGTCAACTTTTTCAAGTTAATGTTTAACCACAACACTCACTCTATGTATCTCTACCAAAGTAGCCTAGATTTCAAATTTTCAGATATCAGATGAGAGACTTTAAGGATTACATGACACAAGAGGTTAACGTTTATTAAACCTTATCAACAGATATATTCAATTCGTTTAATTACAAGGCAGAGAATACATTAATCTTATATCAGTCTGATTCAGTGATAATTCTTAAACCCATATGACAGGAGTTTCTACCAAAATCTCAGACTGAATTGCATGAGATGCAGCTTAAGTTCCTCAGATCAGAACAATAAATTTAGCTGACCAACAACTCAATAATGCAGCCAACATAGTCACATCAATCAGCTAGAGAGAATACGGTTTAAAACCACTAGCAGAGTCAATCACTCAATACAGGTTTAAAGTCATTTCAGTCAGACAAAATGAGACACTCCTTCTTCAGCAGATTGAGGATTAGCAGCCAAATTTTCAGATTCAAGAAGGTATGAACTCAAAATAGTCAATTGATGATTTGAAAGAGTGTAGAATGTGAATTTCAAATAGTGACAACAATATAATAAAGCTCCCCCTTGTCTATATGCAGTGACTCGCATAAGACTCAACAAGCTCCCCCTGAATTGATGCAGTTTATGCAAGTTAGACAGAAGAGAATTACTATAAGCATGATTGTTCAATTCATATTTCAGAAAACTTCAGTTTAGCACCAACAGATCAACATGATATGTAATACACTGCTCTATATGACTTGACCCATGGTACTGAGCAGAGGACTTGGTCCAAGGACCACCTCACACATGGCAGTAGCATCCAGACATACTCCAACTGCCCTCCAGCAATGTTCTATTTCATATACCATGATAATCATGCAAATGACATATGCAGTGCAAAGCAATCTCATTTATTTAGTGCAAACAACAGCATGAGAAGAACATCAAAAATCAACCAAGCAAAACAACAATTTCAGATAATGAAATTGAAACAGGTTTCAGAACTGACCTGAATTGAGTCCTGGGGTTTTCCTTTTTGAGTGCCTTGGTTAACCCCTTTTATTTCTCCCTCCAAGGCACACCTGCAAAGTAATTGATCATCTTGATCTTGCAGGGACCCAAGCAGCTTTGGGTCCTGCGTTAGCCCTGACAGGTTTTCTAAACATTTTCATAGCAACATTATCATCAAATCTCATCAGTGAGCAGTCATCCATAGAATGTCCAAATTTTCCACAGTATCTACATGAAATGGCTGGTGTTTGATTCTTATGATGCATATTAACAGCAGGGTGATGTTTATAAACATGTTCATAAGATTTTCTGTTATATGCATGAGGAGTTTGATGTTTGTTCTTAACCATCCAACATTCGGAAGATTTATGACCTGGCTTCCCACAGTTATAGCATGAAATTTTCACAAAAGGTTTTGCAGGGAATTTGACAAAATGGGGTTTAACATAGTTCTTTTGAACATACCAACAGTCCTTGACTGTATGCCCCCTTTTCCCACAGTGGGAGCAAGCAAAAAAATTTCTTCTATGAAAAATATTTTTACCCCAAGTAGATCAAAACCAGCACTCAGCAGCCTTGTGCCCGGGCTTATTGCAGTTGAAGCACACAATGTGCTGACTAGGGGATTGTGGTTAGATCCATATGGACCATGAACATGAATGGGGAACTTGGCATGCTGTTTATTGTCTTCTTTCATGATAAAACATTCACTCATGAGATGACCATGCTTCCCACAATAATAACATGAACCCTTTTTAATGTGAGTGTGTGAGAGATCATGTGAATTGTGTGTAGCCTTCTTTATAGTAGCAGGAGTGTCTTTATCCTTCTTCTATGAAGTTTCACCCTTTTTCAATTTTTGATTTTGTTCCACAGTTTTGGGTTTCACAGTGGATTTTTGCGCAGTGAATTTGAAGACAGAAGGAGCAGAGGTTGTGTTCCGATTGGTGGCTTTGACAAAAATAGTAGATGTTTCATTCCCATTACTCCTTTTATTTGTCGGACTATAGCCCAGTCCCTTTCTCTCAAAGTTATCACTCTTTCCAAGAAGCTTATTCAGATTGTCCTTACCTTTGACAAATTTTGATAGAGAATTTTTCAAATCTTTAATCTCAAAATTCAAATCAACAATTTTAGCTTCATATTTGGACATATCTGTTTCACAGGAAATGACTTGTTGATGCAAGGCATCATTCAGACTCTTGAGTTTTTCAACTTCCTGTTTTAGTTTTGTTTCATTGTCAGCTTCAGATAGGGGCTTATAAAGATCAACTTCTTGTTGAAGGGATGTGATAGTAAGCTCATATCCAGCTATTTTCCGTTCACTACAACTGACATTTTCATTTAACATTAAGTTGATGGTTTTCAGACTCTCAATTTCTTGTTCAGCATTCATCAACCTATCAGAATTATCCACACTCACACACTTGCCTTTTTCCATTGTCATTAGCCTATCTGTCAACTGGGTGTTTAGATGTTTCAACTCATTGATTTCCTCTTGCAGTTTACCATTCTGCTCTAGGAGATCAGCATCAACCACCCATTCATCTGAGAGAGATTGACATTCATGAAACATTTCCTGTTATTTTTCAGAATCTTTCTGTAATTCTATGTTTACAGATTTTATGGCATTAAGCTTTTCAATCAGTAATTTGTTCTCCTGTCTAAGTTTCTCTGATTTTTCATCATTTTTATTGGAGAACTCTTTAAGAGAATCATTTTCAGCTTTCAGCTTGTTTAATTCAGACTTAACACATTCAATTTCTTTCAGCAAATCCTTGCTCTGAACAGAATCATGACTAGCTAGACTAAGCTTCTTTTCAAGTTCAGAGATTTCTTTCACATGATCTTGATTCTCAGTTTTCAATAAAGAAATTTGTTTCTTCAACATTAGAGAATCAGACATACAGGCATCATGAATATTTTTCAATTCAACACACTTTCTACAAGGAGAACTTGAACTATCTAAACCAGTACTCTTCTTCAAATTTTTATACTATTTTCTTAACCGTTCATGAGATTCAAATAATTCAGCATATGCATTCTCCCAATCTTCTAGAGAAAAATTCTCGAAGAGATTTACCTCATCATCATCATCTTCAGTCTGACTGCTGCCTTGATTGCTGCCAATTGGATTACTTCTGTTAGCCATCATGCAGTTGATGGGGACATCAACGTCAGCCCGCTCACATTGTGTTTGCATCTACATCCTTTTATATTTCTATGTATACCCTTGTGATATATGGGTACACAATAGTAGGTCTGAGTGGGTTTATTTGCAAAAGGCCATTGGGTCTTTTTGCAAAAGTGCATGTAGGCCCTGCAGGGGCCCCCTCCCTCCTCCTTATTGGTCCACTTGGACTCCCGGGCCCAAGGGGGCTGGTCCATGGTCCAACCTTGGACTTGGACCTAGATTTAATTAAAGAAGACAAAATCAAATTGCCTTCTTTAAAGGGGGGGGCGAACCTTGTATTTTATTGTGATTTATTGTGGTTGTTCAAACCACATCCCAGCCCTTCACTCATCAACCCTTGATCCAAGGGTCTAGAATTAGTTAGAGACCTAGTCTATATAATGTTGTATTTTTCATGAGAAATTGAATGGAAAAATCAGAATTTTTGTGAGTGTTCAAGGAGCTTGGTGCGCCCCTCTCTCCTCCCTTGCTGTTCTTCCTTCCCCAACCCCAGATCTAGAGTGTATCCCTCTTCTATCATCCCCTCTCAACCTCCGGTGATCGTCTGTGCCGCCGCCGCCGCCGTTCGTGCCGCCTTCGAGCCGCCGTGGAATCGTCATCAAGTTTCTGTCCTGCTGGACAGAGGTGCAGTTCGAGAATTCCTGAAGCCAGCCACGGGTTCTGATCGATTTGAAATTTTGAGGATTGGTTCCTATCTTCACGCCCCTTCTCCAAAAAAAAATTGAGGTTCAAAATCCACTGTTTCATATACTTACCATTTCGTTCAACTCTCAATCTCAGATCTGTTCTGTCATTGTCTACAGTGACAGTAGCCCTGACTTCTCCACCTTCGATCAACCTTTTGATTTTTTTTAGACCTCCCAATTTAACTGGGAGTTCTGTCCATCGTCCCCTACCACCAAAATTTTTATTAAATTTTTATCATCCTTCTACCTATTTTTACAAATTCATGTTCTACCGAAGCTACAGTACTTTCAGCCAGATCCCAGATCCGACCTTTGTCCACTAAACAAATCACAGAAAATCAAAGATACATCTAAACGGGTCCAAACCAATTTTACTGTCTTACCAGCTCAAATTCCAACAACTTTTCTGAAGAACACAACCCCGGATTCGAACGTCTCCCTCATGGTCAAAGGCAATCCACAGGGACGTTCTCTGTTGACCTGTGATTTCAGGAACTGTACAACAGAAGATTGAAAATTCCATAAGTCAAGATCCGAGCAGATCCAGGCCAGATCTTTAGGCCTAGGTTGAAGAACTTCAAGCTAGCTTCCCAACGGCGCCAGTCTCGTGTCGATCCGACGTCGGGGCTGATCGCAGCGTCCATTCTCGCCGGAGCGCGCGCTGCAAAACAGCAACCACCAGTCCGTGGACAGCAAACCCGACGGGTGCCGATCGGAACTGCCCGACCCCCGGGCGACGTTCCGGTGTGCCTCCAGCCCAGGGAACACTTCCCTAAGTGTCCACACTACAGCGGCGCCACCGGGTCCTACACGACCCCTCTAGACAGCACGTGGGCCCCACGGTCGTGATCACGCGTGTAGCCGAATCAACACACGAAGCTGCCCGTCATCCCAAATTCGGTCCTCCCGGGCCCCTGGTGTCGCCCTTTACCTCCTTGCGTGGAGTGGGCATATTCCATTGCTGTAATATTCATGTATTAACTGTCCCGGGAGCACGAGTTCGGCCGGGCCCGTCGTCCCCACGCCGAGCGCGTGGAGGTATCGCATTCGCTCCCTTACTTGGCATTTTACTTAATTTTCATATATACTTGCTTATGCCACTGCTAGAGAGTATGATAGGGTAATTAGCTCGCTTTCTATTTATATCACCGCTGCTGCGAGAGAGAGCGTTACCGTCCCGTGACCCGATCCGGGCACAAGTGAGAGCCGACCACCCTAGCTCACAGCCGGTTTCTCAACCGCGCACATCCGACGCTTCCCTCGTTAAGGGGCAGTCACGAGCTTGTCGTGTCCGTGGTCTCGTCCCGCATCAATTTGGTATCAGAGCCAAGTTTGAGTCTAGGGTGTCAAAAAAAAAAGAGTGTCATTTACATCGAGTCATTAGTCGGTTTAAGTCGAGTCTAGGATCATCATTGTTTTAAAACAAAAAAAAAGTGTCTTTTGCATCGCATCCCAATAACCCGGTATATCAAAAGGTGTTGTCCGAACGTTAGGCTACGCCTATCGGGAAGGCCGCACACTTGTGCGAGTGACCTTCGGGTCGATTATCTCCGCCGCGTACCGCGTTTTGGTTAAGTCTAAGCGCATCATTTTGCATTAGTGTGTTTTGCTTTAGTCGGCGTCTTCTAGTCAGTGTGTTTGCATGCCCACTCGTCGGGGTACTCAGTACTCACCCCCACCACCACCTATGGCCAACCCACGGGATACCTCGGGAGACTTCCACTCCCTACAAGAGGTGATGATGGCCATTATGACTAGGTTGGACCAATCCGATGCTAACTTTCGGACTTTCTCCGATAATATGGATGGTCGCCTTAGAGCCATGGAGGGGCGCTTGGAGACCTCCGACAGGTCGGTCCAAGACCTCGTTGGGCGGTTAGATAGGATGTCACACGGGGACCCTCCAGGGGCAGCCCAAGGCCCACTCGCACCTCCTCCCGCGGTGGCCCAAGTCCAACCCGCTCCCATGGCCCAAGTCCAAGCCGCTCCCGCGGCCCAAAACCAGCCACCACAGGCTCCTCCACCCGCCCTTCCTCGGGTTCCCCAACTACCGCACCGTGACCTTGGTCTCGAGGACTATGGTTCCGACAATGCCTATGAGGGATATGGTCAACGCCGTCGTGGTTTTCAGCCACGACGAGATGAGGATGATGACCGGGTCCTTAAGACCGTACGAGCGGACCCTCCCACTTTTTACGGGTCTTTGGATCCGAAAGTCTACCTAGATTGGGAGTTCGGCATGGACCGTTACTTTGAGTGGTATGATATGTCGGAGCGTCGAAGGGTCCGATTCGCCACCATGAAACTCATGGGGCAGGCACAAACCTATTGGAAGAATGTGGAGAGCCTGCTACTTCAGCGGTTAGAACCCCCGATCGACACATGGGCCGAGATGAAGAATAAACTTCGGCAAAAGTACCTTCCTCCCACATACCGCCAGCGACTCATCGATAGATGGCAAAGTCTTAGCTAGGGAGACCGGTCCGTCTCCGAATACATCACGGAGTTTGATGAGTACTTTCTACGATGTGGTGTCACGGAGGAGAGTACCATGCCCGTGTCCCGCTTTCGACGTGGTTTGCGGCCACACTACCAGTATGAGCTTTTCCGCTGCAATGCCAAGACGTTGGAAGAGGCATACCAGGTTGCTCTCGAGATGGAGCAATTTGAGGGAGAGTTCGAGTCTAGCCATCGGTTGGGCCCCAACCCTCTCCGTAGTGCCAAGCCCCGTCACTCCATAGGCCCACATCAGCAGCCTCCCATGGCTCGACCTCAGGAGTCCACCCGTCAGGAGCACTTCGCTCCACGGCCTCGTCCTCCTCCACCCCGGGATCTATTTCCACCCCAACCACCGGTGCCCGTTGCCCGTTCCCCGGCTCCTATAGCCCGTCCTCTGGCACCGGCACCCCCTCCACTACTGTCCAAAGCACCTACATCTCCCCCATTACTGCCTACACCCCCTACCCGACGGGATGATAAGGGTAAGGCCCTTTTATAGGAGAGAGTAGTCGGTCGAGAGTGCAGTGTTTCCGCTGTCACGGGTTTGGTCACATCGCCAGTGAGTGTCCCGCTCGCACCACCCTAACCTTACGTGTTGGAGGATCTGCACCTCCCGAGCTTGAGCATGTCGATTACGTGGCCGATGAGGCACTGGCCGATGAGTACTACGCCTTGGGGGAAGAGCTGGGCGACCCTTCGGCCGCCCAGGATGCCGCCACCTAGTGGGCATGATGCTACCACCTTAGTCTAGAGTCGTGCATGAGTCAGTGTGTTTTCTTTGTGTGGTTTGCATTCGTGTGTCAGTGCATGGTGAGTCTGCATGTGTCTTGTGCAAGCTCGTTGTCGTTCTCTTGTGAGTGTGAAGCGAGTCGACTCACTGAGGAGTATGGGATCGGTTTTACTTCTATACCCGGATCAGTCACCTATAGGGACTCAGCGGTGATTCCTAGTGAGTCTTCGAGCTGTTTCCTTCCTTTTAAGAGTGCCCTTCGGAGTGACCACCTTTAGCCATAGCAGTTCGCATATCGAGTATATATGGAATGAGCAGGTGCCGATCACTTGGAGTGGAGCATACATGCGCTACTTGGTTCGGTGACGGATGCGCCGGCGCTATTCGAGCAGCAGCACCCCTTACTCGACGGGGTCGAGTTCCTCCCACCTGGGGAGAATTGATGGGGACATCAACGTCAGCCCGCTCACATTGTGTTTGCATCTACGTCCTTTTATATTTCTATGTATACCCTTGTGATATATGGGTACACAATAGTAGGTCTGAGTGGGTTTATTTGTAAAAGGCCATTGGGTCTTTTTGCAAAAGTGCATGTAGGCCCTGCAGGGGCCCCCTCCCTCCTCCTTATTAGTCCACTTGGACTCCCGGGCCCAAGGGGGCTGGTCCATGGTCCAACCTTGGACTTGGACCTAGATTTAATTAAAGAAGACAAAATCAAATTGCCTTCTTTAAAGGGGGGGGGGGGCGAACCTTGTATTTTATTATGATTTATTGTGGTAGTTCAAACCACATCCCAGCCCTTCACTCATCAACCCTTAATCCAAGGGTCTAGAATTAGTTAGAGACCTAGTCTATATAATGTTGTATTTTTCATGAGAAATTGAATGGAAAAATCAGAATTTTTGTGAGTGTTCAAGGAGCTTGGTGCGCCCCTCTCTCCTCCCTTGCTGTTCTTCCTTCCCCAACCCCAGATCTAGAGTGTACCCCTCTTCTATCATCCCCTCTCAACCTCCGGTGATCGTCTGTGCCGCCGCCGCCGCCGTTCGTGCCGCCTTCGAGCCGCCGTGGAATCGTCATCAAGTTTCTGTCCTACTAGACAGAGGTGCAGTTTGAGAATTCCTGAAGCCAGCCACGAGTTCTGATCGATTTGAAATTTTGAGGGTTGGTTCCTATCTTCTAGCCCCTTCTCCAAAAAAAAATTGAGGTTCAAAATCCACCGTTTCGTATCCTTACCATTTCGTTCAACTCTCAATCTCAGATCTGTTCTGTCACTGTTTACAGTGACAGTAGCCCTGAGTTCTCTACCTTCGACCACCCTTTTGATTTTTGTTAGACCTCCTAATTTAACTGGGAGTTCTGTCCATCGTCCCCTACCACCACAATTTTTCTTAAATTTTTATCATCCTTCTACCTATTTTTAAAAATTCATGTTCTACTGAAGCTACAGTACTTTCAGCCAGATCCCAGATCCAACCTTCGTCTACTAAACAAATCACAGAACATCATAGATACATCCAAACGGGTCCAAACCAATTTTTCTGTCTTCCCAGCTCAAATTCCAACAACGTTTCTGAAGAACACAACCCCTGATTCGAACGTCTCCCTCACGCTCAAAGGCAATCCACAGGGAAGTTCTCTGCTGACCTGTGATTTCAGGAACTATACAACAGAAGATTGAAAATTCCATAAGTCATGATACGAGCAGATCCAGGCCAGATCTTTAGGCCTAGGTTGAAGAACTTCAAGCTAGCTTTCCAACAGCGTCAGTCTCATGTCGATCCGACGTCGGGGCTGATCGCAGCGTCCATTCTCGCCGGAGCGCGCGCTGCAAAACAGCAACCACCAGTCCGTGGATAGCAAACCCGACGGGTGCCGATCAGAACCGCCCGACCCCCGGGCGACGTTCCGGTGTGCCGCCAGCCCAGGGAACACTTCCCTAAGTGTCCACACTACAGCGGTGCCACCGGGTCCCACACGACCCCTCCAGACAGCACGTGGGCCCCACGGTCGTGATCACGCATGTAGCCGAATCAACACACGAAGCTGCCCGTCATCCCGAATTCGGTCCTCTCGGGCCCCTGGTGTCACCCTTTACCTCCCTGCGTGGAGTGGGCATATTTCCATTGCTGTAATATTCATGTATTAACTGTCCCGGGAGCACGAGTTCGGCCGGGCCAGTCGTCCCCACGCCGAGCGTGTGGAGGTATCGCATTCGCTCCCTTACTTGGTATTTTGCTTGATTTTCATATATACTTGCTTATGCCACTGCTAGAGAGCATGATAGGATAATTAGCTCGCTTTCTATTTATATCACCGCTGCTGCGAGAGAGAGCGTTACCGTCCCGTGACCCGATCCGGGTACAAGTGAGAGCCGACCACCCTAGCTCACAGCCGGTTTCTCAACCGCGCACATCCGACGCTTCCCTCGTTAAGGGGCAGTCACGAGCTTGTCGTGTCCGTGGTCTCGTCCCGCATCAGCAGTTGTCCTCGTTTACCCTATGAAATTGCTTCAGCCTATCCAGGATGTCCTTTGCTGAGCTGCAACTATGAAGACAAGAGCATAAGGCTCTGTCAGTAGCTGCTTTCAACAGGTTAAAGGCTTTCTGATTTTCTCCATTCTTTGATCTGTGTCTGTCGGTCCATTTGGACACTTTCGTTGGTAAGGTGTGAGGACCTTGTGAAATTAATTTCCACAAATCAGGATTAGCAGAATTTACATAAGCATGTAAAGCAGTGTACCACTGACTGAAACCAGAATCACTAAAGACGGGTGGTAAAGCCATTGAAAAACAAATAGCGAGTAAGTTCAAGCCAACAGGAATAATTATGCACTAAAAACAAATTAGCACCTAAGACAGCAAGATCGAATCTGCAGGTCGCTGGACCTTGTATGCAGACACCGCTCTGATACCAATTGTTAGCTAGGTACGATTGATAAACACTGATCCAGAGGGGGGGTGAATGGATCGTTCAAAGAATTCTACCCAATTTAAAATTCGCATGAGATGAAAACAACTAGATCAATGGACAATTGATCAAACAAGATATGCAAACTCAATTAAGTTCTAGGATATAGATAATCAATTAAATCATGGTCCTAGCATGCATCTAGCGGAAGCAGGCGATCAAACAAACCACTGCACGATGATTTTAGGTGGTTCGGTCCAAAGACCTACGTCCACCCCTCACTCCCAACCGGAGTGAGGCTTCCACTAGTAACACTAGCACAGCAGACTCAGTCTGCAACAAATGCTGCCAAACAGCTTGACCAGGGGAACAACCTCCCCTCTTCCTCCCAACCGGAGGGACACCCCAAGTGACTCCCAGTCACTTGGAAACCAGAGACACACGGTCTCTCTTCCTCCAGACCCGGAGGGAACCCCTGGACGTGCTACCCACAAGCCCAGAACCGGAGGACCAAACCTCCCTTCCTCCAAACCGGAGGGGAACCTAGAGACCCAAGTCTCTCTTCCTCTGAACTCCAGAGGGAAACACAAGTGACCTTAAGTCACCTGCAAACTAGACGTCTCAGACCTCTCTTCCTCTAACCAGAGGGAACCCACAAGTAGCACCCAGCTACTTGCAACCGGAGATAGCAATCTCCCTTCTCCTGAACCAACAGGAGGGACCCGATCCCCAACAGGACAATCGGAAGAACAACAAGTGAATAGTTCAAAAGAAAAACAAAACCCAGCAATAGAAAGCTGAAAAGATAAAATCAAATGTGGCTCTCGCAGGAGCTAGCTGGCCTGGATTTGATCCACGGTCCAGCAGGAACTTCTTCTACTGCTTCTCTCTTTCTCCCAGCACGAACTCTCTTTTCTTCTTCTGCTTCTTTCTTACTTCTTCTTCTTCTCACAGCTTCTGCCTTCTCCTTCTTCTCACTCTCTGTATCTCACTATCTCTCTTTCTTTTTCTTCTTATGCTCTCTCGATCTAGCTCTCAGCTTTCTCTATCTCTTCTTTCTCTTCTACACTTCTTCTCTTAGCTCTGGCTGCTTCTACTTCAGTCACTCTCTCTGCCCTCATGCCCTTCAGAGGAAGAAGACACACATATATATAGCAGCAGCAGATTAGGGCGGCGTGTGCTCTCCACGATTCCCGCCCAAATACTTCAGTCCACGTGGAGGCTCCTCTGCATCTCGGATCACGTGCCTGATGCCAGCCTCGTATCACGTGCCCCACTCTGCATAGGCTCCACGAACAGTACCTGTCACACAGTCATAGGAGATTAATCAGAAGGATAGAATGTATAGACTTTGAAGACTTAGCCAACGAGTGTATTGACTTGAACAGCTACCACGAGTGTATAGACTTAAGATGTGATAACAAGTGTGTAGACTTGAACTTAGAAATGAATGTATAGACATTAGAACAGCAAAAGGTGCACTATACTGAAAACGACACGGGGTACATAAGATGACTACAGCACGAGATAAACAGAGAACGACACGAGGTACATACAGTATCAAAGCTAACACTACAAAGATAACGACACGAAGTCAGATGAGAACAGCACGAGGTAAGAGAGAACGACACGAGGTAAAACGGTAGTAAAACACGCGATCAGAGAAAACCTGGACGAAGATAGAAAGAAGCAACACGAAGACATAAAAATAACACTAAGACATAAACACAACTAACATGAAGACTCAAACACAAGAATAACATGAAGACATAAAAACAACACGAAGACACGAATACAGAAATAACATGAAGACTCAAACACAAAAATAACACGAAGACATAAAAATAACACGAAGACACGAATACAGAAATAACATGAAGACTCAAACACAAAAATAACACGAAGATATAAAAATAACACGAAGACACGAATACAGAAATAACATGAAGACTCAAACACAAAAATAACACGAAGACATAAAAACAACACGAAGACACGAATACAGAAATAACATGAAGACTCAAACATAAAAATAACACGAAGACATAAAAACAACACGAAGACACGAATACAGAAATAACATGAAGACTCAAACACAAAATAACACGAAGACATAAAAACAACACGAAGACACGAATACAGAAATAACATGAAGACTCAAACACAAAAATAACACGAAGACATAAACACAGCACGAAGTGTAATCGCAAAGCAAGAAAGACACGGGGTCTTGGAAGAAACAACACGAATACAGAAGACTCGAAGACATAGGGGTGACACAGATGGAGCGACACGAGGTGGCACAAAAAGCAGCACGAGGTGCTACAGTGTTCAGCACGCGATGGAACAAATAACGACACTAAGGCTCATAGTGTTGCTATCCTCAAAACATGTAAATACTCAACAAGACTTCATATGAACAGTCTAATGTGCAGACTTTGCGTTCAACTGGATGTATAGACTTGGAACGGCTTCAAGGCAACAATGTACAGACTTTGACTTGGAACGAAGGTAAGGATGAGGCTGTATAGACTTGGCCAGAACGTAGGGAAAAGCACCAATGTGCAGACATGAACATCCAGCAGTGTATAGACTTCATGAACAAGATGCAATGCTGACCGATGTGTACACTTGGCAAAGAGAGTGATGCATGAACTACCCTGTACAGACTTAAGACTTAATACGCAACAAAAAGTAGACAAAGCAGCATAGCGTCAACCCAGCTGATCCACTGCGTCAACGCAGCCATTGCACAGAACCCATATAAATGAAAGACAGACATGCAGACATGATCTATGCCATGCTCACAGTTAAACTGTGTACCAAGTTCTGAATGAAGTAAACACATATGACATGAGACGGACGCTGTACATACTTGATGCATGTGAACAGTGAGACGGATGTATAGACTTGATGAACTGCAACATGAACATTATTAGCAGAGAAGCAATGCACAGAACAGAAATCAAGCACAAACCAATTTATCACAGCATGACTCAAGCATACACATGCATTCTTCACAATTCAGACATGGCACACTCATGCAATCTCCCACAGAATAGATCAGACATATTCAAGACAAAGTGGTGACTCAATTATGTTGCTATCATTAAAACACCACATCATCAACAAAGCACAAGGGGCACAACAGAGGCCTCCTAACCCACTATGTCCTATAGCCCCCACCTGGCTATTCGCTGAGTGGGGCAGGGACATCGCGGGGCCTTTCCCGCCATCTTCCAAGGGCCATAAATACATTTTGGCCGCCACTGATTATTTCTCTCGTTGGGCGGAGGCTCTCCCTTTACGCGAAGTCACCGGCGAAGTGGTTGCCAGATTCGTCCGGCATAATATCATATACCGATTCGGTACTCCCAGTCGCATAGTGTCTGACAATGGGACACCATTCAAAAATAAGGCTGTATACTAGTTAGCGGCCAAATTCCACATCGACTGGAGAACTTGTTCGGTCTACAACCCCCAGGCAAATGGTTTGGCGGAAGCCTTCAACAAAACCCTCTGCAAGCTCCTGGCTAAGATGGTTAGCCATCGGAAAGTGAATGGGGTGAAAAGGTCTTCGAAGCATTATGGGCTTATCGGACGGTCTACAAAACCCCCACCGGGTGCTCGTCGTTCTCCCTGGCTTACAGGACAGAAGCAATTATCCCCATCAAAATCTAGTTAGCCTCTTATCGTTAGGCAATCCACACCGGCCTTGCCAGCCCTGATGAGAGTGAGTACCAGAGAAGGCTAGAAGAGCTCGCCGATCTCAAAGGCAAACGGCTCGAAGCCTATAAACACCTGCAAGTATACTAGGCCCGCATGGCCCAGGCCTATGATAAGCTCGTCAAGCAGCGAGCTTTCAAACAAGGCGACCTTGTCATGATCAAGGAAAATGAAGTCATGGCAGGGCGCTCCAGTGGAAAGCTTCAGCCGAACTGACGAGGTCCATACATCATCCAGAATGTCTATGAGGGTGGGGCCTACACGGTCATTGATCACAAAGGTCATAGACCGTTCCTGCCTCTCAACGGCAAACACATGAAGCTATATTATGCACCGGAACATGAGTTCGTGCCCCAGCCAGGCTAAGGCGCATGTCCCAGGCACTACCGGTAAGGTCGGCCCTTCCCCGTGAAGGATCTAACCGGCCAATACTCCCAGTCTGCAATTCCCAGTCAACCAGCCAGGTCAGCTCTTCGGAATAGCCGCTGGGTTTCCGCGGGGACTAATCCCTTGCCCTCATTCCCGTCACCATGGGAGCACGGGCGCTTCTGCACCGGCACCAATCTAGCCGCCAGGCTCACAGGTAAGTCAAAAAAAAACAAACAAAAATGGGGTTAAAATTAGAGATGCCCTGGCAGACCCAGACATCCTCACCATAAAGGGTGACTGGGGGAAAAAAGGCCAGCAACCCGGCTGAGGTGAAAATCCGAAAGGGCACCTTAGGTAAAATCGGGAAACCCCTCGACGTGAAAACTCGTAAGGGCACGTCGAAAAAAGTTAAAGGGGGTCGGCTCTAGCAAAAACTCGAAAGGGTGGTAGAGCCGATAACGAGAAAATCCTCTTCTCCCTACCAGTTAGAACGGTCTTCCGCCCATTCCTTGGCGGACCGTTAGCCTCATCTAGAGCCAGTCTCCAATCCATTTACGCTGCTACGGCACAGACCCTCCAATCCCCGGTTGGCCTTATATTACTTCCACTCAGTTTGGCCAACCTTTGGCCCTTGCTTCGACACCACAGGTCAACCAGTCCCTGTGACAACCAATCTCTCAGTCACCATCCCAGTAGACTTCTATCCCAACACGTTCCCAGACACTCATCATTCTCTGCCCCTACATCCTACATCATCTGTAAATCCAGAGCCTTCAAGTTCATTATAATCCCAGTTCTCCCCATACAATCCCTGAACCACTAGCCATAACTCCAGTCACATCTTGTCATGACAAAGTGGCCCCTCCCCACCATGGCGAGAGGATTTCTAAAAATCCTTATTAATGGCGGAACAATATCCGACTACCCCACACCTCCCAGTCTCAGGTTACGTCCCCTGATAGCAGTATGCTATGGACGACAGTCTTAAAAAAAATGGGTTTAAAAAGAGAGATACCCCGGCGGCCTCAGCTGATTCCTTCCACATGATTGCTGAGGGCAAAAATTGCCACCAACCTAGCTGAGGTGAAAACTCGAAAGGGCGCCTCAGGCAAAATCGAGTAACCCTCGGTGTGAAAACCTGCAAGGGCGCATCGAGAAAAGTAAAAGGGGGCCAGCTCTAGCGAAAACCCGCAAGGGCGGTAGGGCTGGTAAAGAGAAAGAAAAAAAAACTCTCTCACCCTCTCCACTCTTCACTAATGAAAGCCGTCAACTGTGACACCCTACTGACAACGACCTTCACGTCATTTCACTACAGTGTTGGCCACTACACCCCCGAGGGTCGGTCATCCCGAGTGCCAGTTCTAGTTTCAATTCCAGTCCTCAGCTACAACGCCTTCACAGGCCAGCCACCCAGCCTCCAGTCCCAGTACCCCGGCTACAACGCCTTTACAGGTCAACCGCCAGCCTCCAGTCCCATCACTTCGACTACAACACCTTCACAGGCCGGTCGCCAGCTTTCAATCCAAGTATGTGGACGCACTAAAATTCGCTTATTCAGGTTGTTCGTCTATTGAGTGCGTGGGCGTGCCAGTCACTGAAGTGACAATTTATTCGGGCTCCGAAGAGCCCATGGTGCGCTCGATCTGACTCAGTCAGACGATTGTGTGTTTCATGTCGGGACCAGATCCCGTCGTGTCGTAAAGGTCACGACATCATTCACATCCCCCGTACGAGGGAACACCCTTGATTAATTGCCGAAATTAGGGGCGCTGCGGTCGAAAGGACTAATACTAATTGCGCAAGATAGAAACAGGAATAAATCACATCAGGATCCACATTGGGTTCCGGGCCACAGGTCATATCGGTCGCTCATAGACCCTTTTCATGTTTGGACAAAAGTCCGTGATAGAAACGCGGTGGAAGCTGGGATGAATCCGTTCAAATGTTTGCCGAGCATTCGGCAATTTTAATGATGACTCGAAAGGGGTCCGGCCTGAGAAACTGGTCCAGTCTGGTTGGAATGTCGGCCCAAGACTAGGTCGGAGCCTGGCCATGTCGGGACAATTCCCAAGACTCGGGCCCGGCCTGAGAGGGCGGCATTATTGTTCCTTCTGCGTCGAGTCACGGAGAGAGACAGGGCTGCAATATGGATTTTTACCATTTTTTTATCTGGAATTTTTTTTCTTTACCATATAATCTTGTGCTGTTTATTCCCCTTTACGCATTTGTTTCGGATGATTTTTTTTACTTATTATTATTATCATTAATTATATCTATATTATTATTTTTTTACACGTTTTTGTTTATTTATTATGCATTCGGGTTTATTTATTTATCATGATTTTTTTGTTATTTTTTTTGTTAGTATTATTATCATTATCATTATACATTTTCACATGTTTTTTTTTAATGAAGAGTGGGCCGTTTGGGGGGTTAAGCGGGACTGAAGGAGTGTGCCGGCGAGGACAACAGGTGGCGTGCCGGCGAGGGTAGCTTGGATCGTGCCGGAGAAGCCCACAGATAGTGTACCGGTGAAGGAAAAGGGGGGGTGGCATGCTGATGAAGACATTCCAAAGAGCACCGACGAATGGAGGAGAGGAGCGTGCTGGGCTAACTCAAAGTCTGTACCTCGTCTGCTAGAGTCTGCACATTATCCATTTGCTACAACTCAAAGTCTGTGCATTGGCTGCTAGCACACACGCAGAGTCTGTACATTGTCCATTTACTGCAACTCAAAGTCTGTACACTGGCTGCTAGCACACCCGAAGTCTGTACGTCCCTCAGCCCAAAGTCTATACATTGGCTGGTCGCTGCGACACGAAGTCTGTACATCGACTGATTGCTGCACACAAAGTCTGTACATTCATCAGCTCAAAGTCTATACATTGGCCGGTTACCGCAACACAAAGTCTGTACATTCATCAGCCCAAAGTCTATACATTGGCTGCATTCATCATCTCAAAGTCTATACATTGGCTGGTTCATCGGCTCAAAGTCTGTACATTGGCTGGTCACTGCAACACAAAGTCTGTACATTCATCAGCCCAAAGTCTATACATTGGCTGCATTCATCAGCTCAAAGTCTATACATTGGCTAGTTCATGCAATACAAAGTCTGTACATCGGCTGGCTGCATGCACACAAAGTCTGTACGCCCATCAGCCCAAAGTCTATACACTAGCTGGTTGTTGCAACATCAAGTCTGTACATCGGATGGTTGCATGCATACAAAGTCTATACGTCCATCAGCTCAAAGTATGTACATTGTCTATGCAACCAGCACACAAAGTTTATACATCCTTCAGCTCAAAGTCTGTACATTGTCTATGCAACCAGCACACAAAGTCTATACATCCTTCAGCTCAAAGTCTGTACTTTATCTATTTTGCTCAAAGTCTATGCATTGGCCAGCTCAAAGTCTGTACATTGTCCATTTGCTGCAGCTCAAAGTCTATACATTGGCCAGCTCAAAGTCTGTACATCGTCCATTTGAAAGTCTGTACATCGTCCATTTGCTGCAGCTCAAAGTCTATACATTGGCCAGCTCAAAGTCTGTACATCGTCCATTTGCTGCAGCTCAAAGTCTATACATTGGCCAGCTCAAAGTCTGTACATTGTCCATTTGCTGCAGCTCAAAGTCTATACATTGGCCAGCTCAAAGTCTGTACATTGTTGTCACAAGCATATTAGGCCCATGCATTCGTTCACGGCATGTCTGAACATCCATTTCCAATGTACATGCTTCACTGTCTGCATTTGTGCAATCCTTCACGCAAAGTCTATACATTGCTTGTTGCTGTGTTCGTGTATCAACTTGCCAAGTCTGTACGTTGGGTTCCACTTCGGAGAAACGGTGGAAGAAGAGGTGAGACGGAGAGATAGATGAGAGTGTGAGTGAGACGGTGAGGGAGATGGTGGAGGGAGTGTACCGGTGAAGGAGGATGGAGGTGTACCGGTGAGGGGAAGAGACGGAGGGAGAGAAAGGGAGAGACGGTGGAGAAAGAGAGTGAGACGGAGGGAGAGAGAGGGAGTGAGACGGTGAGGGAGACGGTGGAGGGAGTGTACCGGTGAAGGAGGATGGAGGTGTACTGGGGAAGGGGAAGAGTGAGACGGAGGGAGCGAAAGGGAGAGACGAAGGGAGAGAGTGTGAGTGAGACGGTGAGGGAGACGGTGGAGGGAGTGTACCGGTGAAGGAGGATGGAGGTGTACCAGGAAAGGGGAAGACCAGATGTGCTGATGAAGGCCCACTCCTCCTTTACTTATTTTTAAGGTTTTTCTTTTCTTCCTTTCTTTGGCTTCTTTGCAGTTTTATACAAGTCTTTCCTCCCTCTCCATTCATTCGTTAGTTTTCTTTGCCCTTTAATATGTCATTGTTTCACCTGTTTGCTGCATCCTTTTGCCTTTTTATGTGTTATCATTCTATTTGTTTGTTGCCTTATTTTTGTCTCTTCAATACGTTATTCTTTCTAACGAAAATTTGGCAGCATCTCCCCTTGACCCGAGCGTAAGGGAGATAAAGGGAACGTGCCCACATGGAGTGGCGGACCCCGACAGTTGGAGGTGGGCGCCCGAAAGCGGCAACACCTTAACAAAACCTCGGAAAACTCGGAGGAAAACAACGAGTCGGGAAACCTCTAAGACTGGACGGGGTGAACTGGGGGTTAGCCAAGGCGTGCCGGCCACGGACGGTCACAGGGCGTTTGAGAGGGGTACCGGGCTAGGGAGAGACCAGATGTGCCGCTGGGGCACCAAGGGAACGTGAACCATGGGGGGGATACTATGGGTGTGTCGGCTAAGATGCCGGAAGGGTGTGCCGCTGGGGAAAAGTGCAAGTGCACCAGACGGGGCTCCAAAAGGGTTGGTCTGCTAACGGGGCGGGGTGTTAGACCAATCAAACTCACAGGGACTTCCGGCAGGAGGGAAAAGGTTCAAAGGGGCAGACACAGGTGAAGGCATTGGGCTTTACAGGAGGAGGTTCGGGACCTCAAACCATTCGAGATGACGCCGGATCTGGAGGAAACCGTCAGAATGAGGGATGAACACAAATACCGGAAAGTGAAGGGAAAGACGATAAAACGCACTGTGGCTCAAAACCAACAAGACGAAGAGACAACCCACTGAGGGGGATGATCTTCATTCATGGGGGAGCAAAGGGCCGTAGCCGTTCATACACATTACAAAGCATGCCCAAGCTAAGGCTACGGGCAAGAAAGAAAACCAAAGAACAAAAGAACGGAGAGGGAGAAAACAAAGAACAAAAGAAGAGGAGGTGTTGGGGATCGAAGCAGGGACGATCGTCCACTGCTCTTTCCCCCACCTTCCCCTACTACATCAAGCCCTCTCTTTCTCTTACTCTCTTTTCTTTACCTGGTGGTTGTCGGAAGACTCCACGCCGGAGCCCTCTCCCTTCTCTTCTCTCTTCTCCTTCTTCTCATAGGTGGCTTTGTGTCGGTTCGTCTCTTCTCCATGTATGCCTCTTCTCTCTCTCTGTCCGTTTATTCGTCGGAATGGGAGTGGTTTTATACTCCCAGCAGCGGGAGCCCTCGAGCACGGTAGTCGGAGGCGGGAAGCGACTGGTCATGATGGGGTTTGACTTCCCCTGTCCTGGATGTCAGGGGAGTAGCCTGCGTGGCCCAAACTCTGGTCGACACCTCGGACAGCTCACTGCGCGCCAAGGATACGTAGGGCATGGGCGTCACGTCGTTCGACCGTTGAAACGCCTTCACGTTGTGCCGCTGGCGGGCTCAATAAGTGTGCCGCAGGAGGGCCAAAAGGGCGTGCCGCTCGGACAGCTCACTGTGCGCCAAGAATACGTAGGGCATGGGCGTCATGTCGTTCGGTCGTTGAAATGCCTTCACGTTGTGCTGTTGGCGGGCTCAATAAGTGTGCCGCAGGAGGGCCAAATGGGCGTGCCGCTGAAGCCCCAAATGGGCGTGCCGCTGAAGGCCCAAATGGGCGTGCCGCTGAAGGCCAGGGGCTGTGCCGCTGAAGGCCACCAGGGTGTGCCATTGAAGGGCAAGGGTGTGCCGCTGAAGGCCACCCTGGGTGCATTTCTGAGCCCGTTCTGAGCCCGTTGTGGCCACGAGTCATGGCCCATTTGATTTTCTCCGTGGCCTGTGGTTTGTGAGGCCCTTGGTGGTTGATTTCTCTTCGATGTCGCGACTCTGGAGACAGCCTCACGGCAGTGTGTGCATGTTCGGGGAATCCAGATGACCAGTCTCTCCGGGGCTTCTTCACTCAGTTCTGTTGTTGATGCTGGGTCGAACAGGATATCTGGGTGTCCAATTTTTGGTGTCCATAAAGTACCCCAGCTACAACGCCCTTACAGGCCAGCCACCAGCCTCCAGTCCCAGTACCCCGGCTACAACGCCCTCACAGGTCAGCCGGCCAACTCCAGTCTCCAGTCCCAGTTTCGGCGATAACGCCTTCGCAGGCCAGCTGCCAGCTCCAGCTCCCAGCTATCGCACCTTTCTAGGTCACCAGCTGGCTTCAGCTCTAGTCCCCATTCCCAGTCACAGTTCCGGCTTCAATTTCCAGTCTTTCTCCCGGTCCCGGTCTCGATTGCCATGCCTTCCTAGTCCACCCAGCCGGCTCAATCCCAGCTTCCCAGACACATGCGAATCCCATTTTTCAGCTAACAGCCTAATGCTAGCCAATATTCCACCATCCAGTTTAGAGTCAATACACCTTCCAGAATCACCTCTTCAATCCTAAGCCACGTAAACTGCCCTGTTCTTATGGGCCTACGTTGGTTCCCTGGTATCTAGGCTTTCATCCTCCAAGAGGATTGGCCCCCACATATAGCCCTTTCCTTTCCTCCACTACCCAGTGCTCGGTCTCCAGTCTCTAACATCGGGTTCCCTGAACCCGATCCCAGTCATCCCCTATCACTCATACCAGTACATCATAGAACAAACAAGCACGGCTAACAGTAAGTGGTCGTCAGTTCACGCGCATCACTCCATTCCATCGGAGAAGGGAGGAAACAACCCAATAAACAAAGGATCTAGAGTTTGTCATTAATACTCTATAAAAGGGGCCCAAGACATGCCCTTGGGGTAACAAAATCCATACACTCCAGACATCAAAAAAAGGGGGGGAAGAAGAAGAGAGGAAAAGATACAATCAAGTTCTCGGGCTCAACCCCCTCTAGCGTTGCAAAGTGAAAGTCCGCAGCTGCAAGCTCCGCCACCAAGGTGGACAAAAGCTGGGCGCTGGCTCAGACCGTCGTCTCACCCACCTGCCACTCAGCTCGGATGTGCTCGGTGGCTGCCTGCTACTCCTCCCAGGCCTTTCTCAAGGCCTCAACCCGGCTCTCCACCTCTCTCAACTGTGTGGCTCGCTCCTGAGATGCCAACGCAGTCGCCTTGGCGTGACTCCTCTACTCAGCTATGGCTGACACGAGTCGAGCCCACTGCTCCTGCGCCTCTCGGATCGCCGCTAGCCTCTGAGCCCTCTGCTCCTGAACCTCGCGGAGTCGCAAGTACTCGGCCCAGACCCCAGCTAACCCGGACATCCAGAGCTCGCGTGGGAATCCGAGCGCATGGTAGCCCTGGGTGCACTCTCGCATCCGTTGTCTCAGGTCCTCCGGGGAGGGAAGAGGCTCACTCTGTGAGTAGCCCTGCGCCCGCTAGAGAAGGGCGGCGCCTGCACTCGCCTCTAGCAATGGCTCTGGCAGAGAAGCGAATGTAGGCCACTCGACCCCTAAATCAAGGGAGGGGTCTCCGGACGCAACCAGCACTCCAGTGGAACCTGCTGATGCTCGCTCGACAGTCGTTGTTAAAATTGCCGTGCCACACAAATTTCAAATATTTATAACCGCACTCACTCACTTATGGATTTGAAAACATGAGTATAATGGTAAGTACGGGTCGATCCCACGGGGAAGGAACTTGGTTATTTTTCTTAGTTGGAAAATATTCTTGTGTTTTGAAAAATCAATTGTTGGGTTTTGAGTGCGATTACAACTAAATGGAATGAGAGTGCAACTTCAAACAACAAAAGGTAAGTGAAAGAAATAATTATCCAATTTGAAGAAGAACGCCGTCGTTTCCATGCCGAGCCTTTGATGAAGATCGCTCCGCCTAGGAAGTCGACGCCGTGAGAGGATTTGCAGAAGAATGATCACTTTGGGTATGATTGAAGAACTTAAGAAGAACGGGTTTGCATATAACAAGTTTGAAACTTTAAGGTGAAAACAAAACAGAATTCAAGTGGAAATGGAGGTTGTAAGAAATGAAATAACTTGAAATCTGAATGGAATTAGAAAAAGTTGAAAATATGAAAGTTGTATAGAATTGAAAAAGGAAGAACTTTTATGAAGAACACAGAAACAGAAAATGAAAGGAAGATAAGGAAAAACTTGAAAAACTAGGACCTATTGGTTCGGATGAACAGTAATTGACAGAAAACCAGCACCTAGAAAACTTAATTCTAAAGCTCAAAAGAAGAGGAATTTGACAAAGTACAAGAAGAATAAAACTTAGAGATACAAAAGAGGAACAACTCTTATGAAGAACTCAGAGTTATTTGAGGACTAGAAAGACTTCAAAATGAATGAATGGAAGAAGGTATCACCACGGATGAACAGTAAATGCACAGGACAGCACTTAAGAAAATGGGTATTAACTCTATGAATTTGGACGAATTTGAAGAAATGCTAAACAGAGAAGTTAAATAAAACTTAAAAAGGAACAACTTTTATGAAGACAAGAATTTGAAATGAGGATCACAATAATGAGAAATAAGGCTATGAAAAGACTGAATTCTAAAATGAAACTTGTATTGCAATAAATTCAACTTACAAATTTGACTTCAAAAGCTTGGAAAAACACAACTCCAACAATCAAAAACTTCAGAAATGTAAAGAACTAACTTACATTACAAGTGCCTCATAGCTAGCTCTCTCCCTAACTCAACCTAGTTAACCCTTACAATGGCCAATAGACCCCCTTTTATAGGGATCCCAAGAACCCCATAAGACATGTGAACATACTTGTCAATTTGAACACTCAATGGCTGCATTTGTTGACTCCAAATGGTAGATTAGCATGTGATGCACACCAAGAAATTTTACTGGAATTTTTCTGCAATTTTCTGGCATTTGTTTGGCCTTCTTTTCTTCTTTCTTCTCTATTTCTCTCTCTTTCTCTCTCCTGGTGGTCCGTGCGCCGCCTGCGTGCCGCTTTTCCTCTTTCTAGCGCGTTGCGCGTGCGTGGGCCCTCCGTGCGCCGTCCGCTCCGCAGACCGCCGCGTGTCGCCGCGGGGCGCGTTGCGCCCGCGTGCGTTTGACCACCATCGCGGCTGAGCCGCGTTTGACCCGAGCCCGCGCCCTGCCTGCTGCGTGTCCCCGCCGGGCTGCCGACGTCCTCCACGACCCCCGCTCCCTGCCGCGGCTTTTGCCGCTCGCCACGCAGCCCGCCTCCCGCCCTCGCCTCGTCGCCCGTGCGGGCGGCGAAGGGGGGAAGGGGGCGGGTGTTTAAACATTTTTTTTAAATATATATATATATATATTATATAAATATATATCTATAGAACTATATATATATTTATATATCCTTAGAAAATTCCAAAAAAATAGCAAATAATTTTATTTTTTTCTAATTTTTTTTATTTTCTTTTTTGAACCAATCCTCGGGCTTTTGGCCCATTCAATATATAATTTTTATTTTCTTTTTTTTTCTTTTTTTCTTGGAGCTTTCCTCGTTCCGAGTGCCTGCATAAATAAGTAAAAATTTTCATTAAAATTTATTTAATTTCATGAAATTAAATATTTGATTCAAAATCAATAATAAGTGTGAGAAGTGTATATTTATTATAATTTAAGCTCATAAAAATGTGTATAATGATGAATTAAGATGTAAAAATACACACTTATCACACCCCCCAACTTACTCATTGCTAGTCCCTTAGCAATACAATCAATGAAAAATTTTAGGACCAACAAGAGTGTGAAATATTCATGCCTCATTTCCAGATTATCGTTCATAGAATTAACTAAAGATCGGGAATCTGGAATAATTACCACAGACTAGCTTTATGTCGGAAATTCAAGTACATGATCAAGAATGCTAATCAAAATTCAGTAGCACTTGTGCATGTGTAATGCTAAGTCTACAGTGAAGACAATTACATCCCCCATTTGCTATTCCGAACAAATGCCTTTCAATTCTGCACTTCTTAATCAGAGTGTTCAGCACACTAGCTTTTTATCTGCCTTATTGCTATGTCCCTTTTGGGATTGCTATAGATATATTTTTTTCTTTTCTTTTTCTCTTTCCTTTCCTTTTTTTTGTTTTTATACACACCTGATGCTGCACTACCCTTCACTGTTTTACGCGAACCTCAACACGTCTTAGGTGAAGTAGGCCCGGTGCCACAGATCCAAGTTCCCTTTTCCTTTTGACGCGAACCTCAACACGTCTTAGGTGAAGTAGACCCGGTTACTCAGAATCGGAGCATTTTTCATGGTGTTTTTTTTTTCTCATACTTTTGTATGGCAGAAAGCTTATAACGAATCTCTTCGTCAAGAAATGCAGAATTTCAGACACATACCCAAAATAGCAGAAGGCTTGTCCTTCTTGTTTCATTAGCGTGCAATGTGAGTTTCTTTTTTTTCTAAAGTGCATCTGAACTTTAAAAAGATTCTTAAATCAGTTTTTCGTAGCTAGATTGGATAAATTTACCGTCATCCTTTTCCCTAATCGTTTCCATTCCAGAATCACTTTTCATGAGACATGAATCAGAAGACTCCAAATGGGGAAAATTGTTATTTAGCGGGACAAGACAAGAGAGCAAAAAAAAAAAATTTTATCTCCCCCCCAACTTAAATGACATTGTCCTCAATGGCAGATGCAGTAGAAAGCTTAGAGAACAAGTAAATAGATAACATGGTGGGATGGAAGGATACAACCTGATGGGTCGGGCGAAGTGATGAAGTCTCCTTCTCCGCATGGCCGATCAACTGAAACACACACTCAAGCAAAACGTCAAATCATAAAACCTTGGATTCCTCCCAGAAACCGCTTACCGTGGCCATGAGTTGTAAAGGGAATCGACTATGGATTGCAACGTGGGTCACGGATCCGGATTTCCCGCATAAATGTCCCCTTATGTCATGTGTGGGCGAAAAGCAGTCACAACGGGACAATGAACACATGGAATCTTTGGGCCAGAATGTCAATAAAGCATGCCTCCGACTCGGTCACTCCACATGGTAGAGTGGGTGCGAGAGTAAAAGGAGGAGGACTTGTCGCCAAGGTTGGTGCTAAAGGTGACGAGGACAGATGCCTATCACCGTCTCTCCAATCCTATAAATACCCCCCTTTCCTCTCATCTTAGGCACATCGAAGTTGTGAGAGTAGATTTGAGGAGTGAAAGGTTGGAAAGTGGAGTAGTGAGTGTTGTTCAATTTTTAGAATGGAGGGTGAATCGAGCTTCAGAGCCGAAGGTGAGTCCTCTCGCTCCTCGAAGAGGAGCAGATCAGGTAGCAGTGCCAGGAGATTCTTAGAAGTCGAAGGACAATCGAGGGAGAGGACCCTATCACAACTTGTAAGTGGCTCCTTGCATTCCTTACTTCATGCTTTCGTCTCCGTTCTTTCCTTTGCAAAGCTCTCATTTCTTACTTCATGTGTATGTGCAGACCGTGATGAGATCACACATATCGTGGGAGCTGGTAGTGGCGGCCTATCGAGGTCTCCCGGCCTTCCAGAAGGCAAGGTTAGACGTGATGGGATTCGGGGCCTTTCTGAGAATCGAGCCGATCAAGCTCGACCTTGCCCTGATTCAAGCATTACGTGAAAGATGGGATCCGGCAAGTCGGGCATTTCTGATGTCGTGGGGGCACATGGTGCCCAGCCTAGAAGACATGGTCCGGATTACGGGCCTCAAAGTAGATGGAGAAGCAGTGACTGGCGTTACTTATGCGGACTACCGAGAAGGTGCCCACAAGCTGTTGGGGATGGAATTAGACGGTAGGAAGAACAGGTCAGTAGCCAAGGCATCGATCATGGAGGCATTAGGGCTTACTGACACGCGTCCTCGTGATGACGAATCCCTTGAAGAATTTATGGAAAGGGCAGAAAGAGGTGCCCGTGCGGTATATTGTGTGGATACCAGCAACTGGGAGAGGACCAACATGGATCTTAGAAGGTTCCTCATTTTTCTTTTGGGCAAGTTGCTATTGGGCTCCAAGGGCGACAGTATCCACTGTCACTTCTTAGAGCTGCTGGTAGACCTGGAGAGAGTAGGACAATACGCCTGGGGCGCTGCTGTATTGGCTCATCTGTTTACAGGTTTGTCACAAAGGGCAGACCGAGAGATGACACTCAATGGGTTTACGCCCTTCATCCAGGTAAAGAATGTTTTTGTTGTTTTGTTTTATGCCCCTTTTTTTTTCTTGAATTTGTTGATATTAATGACACATGATGGTGTAGCTATGGAGCTACTATTACCTTCCAATGGGGAGAGCTCGTCACTGCCGACCATTGACGGTCCCGCTTGCGAGACGGTGGCAACCCATCATGAGTACAACACCTCTATCTTATCAACTGATGGTGTTAAGATGAGAGTTGCAAGAATTCCCAGCAGCGATGGTATGATAATTTTTCTCCCTTTTCTTTGGTTTGTTTTGTTTGATCATCATTTTTTTAGCTAACTAAGAAGATGCGTACAACCCATCAAAGGTGAATTGGAGGCCTTTCTTGAAAATGGTCGATGTTGACCAACCATGGGTTACTGGAAGCCGCGCCCGATTCGGACGGGACCTCTGGCTCCATTGCTTGAATGAAATCGAGCCCCTCAGACTGAAATTAGCTATGAGGACCCTAGGGCTGGCCCAGGAATGGGTAGATATGACCATAACTCCCAGCGTCGGAAAGCAGACGCGTGGACCGGCAACCTGTGTCGATTGGAGGGTGCGCTTCCCCGAACAATATGAAGACTGGCAAAGGGGTGGCACGCTCGTGGAATCTCAAGCACAAGACAGCGAGGATTACCTACGCCTTTATAGGGCAATGTATGCTGAGAGGCTCCAGCCTGGAGGGCTTGAAGAGGTGAAGAAACCATGTTTTTGTCTTTTTCATTTCTTTCATTGGTTTGTTTTTGAATTTTTTTGTTTGTGTGAACTCATAAGTCATAACTTGTAGGATGCCCGTGATACCATAATAATGAACTTACGAGCTCGTCTGGCGGACAATGAGCAAGAGTTGAGTGACACCCAAGTGGCTCTCGGTTCATCAGTAAGTGTTTTGTATACACCGCAGGTATGATTTGAGATTCACGACGCTATCCACTTAATGTCATCTCATATGTGTTACAGCGTGCCCAACTCGATGCAGTTTCATCTGCAATGGGGGCAGATGGCGTTTCTTCCAGCCTATGGATTCCTACTGCAGAGTTAGATCAACTCCATGAGCAGTTTGCTCATGCCATGCAACGAGCTGCGGAGGCAGAAGGGATGCTTTCTGCACAGGTGAGGGTTTCACTATTTAAAATCCCTTGTGCAAGCATTGCTATTTGCCTGAGATTAAATGTATGGCAGGAGAAGGAAACACAGGAGGCGCTAGCGCTTACCACCCAGCAGGAAGCGAGAATAACTGAGCTGGAGAAGGAACTACAGCGTCGTCCTGATGAGGACTCTTCTAGGGACGCTGTGGAGCTGAGGATTACCCTTCAGCTGGAAAGAGAAGACAGAGAGAGAGAACGGGCTGAAAGAGAAAGGGATAGAGACAGAGAGAAAGCTAAGAGATTGGCCGAGAAAGAAGAGAAGAGGGCCTTGGAGGCCCAAGTTTTTGAATTGAGGACCAGTCTCGGCCTTGCCAATCAATGGCTGAAGGATGGCGAGGAGCGCTATCGAAGAGCACGAGAGCGTGGCTTTCGTGTCAGTAGCTTCTTTGCTTCCCCCTCAGATCGGCATCCTTAAACTTTGTACTCTCTAGTTGTTTGTTTGTTCCTGTTGTTGAGAGTTTGAATAAAATGTTTGGTTCTCTGTTGTCCTTGTCTCTTGGATCCCTGAACAAATCTAGCTTCCCAAAACAATTGATTACCACACAGAATTCACTTAGGTTGTCTCCTAAGAAGCCATTTATTTGCACTCCAAACTATGAAGATGTTGGGCTGCCTCCCAAAAAGCGCTAAATTTAACGTCTTCAGCCAGACGCAATGTAGCTCATTAACCAACGCGTGGCATTCAGAATGAGCCACCACGTGATCTTGTCTTCCTTCAAAGTCCAGCCCTTAATCCATTGAGGGACAAGAGTAATCATGTATGGACCGGGGCTAGAAAGAGGCATGACTCGCACATGATTGTTCGTAACATTAACCCTGTGTGCGAGCCAATTTTCAGCTTGAGATATCCAGAAATGATTAATGGCCAACAATTTGTCAAGATCAAAGTAAAACCCTTGCACCATATCAATCTCTTGGTCCCCTTCACCTGTATCATCCTTCCTGACTAACTCTTTAGGAATGACTTCCCCCATGGTAACTTGTTCAAGCCCTGGAAGCTTAGGAATGAAATTATCATCCTTCGCCATTTTCCTCTCAGTAATCGCCTCATGAATTCTAAGGGCATTGATCAATTGGTCTTCCTGAGAAGAAGTCAAATCAAAGGTGAATGTGGTTGGCACATTCCCCTCAGGTCCTAGAATGTCGAATTGGAGAGGCTCAACTGGCAGAGGAATCAAAGTAGAAGGAAGTACGAGCCCAGTATCTAACTCATCCACAGATTTAGACTTTATTGGATAGGCTTCAGGGGTCAGATCGAATTGGAAATTTTCTAATAAAATCCCTTCATCACATTCATCAATTAGCTGAGAATTATCAACCATATTGTCCAACAATGGGGTGGATGAAGGAAATGTAAATGATTCTAGCCCGGCCCTTTCATCAGAGGTCATATCATATGTGAAGTTCGCTAAGACGGGCCACTCATCACACTCCGTACTCAATTGAGAATTATCACTCAAATTTTCTAGAAATGGGGTCGGTAGATGAAATGTAAACTTTTCTAATAAGGCCCCATCATCGTGTTCTTCCAGAGAAGGAGGATATTCAAAATTTTGTTCCATTAAATCAACAATATTATTACTTACAACGTAATCCTCCTCTTGATTCTTTTCCTCAATTGAGTTGTTTGGGCCATTAATATTCTCAATCTCAAAACATTCAGAAAATGAGGTAATAGGATTATCATTATCCTTGAAGCTACCCCCTTCTTCCTTTCCTTCCTTCATCATGGTATCACGTGTGCGCTCCCCCTCACTTTCAATCATGATATCCTGAGTCAAAATGACAGGCAGAAGACTGTCATCATCATCATCGTTCACATATTGAGGGGGTTGGTGTAATGTTGAAGGGGAGGGTTGATGAGTAGACTGAGAGTATAGGAATTCAGGTTCAAAGTAGTGGCCCAGTGAATCACCCCTAGTATCAATGTTGATTCTGAAATCTGGGTAAGATGAGTTGGGCGGAAGTTGAGTACACCTAGGCCGCGCGTGGGCTGCTTGGGGTGAAAATTCAGACATATGGGCTTGAAATGGTGGATCCATCTAAGGTAAATTTGTGTGATTACTCCAGCCAAGATTATCATCATCTGTAACATGTTTGAGCTGAGAGAATCCTAGGGAATTTTGGACCTGTGCTTGGATGACTGGAGAGAGTCGGGCTATAGTAGGGCATTCACTCACATGGTGAGTGAGACTGGCACAGAATTCACACACTTCCGTAAAAGTGTGGGTTGGGTTGTCCGCCTGTTTGACATGTCCTACGAGTTGTTGATGAGATGAGATGGAGGCACGATTTATCGAATTTTCACTCAGAATCTCAAATAGATCATATGCCTCATCTTCACTTTTGCTCAGAAATGCCCCTCCACAATATATATCCACCATTTGCCTATCATAATCGGATAAACCCTCATAAAATGCAAATATAATTTGCCATTTGGGCAACCCATGGTGTGGACATTGACTTAGTAAATCCTTCATTCTTTCCCATGATTCATGAATTTGCTCTCCCGGACGTTGAGTAAATCCTGTAATCGCCCTTCTCATCATGTTGGTTCGGCCTATGGGGTAAAAGTTTTTCAAAAATTCTAACTGCATATCTTCCCAAGTCCTGATAATCTTTCAAAAACTCTTTAACCAACATTTTGCTTTATCTTTTAACGAGAATGGAAATAAGATCAACTTAAGGGCATCATCATTAAGATTCCGAATTTTGATCAGGGAGCAAACTTCTAGAAAATCATCTAGATGCCTATAAGGATTTTCATTAAGATTCTCATAAAAAGATGGGAGCATCCGGATGAGACTAGGGCGAATTTCATATTGATCAACAAGAATGTCAGGGAGTTGAATACATGTTGAGGGCTTGTAAGTAGAAGGATAAAAGTGCTCCTTCATAGGCGTGGGTTTCCCTCCAAGATGAGTGGCCATGAAAATATTTTTGGTTTAATGATTTTTTTTATTTTATAACACCAGGAAGATGAAGAGAGAGAAGATGAGATTTTTTTATTTTCATTTTATTTATATATATATTTTTTTTCTTTTTGTTTATGCAAACACAAACAAGTTAACACAGATTAACTAATTACCTAGATGCGACTTAAACCTACAACTTGGGGTTCACAAAATGATTAATGTGTGACTTAAGGTCACCCTCATTATGTCCACCGGCCAGGTAAGGGGTGGGGAAGTGGGAGGTTCCCCCTACTGTTGTAGGGACCTTATTATACAAAACCACAGTCCCGCTTAAGGCGTTTGCCATCCGACCGTCTAGCCTTAGACACCAATTTTAATAAGAGGATAGACCTAAATAACACATGAATCACAATGTGATCCTAGGGCCAATGTCTACTGGCTTTTATTCATGGCTTAGGTAATACAAAGATGCGAGGAAATTGTGGTTTGTGGGCTAAGGAAGGGGTGATGAAATCCCCCACCTTATGTTGTTTAGGGGTTTTGCCCTTAAAATATTTTGAAATGAAATGCACATCTCAATTTAAAACAAGGGGTTCCGATGCAATATGAATGCCAGAATGGGATAAGTAGAACGTACCTTGCCCCTCGCAATCTTCAAAATGTAATACAGAAATTAAATAAAGAAAATTCTATACTAAATGATGCATGACCTAGAGCACGTTGTGTGGTTTCTAATTTTGAAATGAAATCTTTTATTTGGTACAAGTGAAATTTTTTGTGTGTTTTTAATTAATGAACCTATCTAGCCAGAATAAAAATTTCTTTTGTTTTGATGTTTTTTTTGATTTTTTTTGAATTTTTCAAAAATGTAATAAGCTATAAAATGGCAAAATGCCAAAGGCATACAAAATACCTGTTTCTTTGATTTTCTGATTTATTTATTTTTTTCCATTTTCCTGCAAAATAAAAATAGAAACATTAATATACAAATATACACAACAAACACAAGAATATCCAACTATCAAATCAAATTTCATTCCCCGACAACGGCGCCAAAAATTTGATGCTCGCTCGACAGTCGTTAAAATTGCCGTGCCACACAAATTTCAAATATTTATAACCGCACTCACTCACTTATGGATTTGAAAACATGAGTATAATGGTAAGTACGGGTCGATCCCACGGGGAAGGAACTTGGTTATTTTTCTTAGTTGGAAAATATTCTTGTGTTTTGAAAAATCAATTGTTGGGTTTTGAGTGCGATTACAACTAAATGGAATGAGAGTGCAACTTCAAACAACAAAAGGTAAGTGAAAGAAATAATTATCCAATTTGAAGAAGAACGCCGTCGTTTCCATGCCGAGCCTTTGATGAAGATCGCTCCGCCTAGGAAGTCGACGCCGTGAGAGGATTTGCAGAAGAATGATCACTTTGGGTATGATTGAAGAACTTAAGAAGAACGGGTTTGCATATAACAAGTTTGAAACTTTAAGGTGAAAACAAAACAGAATTCAAGTGGAAATGGAGGTTGTAAGAAATGAAATAACTTGAAATCTGAATGGAATTAGAAAAAGTTGAAAACATGAAAGTTGTATAGAATTAAAAAAGGAAGAACTTTTATGAAGAACACAGAAACAGAAAATGAAAGGAAGATAAGGAAAAACTTAAAAAACTAGGACCTATTGGTTCGGATGAACAGTAATTGACAGAAAACCAGCACCTAGAAAACTTAATTCTAAAGCTCAAAAGAAGAGGAATTTGACAAAGTACAAGAAGAATAAAACTTAGAGATACAAAAGAGGAACAACTCTTATGAAGAACTCAGAGTTATTTGAGGACTAGAAAGACTTCAAAATGAATGAATGGAAGAAGGTATCACCACGGATGAACAGTAAATGCACAGGACAGCACTTAAGAAAATGGGTATTAACTCTATGAATTTGGACGAATTTGAAGAAATGCTAAACAGAGAAGTTGAATAAAACTTAAAAAGGAACAACTTTTATGAAGACAAGAATTTGAAATGAGGATCATAATAATGAGAAATAAGGCTATGAAAAGACTGAATTCTAAAATGAAACTTGTATTGCAATAAATTCAACTTACAAATTTGACTTCAAAAGCTTGGAAAAACACAACTCCAACAATCAAAAACTTCAGAAATGTAAAGAACTAACTTACATTACAAGTGCCTCATAGCTAGCTCTCTCCCTAACTCAACCTAGTTAACCCTTACAATGGCCAATAGACCCCCTTTTATAGGGATCCCAAGAACCCCTTAAGACATGTGAACATACTTGTCAATTTGAACACTCAATGGCTGCATTTGTTGACTCCAAATGGTAGATTAGCATGTGATGCACACCAAGAAATTTTTCTGGAATTTTTCTGCAATTTTCTGGCATTTGTTTGGCCTTCTTTTCTTCTTTCTTCTCTATTTCTCTCTCTTTCTCTCTCCTGGTGGTCCGTGCGCCGCCCGCGTGCCGCTTTTCCTCTTTCTAGCGCGTTACGCGTGCGTGGGCCCTCCGTGCGCCGTCCGCTCCGCAGACCGCCGCGTGTCGCCGCGGGGCGCGTTGCGCCCGCGTGCGTTTGACCACCATCGCGGCTGAGCCGCGTTTGACCCGAGCCCGCGCCCTGCCTGCTGCGTGTCCCCGCCGGGCTGCCGACGTCCTCCACGACCCCCGCTCCCTGCCGCGGCTTTTGCCGCTCGCCACGCAGCCCGCCCTCGCCTCGTCGCCCGTGCGGGCGGCGAAGGGGGGAAGGGGGCGGGTGTTTAAACATTTTTTTAAATATATATATATATATATATATATTATATAAATATATATCTATAGAACTATATATATATTTATATATCCTTAGAAAATTCCAAAAAAATAGCAAATAATTTTATTTTTTTCTAATTTTTTTTATTTTCTTTTTTGAACCAATCCTCGGGCTTTTGGCCCATTCAATATATAATTTTTATTTTCTTTTATTTTCTTTTTTTCTTGGAGCTTTCCTCGTTCCGAGTGCCTGCATAAATAAGTAAAAATTATCATTAAAATTTATTTAATTTCATGAAATTAAATATTTGATTCAAAATCAATAATAAGTGTGAGAAGTGTATATTTATTATAATTTAAGTTCATAAAAATGTGTATAATGATGAATTAAGATGTAAAAATACACACTTATCACCTGCATAGTCCCAGCAAACACCAAAGGGAGTGAGCAATACATGTAAGACTTCCTTCGACAATAAGGTGAAAAACCTGAGAAAAAGGAAGACCAGTCTTGGCTCCTCACCTGAAGCAAACCCAGCAATCCCTGTGGCATCATCTGCCGGGGTTGGGAAGGGCAACCGCTCCTTTGCCTCGACAGCGCCACCCGCCGGGGTCGGAGAGGGCAGTGATTCCTCAACTGTTCGGTCGTCCATAGCAAGCATGGGTGGAACAGGGGGCTCCTCCTACCCAACCTCGTCAGGAGCTGACGCGTGCCCCTCTCCAGACTCTGACGTTGCGGGCAACCCAAGAACGTCAGCACTCTGCCATATAGAGCAAACAAACACCAAATAAAAATGGAAAGAACCATCATATACGTCCAGAAGTGGTCCCCGTCGGAACCTCCCTACTAGCAGACCCCAGAGGATGAAGAGCTCGAGCTCAAACTCTCCTCCGTCTCCATCTCCAAGCTGCCGTCGTTTGGAGAGCTCGACGAAGCCCCTGACGAACTCTCGGAGGTGGCCGAACCAAAAGCTCCTGCAAGCCAACAAAGCAAACAAGGTCACTACAAGACCCAACTTTATACAAGGGCGGCTCTCCAGCTAAGAGTTATGAACAGAAAACTCACCAGCCGTAGCACTCCCCTCTGAAACCTTCTCAATGTCGATGATCTCCTCGTAGCCCTCAACCGGAGCCACTTCGGTAGGCCCCTCCTCTGCCACCTCAACCCCGTTGCGGGGTAGCTCACCTTCTTTTAGAGGCGAAGATACACCTGTAAACAATGCTAACAGGATCTCAGCACTAGAAGACAATCAACACAAAAGGCTTAACAGAAACAATTAAGTCCCCAGCTATGTACCTGAGGGTCCCATACTCGAAGACCCGACCAGTCCCACAGTGCAGGTCGACACTACGGCTGGCTGGGAAACTTGCTCCACCCCTGCCAACAGCTGTGGCAACAGGCTAGACACTTCTTCAGCCATGGACGGCATTGAAGCACTCCTCCCTCCAGGCTCCCCCTTAAAGGAGGGAAGGGACAGTGATGGGCCGGTACGGACCAGCTCCTGAATCATCTCTAGAGTAGCGGCTGGATCCTCACCTGGCAGATGACATCATAAAGCCAGTCAGTATCGGCATCCCTGCAACTATACAATGGAAGGGCTACACCCTCCGTAGCGATTCAGTACTTACTCAAGCCACCCTGGGTCGCAGCGGGCTCCTGCTCGTCAACGGATGGGGGCACCTCACCTCGCATCTCGGAGGGAGCTACGGTCTCTGATGTCCCGGCCACCACTGCATGACGCCAGCAACTATGTTAACTCTCAAAATCAAGTACAGCCATAAACATAGCGTGCTTGGTCCTAGAATTATTTACCTGGCTGAGCATCCTTTGAAGCCTTCCATGGCTCAAAATTGAGGAAGGTCTCAACATTGGGGGCGGTTTCATCGATCATACGAAGGAGCCCCTCCACATATATCTCATAATCGACCCCCTCGTCAGGAAGTGGGTCGACCTCCTGAGGTGGAGAGAAGGTCGCGTCAGCCCCAGCCTCTAGTTGCGCTGTGAAAAGCAAATCCAGTTGCACAAGGTTAGCCGATCGTTAAGGCTGAATCAAAATAAAGCAGACGGGCGGATACAGCACTTACTCAGAGCCGGTTTCACCTCAATATGCTCCCTGGCAGCGGGTCCTCGAGAGGACTCACTAACCTCCCTGACTCCGGTCTCCACCCGGGGGCGCTTCCTCCGGGGCTGGAGGGCCCTGTCACCATCCCTAGAAGACGTCCCTGTGGAGGGGTGATCCCTGCCCGCCGCAGAACCTGCCAATAAACACAGCCACACAAGATCTCTCAGCCAGCTACCCTAGAAAACAACAAAGCGGGGGGGACCGGCTAATAAAGAGATCTTACCTGAATCCATAAAGGGGGTCAGTGGCAGAGGAACCAGCTGCTCCAGCTTCAAGCCTACGACCTGTGCAACCTTCACGACCGCCTCCTTCACATCCCTCAGGGTGTAAGCGCACTCGATGAGGGACACGAGCTCTACGGGTCCAGTTGACCCAATCGCATGGGCGATATGGCGCCTCCAGTCGTCAATCACTGTGTCTGCAAAGCTCCCCTCAGGGAGCACTCAGTCTAGTGTGCCCCTCTGCTCGAACCCGCAGTCAGCTAGAAACTGGGTCCACCAAGTCCTTGATGCCCCAAGTCGAGATGCCCTGGCTCCAGTACCTCCAGGCGCTGCCCGCGCCTGTCGAAGGGGCTTCAGTGCCCCGTTGCCGCTCCGCCCCACAGACAGCGAGCCTCGGCTCCCCCGGGGCGCCTGCTGCGCCAGCCGCTCCACCTCCCGGTGGATCCGAGAGAAGCGAGTCCGCAGGAAGCCATTATCTAGTGCAATGAGGGGCAGATCCTCCCTCAGGAGGCGAGTCTCCTCAGCTTTCCGGACCGCCGAGGCCTTCTGCCGATACTGGTGGCTGTGCTCGAACCACCACCTGGCATAGTGGACGTAGAACCGTCCCCTGCATCCCGGCGTAGGTGTCGGCAGTCGCTCCGGCTCTCGACGACAGTAGAAGTCCCACCACGCTGTGGCTAGCAAATGTGTGTCCCGACCTCTATACTGACGACCCGCCAAAGGGAACTCCTGGTTCGGCGGGATCCCCTGGTTGTACCCAAAGTTCCGAGCGAACCTATGCGGGTAGTACGGCTCTAAGAATCTCATCATGGACCGGTGTAGAGGTAGCACCGCTGGCCGGGTGCTCATCACCCACTTGGTGTACAATGCCGCATCCGGCTCCTGCTAATAAGGAAGGGCGCAGGCCGCCCCACCATTCGAAGGCACCAAAATTAGGTGGGAGTCCCTGGTGGCACTGTCAAAGGGAACACCCTCCTCGCCCCTGTCGGGCAAGTAACACAAGACCCTCCTGGCCTCCTCCAACTGCACGACTGCGTCCCTGTTTGGCTACCCGGTGAAGCTAAACAACAATGGTGCCACCTGGTTCGTCACGGACCTGTAAGACACCAACCCTGGAAATAGTAGGCTAGCCCACACACTGAGATAGTGGGTCGGCAGAAGCAGGCTCCGCTGGCGTGGCGCCGGGTGTGCCGCCAGCACCGCCAGTCTCTGATAAACATTGGCCAGAGCCGCCGGGGCTAAGGCCAGCCTCCATCCCTCCCCCAGTTGGCACGCAGGCCACAACAGCTCCACCCTCAGCTGGCCATCCTGCACGTGGGGGACCACGAACGTCGCCAACCAGTATGCCAAGTACGCGGCCAGGTGGGTTAAGTCTGGCAGTCTATTGGGGTTCCACCCCTCCTGTGGTGCGTAGATGTACCTGGGGTGTGTCTGGAAATGTAGCTCCACCTCTGTGTACTCCTCCCAGGGGGTCTGGTCCCTCGCAAACTCCTAGTGAAAGCAAAAAGGTCCGTCATAGAAGTGGCGGACCCACGCCTTCAGTGGCACCCTAGGAGTCTACACTGCCCTCTCTCTCCCAGCCAAGGCTAGGTCCCTCCAGGTCTTCAGCAAATACCGGTAACTGTAAGAAACCAGGTATCTCCCATGTCTGTCGGTATGGCTACGATGGAGGTCATTCAGCACTACCTCCTCGTACCCCTCGCCGCTGATCGGCAGCCCGGAGATCCTGTACAGAGACCACAGATCTAATGAAGTGTCTCCCTCAGCCGTTGCCACGGTGTTCCACCTGCGGTTGAAGTGCTCTGCCAGTGCCTGTAGAAGCTCCATGTAGCAAGGGTACCCGTACAAAGCCGTAGTCACCGTATATCTGATATCATCCCGGTCCAGCAGCACCTGGTAGTGGTGTACTATGCCCATCAACCACTCAGTAGCTCCCTGGCGATATCGGTGTGACGAAATCACCGCCCAGCGACCATACCAGCTAACGGTCGTCTGTCGTAGTATCCCGGATAGAAGGCTGTGGTCGTCATAGCCTTCCCCAGCATACTCCAGCCCTGATGGCTCCAGTACTAACCCGGGACTGCCCTCTGTCTCTACCCGGTGGTGCCCGTGCAAATCCCAAAAAGCGGGACCCATCACCCCAGCGCGAACTCTGAACTGGTCTGCTCTGCTAAAGAAGCCCTGGCACTCGGCGCTGGGAAACTGACTCTGCCTCCAGTAGTCCACAGAGAAACTCAAAAAGCCGCAAAGGATGATTTCGTGCAAATTGTCTCGGCCCACCAAGATTGCCCGCTCCAGTCGGCGACGGGCCCCAGCAACCCGAGAGTCACTCTCCTCCATGCCTGGCGGGACAAAGCGCCCGATGAACTCTAACAAGTGACTGTTCAAAGGGAACTCCATCAGGTAGCCGCCGCTGCGATCATAAGTGTAAAGTCCGTCCGCCTCTGACGCGCGGGCCAACTCCACAACCCCAACTCCGCTGTCGCGCTCGCCAACGGGGCCCTCTGCCACAGCCGTGTGCCCCCAGTCGAGCTGCTCCACATTAGCCATAGTAATGATGGGCGGAACCAAAGGGGGCATGGGCCGCTCGGTCCTCCCCACCCAGTGGTCCTCCTCCCGGACCACGCGCCTCGGGACTCGCTCATCCCTGCCAAATCGTGCCATAGCTACAAGACTGAACAATAAAAATGGTCAGCATGCCAGAAATTCAACACATGAAATACAATAAAGCACAAGCATATGAAGCGTCAAAATGCAACTACTACAACCCAGAAGGAGAGGTTCACGGGCCGTACGCCCTCGTCTCCGCCTTTGACGCACGACCCGTGGGGGGCATTTGTTGTACCCGGACAATTTCCCCCGTAAAATACCCAGAAATAAGGGTTTGGGAATTTCCTCGAACACCTTCAAGGCACGGCCTACCCAACCCCTCCGACAACCCGGTGGGGCTGACCAACGGCCTCGACCCGCTAGCCGAGGTATACGGCGGCACTAGCAATCAATCGGGATCACTCCCGACTCCTAAGTTGCGGACTCTGCCCGCCTTCTACACGACCACCCGGGCCATCCCGGGGACACTCCGACTACAAGCCATGCCATGTGGCATCCAGTGAAGAGGCCAGGGGCCTACTCTGAGACACTTCTTTCAACCCTCCAAGGTCAAAGGGGGACCCAAATAGGTCAACCACACGCTTTGGAGGCCCGCAGCACGTGCATACGGCTCACACACGTATGTTCGGCATTCTACCGAACACCTTGTGGGTGCACGTGTTTTAACCCTTCTGCACCAACCCACGGGCCATCCCATGGTTCCAGTACGCTAATTGGGTCCTACAATGACCCCCCTGCAAGCCGGGGCCACCCCCGACCCTCAAACACGTGGTAACATGCCACTCGACTTTAGCTCTCGGGCCAACCTGAGACTACTCTACCAACCCGCCGTACAACGTGGCACGTAGCCCGTGGATAGGCACGTATACCCAAGGTGCCTCCTCCCAGCCCCTACGGACTTCTACCCTCAGCCCTAGATCAATTGCAAGGCCCGTCGGTCACTTACATGGCTCGTTCGGCGATCCGGGGTGTGTCGGGCATTCGCCCGAACACCTTGTGAGCGGCCACCACGACTCGAAGAACAAAGGCCCCCATGGGCCATTTCAATATCCCAGAGCCCCGTACCCTTCAAAGGACATCCCCAGACGATGAAGAAAGACCCCCGGGGGCCATCCATCGGGGTTGCGACTCGCCCGGGGCCAGTTCACCCCAGGGCATGGCCGCGCCCCCACAGAGGTCGAACTCCCCGAGGGCCGCGCCCTCTCCTCAGCTCGGAGGCCTGATAGCACTCCCCAGTCCCAGTTCATGGAAATTCCTAACTTCACTATCCGAGGTTCGTGCAAAGTTCGTTCTTCGTACCCGTGTGTGGAAGAATTCACGAAGATGGAGCCCCGGGGTTACGTTACGTCACACACGTCAATCCCTCGATCTTCGCGCACAAGCAACCAGTCCACCAGTCCAAACCCGTATCCTTTGTCTTCTAGCGTTCAAACTGAGTCAAAGTGGGGCTAAAAATACCACAAATCGGATTTTATAGAGGTGGGACCACTCCCCCCCTCTCTCTTCCAACCCGGTCCACCCAAACCCCTCCTAGGGAGGGGTTTAGGCGGACCAGCCTGGGCCCCTAGGCTTGTCCGCCTAAACCCTTGGATAATAAAAAAAGATTTTTTAAAACTAAAAAAGCGGCCACTTTGGTCTGCCCAAACCCTCCCGGGGAGGGGTTTAGGCTGACCAGCCTGGACCCCTAGGCTGGTCCGCCTAAACCCCATCAAAAATATAAAAAAAGGGTTTTCCCCCTCCAAAGAGGGGTTTAGGCGGACCAGACCAGCCCATGGGGCTGGTCCGCCTAAATCCCCCCAAGATGAGGGGTTTAGGCAGACCAGACCGGCCCCTTGGGCTGGTCCGCCTAAACCCTATCCCCTCCACTCCGATACACACACAAAATCACACAAAAAAATAATAATAAAATAAAATAAAAACACTATTTGGGGGGTTTACCCGGACCAAGTTGAACCCTCAACTTGGTCTGCCTAAACCCCACCCCTTCAACTTCCTATAAATTGCCCCCCTTACTAACAAGCTCATAGAGGCAAGCAAGGAAGCAACACAAGGACACACGGATGGACAAGCAAACTTCCCCGACCTAATTATCGCACCCTCGGACCTCCGAGACCTTCGGCAAGGGTCGGGAACGTATGAAGACAAGTGCCCGCGTGGTTGGCTTGCTAGTCGGCTCACACACGCCGAGGGTATGTCCCACGTACTCCCCTCACGCGGTGTTTAGCCGTCTCACACCAAGCCCACCATCGCCGCTTGTAAGATGACTACGCCAACGGCAAAGACACCCGCATGCCGGGTCCGCCCATGTACGTTAGCTTACGACAGTGACGAAGGGCACTCCATAATGCCGCGCCGGGCCCCGACACGGAACCACGTGCCCACCGTTCACCTCCCAGTCGACCGTTGGCCTCTCAGATTAACAAATCAAGTCTAGTCGGACCTCTGGCCCAGGAATCATAGTCCCGGGGCCGACCTCGACTCTCCGGCATGACAGCACTCGCCGCCCGAGACCCAGACCCGATCGGTCACCTCGAGCCGCCTTCGACCTCCACCAGGCGCCAGCCCGTGTCCGCTCTGGCCACCAAGGCAGCCGGACTCACACCAACTCCTCTGTAAAGAGACTCTGTAAAGCACGCGGATATCCGCTTTGTCACGCATTGACCCGGGGACTGACCCACGTGTCGGAATTGTCCCGTGGCTTGCGCCCGTTGTACTTTGGCCCTCTAGGCCCATATGTAAAGCCCATGTGGCACACCATCAAGCCAGTAAAATACAAGCACCCGCATTCGGGCCCTCAACTTCCTACCTACACCACTCAGCATCCGTGCCCGGCACCCTAACCCCAGTAAACACACCCCTCAGTCTAATGCGCACCCCTAGCTGTTGAATGCCCTCAGCCCTCTACCCATGGCTTCAGACTTGTATACAGACTTTTCTTCAGCTCGGAACGAAGGTATTCGGATTCAATCCGATGTAAAGAAACACCGGTTGCTTGCGGCCGGTGGGGAAAGACGTCCTGTACATGATTCCCGCAATCGCCTAACGCACTCGCACCCATGGAACCCCTTCTCTCCATGTTTTGTTCGATCGCCCGAGCCCACATTCCGCGCCCTGATGGTGCTTCCCCTGTCAACCCTAGGTTCCATGAGTGATTGTCGAGAGATCGACTGGCACGCCCGCACCCTGTCCGGTTAACCCTTATCCCGACATTTCCGTGCCATTCGACCCTTTTTCGACTTTCCGTGAAAGGAGAGTGCCCGGTACCGCCGTGAGAGGTATGCAACTATGAGGGGAATACCCGAGATATATCAAACTCCCGTATTTTCCTTCCCCGCTGTATCCCTTCCGTCACCCCGGTAATCGGCATAAAAACCCGCGCAATAGAGCTATATTGACCACGGTGTAGCATTGCATTGGAGTGCATGACTTTCTAGATTATGACATTCCACAATCTCATGCTTGACTTGACATGATATTTACATGACGTGACTTACGTGGCCCGAAATGGGTATTTACTTGCTACATTAAATAGTCAATTCTCATGATATGACTTGATATTACATGCTTGATGCCTTGATTACTTTACATGATTCATCTTCAAACGTACTAGTTCGTCCTTGATAATTCTTGTTCTTTCACACTCGACGTTATTCATGCTTAGCTATACTTGCATTACATGTGGAGAGGGGGATTTCTGTAGCCCATCTAAGAGCGACCGAACTAGGTCCAGCGAGACCAAACGAGGCCCAACTCATCTAAGTGACTGCCCCGCAGGGCCCACTTAGCATAAAAGCCCAATAAGTTCACTCGAAATCAGGCACTTCCTAGGCGGTCATTAGGCTCGGAAGGCCGAGCGTCGGTCCGATCGGAGGAAGACCCACGCCCGACCTATCCCCCTCGCCGGGATAAGGGCTAGCGCCCAGCGCCCACTCCGACCGAACCTTACCCGAGCTATGCCTATCGCCCGGACAGGGCTAGCACTCTTCACGCTTGGGTCGACCGACGGTTGCTTATCCACGCTGCCATTGAGAAGCCTTTCTGAACAGGAGTTTACGAGGATAGGAGGGCCCACGAATCCTCAAGGCTATAAAGAGCCCTCGACGAGGACGTAAAGAGCTCACGTCGAGGACGTAAAGAGCCCACGTCGAGGACGTAACCCCCACCTGAAACTCCTCAGCTTACGGGACTCATAAGGCTGGTGCACTATTTAAACCTGGGACTCCCTCCAGCGAAAGGTAAGGCCAACACATGCCTAAAACTCCTTGAGTAGGAACAACTTCACCACCTTGGTGGAGAGGGATCTCGTGCATCTCCTTCTTCCTCCCTTCATAGCTTCCACCACTGCTCTACTGACTTAGACATCAGAGGGTTTTCCCCAGGGAACCATCCCTGGGCCCCCGGATCCGTTTCCCTTCCTTGCAGTTCACTATTCGGTGATCATCTCCTCCAGCTCAAGACCAGCGCGAGATCGCCTCTCTTCATCTGGCGTCGTCTGTGGGAAACGATCAAAGAGCTAGTATGGTGCGAAGGAGTACAGGGAGGAGGTCCGTCGATGATAGGGGCAAAGCCGTGGTGGCGGTGAGAGAGGCCCCCTCTTAGGCCACACAGAACCCCCCCTCCAACGCCAGCACCCCAGCCGATGAACTGCCTCCGCCCGCGGCGGTGGAGCTACCACCCAACGGGGGCGTTGCCGCTTTCCAAGCCCTCAACGCAAAACTAGACGTCCTTGTGGAACTCATGAGGACACAGGCGGCCAGGGAAGGAAGGTCACGCATCCCTCCGAAAAGCCCTCCCCGCTGAGACGCCTCTCAACACACTGCCGGAGGCCACTTCACCCTCCATGGACGGTGGCTTATTTGCAACAGGTCAGGAGGACCTTCACAAGCCCCTCCTCCAGAGTAAGAGGCCTCCTCCGCGCCGAAAAGGGGAAAACCCGGGGCACGCCGTCCGCACCTAGAGACCGAAGCCCCTAGGGAACGCCAGGATGACCCGCCAGGACACCCCCCTAGCCCCTCAGCGTAACAACAGCCGGAGTTATCCCTCCGACTGCGAGAGTTCGAGAGGCGCTTCGCAGAGCAGGACCGCCTTACCTGCCTTGTAGAAGACCTCCCCAGCGGAGGATGAGGAGAAATCCCTGTTCTCCGACTACATCTTGAAGGCAGAGATATCTCGGAGAATCTCCATTTTGACCTTCAAGTCTTACGACGGCCAGGGCGACCTGGCCGACCACTTCGACAGCTTCGACGCCCTGATGATCCTTCACGGGGCGTCCGACGCCGTCAAATGCCGATCCTTCGTGACCACCCTGGTCCAAGGCACCCAAGCATGGTTCCGGGCCCTCGCCCCCGGATCCATTCGAGACTTCAAGCAATTTGGGCGAGTGTTTAAGGAGAGTTTCACTGGCAGCGGCCCCCCAAGGTCGGTAGCGGGGCTATTGGCTCCCAAACAGGAGCAGGGGGAGAAACTCCGGGCTTATATCAACCGATTCAAGTCGGAAGCCCTAAGAATCCTTCGCCTGGATGTTGCCTCGGCCATAACCGCGCTGACCGGAGGCACCTATGATGAGAACCTCCACTGCGAACTTGTCCTCCACCCTCCCTCGACTCTTGCCGAGCTAGTGACTCTGGCTTTACGCCATGCTCAGTGCGAAGAAGTTCTCAGCGCATGCCGAGGCGCAACCGGCTCGGGTCAAGGAAAAAGGCGGAACCGAGACGGGGAGCACAAAGAACCATCCCGGAAGTACGAGCGGTACACTCCCTTAACCGCTCCGGTGTACGAGATCTATGAAGGCATCAAAGGCTCATCCTCCTCCGCCAACCCGAGCCAATGAGGTCAAAGAACCGCAATCGCAGTAAGCACTGTCTGTTCTACTGCGACCACGGGCATCACACCGGTGATTGCCACCAGCTCTAGGATGAGATCGAGCAACCTGGTGACCCAGTGTGGGATCGAGGCCAACCCTGACAAGGTCCAGGCCATCCTGGACATGCGGCTGCCCACCTGCACCAAGGACGTTCAACGCCTTACCGGACACATTGCTGTGCTCAACCGATTCCTATCCCGTGCGGCCGAACGATGCCTACCCTTCTTCAAACTGTTGAGGTGGCCCAAAATGGCATCTGCTATGTTCGCATGGGATGAGGAATGCCAAAAGGCGTTTGCTGAGCTTAAGGAGTTCCTGGCTTCGCCCCCGGTGCTGTCCAAGCCAGTTCCAGGTGAAGCCTTACATCTCTACCTCTCGGCAACTCCATCCACAGTTAGCTCGGTCCTGGTCAGAAATGACTCGGGAGTCGAGAGACCGGTCTACTACACCAGCAAGGTGCTCAACGAGGCTGAAAGAAGGTACCCCGCAACCGAGAGACTCGTGCTAGCGTTGGTTACCTCGACCAAGCGCCTTCGACCCTACTTCCAAGGGCACTCCATCATCGTGTTGGTCGGTGAACCACTGAAGAGGATCCTCGCTCACCCTGAAGCCTTGGGATGCCTCGTCAAGTGGGCCATTATGCTTGGGGCCTACGATATATCGTACCGACCTCGCTCGGCTATCAAAGGACAGGCGCTCACTGACTTCATCACCGAGAGCACCATCCCAACCGAAGAAAAATCTCCGTCCGCGCCCGGGCAAACCTGGGAGTTGTTTGTCGACGGATCCTCCAACTCGGTCGGGCGCGGCGCTGGCATCCTCCTGAAGTCCCCCGAAGGAGCAGAGATGGAATACGCCCTGAAGTTCAACTTCCAAGCATCCAACAACGTCTCCGAGTACTAAGCCATTATCTCGGGAGCCCGCATGGCCCGGCGGTTGGGGGCTGAGCGAGTCAAAATTCACACTGACTCCCAACTGGTCGCTAGCCAGGTCAACGGTGATTACGAAGCTCGGGAAGCACCGATGGTCAAATACCTCCAGTTGGTCAAAATCGTGGCACAACAGTTCGAGAGTTTTGAGATAGTCTGAATAGCTCGGGAGGAAAGCTCCCGAGCGGACGCCCTCTCTCGGTTGGCCTCCTCTCTTGACCCCGAGGGTACTCGATCGGTCCTTCTCGAGGAGCTAGAGTGACCGAGCATTGATTCGGAGCTCATGGCTGTTGACTCGGCCTCCGCAAGCAACTGACGTACCTCCTATCTGTCATGGCTCCAAGACTCTCAGGAGCCTCCCGACCCTCTGGAAGCCCAAAAATTGAAATACCAAGCTCAGTGATTCGTCATTTTGGATGGCACTTTATACCGCAGATCCTTCTCCGGTCCCCTCCTGAAGTGCATTAGTACTGACGAAGCCAGTCGAGCGATTCAAGAGGTTCATAAAGGCATGTGCGGAGTGCATCAAGGGGGGAGGTCACTCGCCAGGATCTTGCTTCGGCAGGGTTACTGGTGGCCCACTCGACAGTGTGACTGCTCGGCCTACGTGCAATAGTGTGACCGATGCCAACGATTTGACCACTTGGTCCATCAGCCGGCAACGGAGCTCGTCACCCTAGCCGAGCCTTATCCTTTCACTCGGTGAGAGATCGACATCCTTGGGCCATTCCCTACGGCTCAGGCCCAGAAGAAGTTCGTCATCGTCGCCATTGACTACTTCACCAAGTGGATCGAGGCCGAAGCTACAGCTAGGATCACTGAGACTGGAGTTTCGTCTGGAAGTCGATCATCTGTCGCTATGGCATCCCCAGGGTGATAGTGAGCGATAATGGTTGGCAATTTGATTCTTGTTATTTTTGAGATAGATGTGCCGACCTAAACATTCGCAATCACTTCACTTCGGTCGTCCACCCTCAGGCTAACGGGCTGGTTGAAAATGCCAATAAGACTATCTTAAAAGGCATCAAGACTAGACTCGGTAAAGCCAAGGGCAGTTGGCTCGAGGAATTGCCGAACATACTTTGGTCGCACAGAATGACTCCTAGAACGGCAATCGGTGAGAGTCCCTTTCAGCTGGTGCACGGCACCGAGGCCGTGATCCCGTTGGAAATTGGCAATCCCTCCCTCCGAATCATCTGCTTCTTGACCGAGGCAAATGACCAGAAACTGCTCGAAAACCTCGACCTAGCAGATGAAGTCCGAGAGATTGCCAGCATCCGAGCAACGGAATATCAACGCCGCCTCACTCGATACTACAATGCCAAAGTCCGAGACAGACACTTCCAGCCGGGAGACTTCGTTCTCAGAAAAGTCGAAGCTTCTCGACCACTTGAGGCGGTGGGCAAGCTATCCTCTAATTGGGAAGGCCCCTACCGAGTGGTCGAGACGCTCGAGAAAGGAGCGTATCGGCTATCTACTATGGAAGGAGAACCCATCCCTCGGACGTGGAACGCGACTACACTATGCAAGTTCTACTTCTGAACACTTCAGTCGTGTAAGCAACATGAGATAAAGCAAAAATTTCCTTCCTCTTTTATTCAGATAACCGTTTGTACATCAGAAAGGCCGAAGCCAATGCAATACATGTCAAAAAAGTAAAAATCCATCTAGCGCCGCCATACGAGCCCATCGCTCGACTGACTCAGTTAACCTTCCTGCGTCCAGCCACTGACTCTGTCTCGTGCAGAAACTGGATCAGATAAAGGATCGTCGGCTTTGTTGGTTTGAGAAAGCTCGGTGGAAAAAAGAAAGAGGGGAAGCTGATCGCTTTAAATGACTCTCCTCTTACAAAACACGCTACCAAGGCTCCCCCTGGCTTGGTTACCTCATTTCCCGATATTCCCCCAGCGGGACGCGCGAAGCGGCAAGTCATTAAGGGTGGTATGGAAAAATAGAAAGGTGCCAACGCCATGTCAGTTATTTGACAGATCGGCGCGTGCAAAATCTACAGGAAATCGGCACTTTCCAACTACTGCGGATATGCTCGTCAAATCACGGCAATGGCGGTAAAAAATAGTCAATTCTGTATCATAACGCTACTGCCTTACATTCTCAACCTTCCTTTACACAAAAAGAGAAATTTTTATTCAAAAAAGAAAAAACGTACAAGGAGAAAAAGGAAAACAGATACATCAGACCTGCGTGGGAACTGCCTCGGTTGCGCGCCCTCCCGAGGCATCGGGAGTTGGCGACCCCTCGGACGAAGACGAGTCCCCCTGGTCTCCTTCTTCCCCCAACGCCGAACTAGATGAATCGGAGGACGCCAAATCTGAGTTGTAGCGTTGCCCGGACGGGAAACTGATCGTCCCGGGCGCCTGCTCCTCTGCATAGAAGATGGCCTGGCCGTAGCCGTGCTCAAACCCCTTGCGGATGCCCCGGTGAAGTGCTAACTCGTAGTAGGGGAGGGCAGCCTCCTTAAGGTCGACTCGGTAGCCTCCGAGCGTTTGTATTGCTCGAGTGCCTCCGCCCCGGCCGATCCCACCCTACTAGCGAGCTCGGCCTTCTCCCGCTCCGCCTCGACCAACCTCCGCTCTACCTCGTCCATCTGCTTCTCCACCTCGACGCGATCCGCCTCGGCCTCCAACCGAAGACGTGTGGCTTCCTCCGCTCGGCCTAATAGCTCGACGCACTCAGACTACCACTGGCCATCTCGCACGGCATGGACCACGCGCTCCTCCTCCAGAAGCTTGCTCTTCCTCTCGAGCAATCCGCGGGCCCGAGCCAGTTGCTCGGTCAGTGTCTGGGCCTCCGCCTGGCTCGCCCTCGCCAGCTCTCTAATCGAGGAGAGCTCCCGCCGAAGCCCATCATGATCTTCGGTGAGCTGAGCTACCTTCCCGTCGGATGCGCCAAGGGTCCAGGCAAGGTTCACCCGTTCTGACTCCGACCGTGCGTATGCTTCAGCCAGAGAGGCCCCCAACTAGGCCAGGATCAGGCCACCCTCCATAACCATCTCAAGGGCCACGGGTGGGGAGCGTTGCCTGTCTCCTCCCTTCACCACCTTCACAGCTATGCTGTGACACTTCTGGTACAGATGGGCCCGGATGCCCATCCTCTCCAGAACAGTCGGAATAGGGGCGCCACCTCCTAGCGGCATCCCCTCGGGAGCCCCGCCGGCCGGCCCGGATTGAGCCGCTACTTCATCCGCCCCTCTTGCCTCGGTCGGTTGGGGCTACGTCGCCTCTCCTCGCGACCCCCCGGCCTCAATCAGCTCAGCCCCGGTGTCGCCACCCGGAGCGCCGCCTGCCTCGCTCGACGCTCCAGTCTCGACCGCGGTCCTGGAGCCGCCCGCTTAGGCCCCGCCCCCCTCGGCTCCTACAAAGGGGAGAGCCGGGACAACACCGCCGCCAACTGCAGAAATGGCCCTGGCTTCCTCGGCCCCCTCTTGCTCGGTCGATGGGAGAGCCGGCCTAATAGGGTCGGCCCCGTCACGCTCGGCAGAGGGGAGAGCCAAGCCAGAGCCACCTTCGACTGCGGGGACGGCCCCGACCTTCTTGGCCGGCTTCTTGGCCCTCGCGGCGTCCCGCAGCATCCTCTCCACGGGATCCTTGCGCTTGGACCCCCGAGGCCTGGAAGACCCTTCCCGGGCCACCCCCTTGCCTATATCTCGGGCTCGGGAGCGACCCTCGGGAGCTTGCGACTCAACGGCAGCCAAGTCATCGCCCAGATCGATCACTTCCCACTCGGTCACATGCTTCTCCTCCGCAGCCAGTCGCCTGGTGTCTACGCAAAAGAATACATGAAAGAAAAATGGCTTCATCATCTGAAGAGAAAGCCGATTCATGGTGCCCGTACTTGTCGATCGTAGCCGTTGGAGAAGGCATCGCTCGATGTTCTCCGGGGTCACCAGCTCCTCCGTGGACTGGCAACGCTTCAGCAGAAATGGCCCGTATGAGAATCCAAGCTCGTCTCACTTGGGGTAGCCACGGTGAAGTAGTAATGCCAGGGCAGGCGAAACTAGTGCTCCAGCCGCTTCACCTCCGCCTCCCCCAGCTCGCTGCAGTTCGGAGCTGACAGTATCACCACCACCCTGGCCTCAGGTTCACCCTCCAACTCCTCGACCTCCAGATGCTGGTCCGCCATGAAATCTGAAGAGGAACTTGAAGAGGAAGGCTCCTAAGACTCCGAAGACTCTGGAGGAAGGGGAAGCTGTCGGACCGCCTCTGCGGTTGTCTCCGCCAACTCTGCGAACACCGCTGCGAGTCTCTGCTCTTCCGCCGTATCCCCATGGCGCATCAGAAAGCCCCGAAAACAAGTACTAAGGAAGGCAAAACCCTAAAGCGGAGGGAGTATGGAACGACCGCAAGCGTACAACGCTTATATCCCCTCGCGGAAGGTGACGCGTCGCTCCGACCTCCGAGAAAGGGGGGACCCTTCGTTTCAAATCCGTTAGGATTATCATTATTACGGGCCCAGGTGACCACGGCATGTGGCATCTTAACACCGCCATATCTCCTCCCACCCGGGCCACGTTGGTCCAAAACCCCAACGGCTACTCTTCCGAGCCTGCCAAGGCTCGGGAGTAGGAGGGGGACAAGTGGAGAGGGGGATTTCTGTAGCCCATCTAAGAACGGCCAAACTAGGTCCAGCGATACCAAACGAGGCCCAGCTCATCTAAGTGACCGCCCTGCAGGGCCCACTTAGCATAAAAGCCCAATAAGTTCACTCGGGATCAAGCACTTCCTAGGCAGCCATTAGGCTCAGAAGGCCGAGCGTCAGTCCGGTCAGAGGAAGACCCACGCCCGACCTATCCCCCTCGTCGGGATAAAGGCTAGCGCCCGGCGCCCACTCCGACCGAACCTCACCCGAGCTATGCCTATTGCCCAGACAGGGCTGGCACTCTTCACACTTGGGTCGACCGACGGTTGCTTATCCACGCTGCCGTTGAGAACCCTTTCTGAGCAGGAGTTTACGAGGATAAGGGGGCCCATGAATCCTTAAGGCTATAAAGAGCCCTCGATGAGGACGTAAAGAGCCCACGTCGAGGACGTGAAGAGCCCACGTCGAGGACGTAACTCCCGCCTGAAACTCCTCAACTTATGGGACTCATAAGGCTGGCGCACTGTTTAAACCTGGGACTCCCTCCAGCGAAAGGTAAGGCCAACACACGCCTAAAACTCCCTCAGTAGGAACCACTTCACCACCTTGGTGGAGAGGGATCTCGTGCATCTCCTTCTTTATCCCTTCATAGCTTCCACCACTGCTCTACTGACTTAGACATCGGATGGTTTTCCCCAAGGAACCATCCCTGGGTCCCCTGATCCATTTCCCTTCCTTGCAGTTCACTATTCGGTGATCATCTCCTCCAGCTCAGGACCAACGCAAGATCACCCCTCTTCAACATGTAACTTGTAATTTACTTAAAGCAAGCTTGTTCCTGAGATGTAATCCCTACGGAGCGTTGACTCACCTAGTGTTTTCCCTTATTTTTCAGGTAACTCTGATAGCGAGACTCAATCGGACGGGGATGACCATGAGAGCTGAGCGTAGAGTTGTACCCAGATGTCCAAGATTTCTACATCAAGTCTTTTCTATTTTCTTGAGTCATTATTGTAATTTTCTCTTTATTGAGTCTAGATTGTCATTAAAGTACTCTTTCTTTTAAAGAATTATGTAATAAAGATATTTGGAGTTATTAATGAATAAAGGACTTGGTATTATCTTGTTTAGCGCGCTCTGTCTATGTGTCGATTTTTCGTGTGCTCTGATTGACATGATTGATATAAACTCGTCGAGCACTCCCGGGTTCCTTTCGTGCTCAGGATGTGACAATTTTTGTGGTATCAGAGCCTAGATTTTCATTTCCTAGGTTAACAAAGTCCAAGGATATGTTTTTATTCCTTATACCCGGTGATATGGGTAGAGCCATGGGTTAAGTCAATATAGGACGTAATACGTTATAGTTCAATCACATATTAATTAAATTTAAATCCCCTTGTAGGATCATGGCCGCCGAGCGAGCCCAGTGGCGAGACATGCAAAGGACCGTCCAAGGCCTCACCCAAGCGCTTCAACAAGTAGCGCAAGGGGGTATGAACAGTGGAGCGGGAGATCTCCACCGAAGCTTCAGGACTATGAACCCGCCGAAGTTCATCGGCTCATCCGATCCCGACGATGCCGAGAACTGGATGAAGGAGATAGAATGCATATTCCATGTAATGCAATGCACAGATGAAGAGAAGGTGCTATTAGCAACTTTTCAACTAGAGCGGTATGCCCGATTCTTGTGGGAATCAGTGGAAGCAACCTTGACACATGACCACACTACATGGGACGAGTTCATCGATCACTTTAATACAAAGTATTTCTCTCATAGGATTCAGGAGAAGAAGGCCATGGAATTTGCCGCATTAAAGCAAAGGACCTTGTCGGTGGCCGAATATGAGGCCCAATTCTCTAGACTTTCTCGGTATGCACCACATCTAGTGCACATGGAAAAGATGAAGGCCCAAATATTTCTCAGCGGGCTTAGAATACAATATATCACTCAACTGGCACCGATGGACATACAAGTCTACTCGGAGATAGTAAAGCGAGCCCAACTACTTGAAGATGCCACGGAATTGTCCGAAAAGATCCGTGGACGGGACATAAAAGAACAAGTCACTGGTTCAGGAACATTCAAAGTTCCATTCTCTAAAAAGAGGACCAACAATGGAGGAGAATCCTCTAAGGACAAGAAGTTCAAGAAGAACAACAAACCTTTCTCCATTACCACCACACCCTCTAAGGAGGTTTGTAAGCATTGTGATAAGGCCGAACATAAGGCCGAGGAATGCTGGCGAAGATTGGGAGCATGTCTCCGATGTGGGAGTCGTGATCATAGGATTCCCGATTGTCCTCTGATCAATGAGCAAGCTGACAACGAGAAGCACCTGGTCAAGAAGCAAGGACTTCTCCAAGCACTGCAAGAGGCGGAACCAAGTGAAGGAGGAATCGTAGAAGGTACATTGAAAATTTGTTCCAAGATTGCTCACGTCTTATTTGATATCGGCACAACTCATTCATTTGTTTCCAAACGATTTGCTGATTCATCATCTAAGGAACCTAATTGGTTAGAAACAAATCTAGTTATTTCTACTCCTCTTGGAAGCGGAACCGAGATTACACACCATTACCTAGACAGTGAAGTTTTGATCGAAGGACACAATCTACCTGCCAATCTAATACGCCTAGATATGGATGGATATGACGTCATACTAGGTGTCGATTGGCTATCCACACACAAGACGGCTATAGATTGCCGAAAGGGCAAAGTAACTTTTGATAATTACCCGGAGCTAGTTTACACTAGTCCTCGGCAAAGTAACAAGTCACCCCTTATTTCGGCTCTTCGAGCCCGTAAGCTTATAAGGAAAGGATGCATGGACTTTCTTGCTCTTGTCACCGTAATAGAGGTAAGGGAATCGAAGCTAGAGGATATCCGCGTAGTTCGGGACTTTCCCGATATTTTTTCAAAGGATTTACCTGGTCTACCCCGGAGAGGGAGGTGTCATTCAATATTGACCTTATCTCGGGTGCTGGTCCTATCTCTACGGCACCCTATAGAATGTCCCCCGCCGAGTTAAAGGAACTAAAGGAGCAATTGATGGAGCTTTTGAAAAAGGGAGTTATTAGGCCAAGTACTTCTCCGTGGAGAGCACCCGTGCTATTTATCAAGAAGAAGGATGGATCGATGAGACTTTGTATTGATCACTTTGTTATGGTTTTCATTCACGATATATTCATATATTCATAGTCCGAAGAAGATCATGAAGGGCATTTGAGGATTGCATTGCAAATATTGAGGAATAATCAGCTCTATGCCAAATTAGGCAAGTGTGATTTCTGGCTCGAGGAGGTATCTTTCTTGGGTCACGTAATTTCAAAGGATGGGATTTCTATTGATCCATCAAAAGTCAAGAAAGTAGAACTGGGAAAGACCTACAAACGCTACCGAGATTCATAGCTTCTTGAGGCTGGCTGGTTATTATCGGCGATTTATAAAGGACTTCTCCAAGATTGCTTTCCCTCTTACTAGGCTGACACGAAGGGAGAATCCATATGTATGGTCGGAAGATTGCGAAGAGAGTTTTCAAACCTTAAAGGACCGTTTGACTACTGCCCCTGTCTTAGCATTACCTATTGGAGGAGAGAAATTCGAGGTATATACCGATGCATCTGGTATTGGCCTCGGATGTGTATTAATGCAACAAGGGAACGTTATTACCTACTCTTCCCGGCAATTGAAGAAGCATGAGGAGAACTACCCGGTTCACGACCTAGAGTTGGCCACAGTGGTGTTTGCCTTGAAGATATGGAGACACTATCTCTATAGAGAGCAGTTCACCGTGTACTCCGATCACAAAAGACTCAAGTATTTATTCTCTCAAAAAGAATAGAATATGAGACAATGGCGCTGGCTAGAATACCTTAAGGACTTTGACTTCACCATACAATATCATCTAGGAAAGGGTAATTCCGTAGCTGATGCCCTTAGTTGGAAGCCAAGAGCATTGTTAGCTAGCTGCATGATTCAAGAGTGGAGAATGTTAGAGCAATTTTCTAAGCTGAACATAAATATAGATGGAGAAAAGGGGGGTATTACCCTGCCACACATGAGTTTACATCCGGATCTACTCTCCGAGATTAAGGTGCTACAAGATGATGACCTGATACTGGTAGAAATCAAAGGCAAGTTGAATGCACAACCTGACTTCAAGATGGCATCGAATGGAAGGTTATTATTCCACGAAAGAACTTGTGTTCCGGATTGCCCATAGTTAAAGAATAAGATTTTAGAAGAAGCTCACTGATCAAAATATACTATTCACCCTGGTGCCACCAAGATGTACCAAGACTTGAAAAGAAATTTTTGGTGGACCAACATGAAAAGAGAGGTAGTGGAATTTGTCTCTCGCTGCCTTACCTGCCAAAGGATAAAGGTAGAACATCAAAAGCCCACCGGTAAATTGCATCTCTTAGACAATCCTAAATGGAAGTGGGAGAACATAGGGATGGATTTCGTCATGGGTTTGCCTAAAACCGAGGGCGGACATGACGAGATATGGATAATTATAGATCGGTTAACCATGTCTGCAAATTTTCTGCCCATCAAGAGTAGATGGTCGGTTGATGTGCTAGCAACTCTATATATCAAAGAGATTGTCAGGTTACATAGAGTTTCTGTCTCAATCATGTGTGACCGAGACCCTCGCTTCACATCACACTTCTGGAAGGCTTTACAACACTCCTTGGGGACGAGACTCAACTTCAGAACTGCATTTCATTCCCAAATAGATGGTCAGACCGAGAGGATAAATCAAGCAGTAGAAGACATGCTCAGGGCCTATGTCATCGATTTTGGTGGGAGTTGGCACAATCATCTGCCCCTAGTGAAATTTGCCTATAACAATAGCTATCAAGCAAGCATCCGAATGGCACCATTCGAGGCACTGTATAGAAGGAGTTGCCGCTCACCCCTATGCTGGGATGAAGTTGGAGAAAGATAACTTCTAGCCCCAGAAATGATAAGGGAGACAACCGAGAAGATTCAAATCATTAGAGAAAGACTTCAAATGGCTCAGTCTAGACAAAAGACTTATGCCGATACTAGAAGGAGAGACCTCGAGTTTCAGGTTGGAGAGCATGTATTCCTTAAGGTTTCACTTGGACGAGGCATTCGAAGCTTTGGTGTTAAGGGTCAACTTACACCCAGATATATCGGCCCCTTTGAAATTCTAGAAAGAGTTGGCGAGGTTGCCTACCGGATCACCTTGCCACCACAATTATCTGAAGTTCACAATGTATTTCACGTCTCCATGCTCAAGAAGTATGTTCACGATCCGTTCCACATCATAGAACACAGCAACCTGGTGTTACAAAAGGATCTCACCTATGAACAAAAGGCATTAAAGATCCTTGAGTGTAAAGTCCGTGTACTACGGAACAAGACTATTCCCATGGTGAAAGTTCAATGGAACAAAAACTCCGAACATGAAGCCACATGGGAAACCAAAGAGTCAATGCGAAGGAGATTCCCCGAGTTATTCTAATTGTAAGTACTCTACACCCTCCAAATTTATATACATTTGAATTTGGGGACCAAATTCTTTTCAGTGGGGGAGGGTGTAGCACCCCAAATAAAACTAATTAATAAAAAGAGCATAAAATGAATATACCACAATAAATCCTCCAAAAAGATAAAAGCCCAACCCATAAAATTGTAAATAAAACCTGATACCCAAATGGGCTTAAAAGGGATATAGGCTTTTTGGGCCTTAAGAGGGCTACGTCTAAACACATAAATAGGGTATATAAATATATATATAGTGGGGTTTTTTTCATAAAGCCCAACCTTTATCACGTTCGAAGACGTGCATGGGAGATTAGGGTTTTATGTTCAAACAAGAAAGCGGTTGTGGGATAGGGCAGGATAAACTCAAAAACAAAAATTTGAGAACCATTAGGACTTATTCGTATGAAACTTGAGATCTATTAGGACTCCTTACACACAGGACTCCAAAACCTTATAAATAAGACCCTTGCGCTCGACAGAAGCCCGTTGTTGCTGCTGTTGTTCGTCATCTTCCTAGCAGTGACCGTCTTACCCTATGCATCGGCCTCTTCCTCCTGCTGTCGTACGTGAGGAGGAGCTTCTTCCTACGCACTGCTTCTTCCTCCGCCTACTTCCTTCTTCCTCCTACTACTGTACGTGGAGAAGGAGTTCTGCTTCCTCTTCTTCTTGCGTACTACTTCATCTGCATCTTCTTCCTCCGTGATCGTCTGCTCCCCTCCGTCGTCTGCTACTGCTGCAGTTGCTTTCATATTTTTCGCTCTTCGCCGATCTCTTCTATCAAACCAAGAAGGTAGGTTATCTCAAGAGTTAAGCATAAGATGATAGGAAAAAGAGTATTGCATGCATAAAAACCTCTGATTCTATCTTTATATCCTGTCTCCATGATCCATGCTATGAGGTTTTACGAAGTTTAGTGGTTTCTGTTTCATGTAAAAATAGCGACTAGAATAGTGGTCACTGATTAATTAATGTCCATTTAGAAGGGCGTTGATTTCTGAATTAGCGACGATCTTCTGGACGCTATTTAATGAGCGACCATCACCCTGACGCTATTTCCTATAATGAATTTAATAATTAACACATGTTCAAATTTTAATAAGTATGGAACCATACTGTAAAATTTCTGCATGAACATGTTCTTAGACTCCCCATATTTGTCTCTACAATTCCATGTCTTTAGTTTCCTAAAAATCCCCGTACACATCAATATGCTACTGTTCATCCTAGCTTAAAAGAAATGAACAGTATTTCGGGTCTAAAGACGTATGTGCCCAATGTTTTATAACCTGTATACATAAAAGATATAGCGTCTGCTCGGACAGACGTTTATTCTGAAAATAGCGCCTCTGTGGAGAGACAATGGTTCCTATTTGTCACGGCCCGAGCGTGGAAGGAACCCGGAGTGCGCGACGAGTTTATATCAATCATGTCAATCAGAGCGTTAGTGTATTCGACACAAAGACAGAGCACACAAAAGTAAAGATAACCCAATCCTTTATTTCATCATAAAATACTTCTATTACATCCACTTAATGAAACTGCTAAGACTCAATTAAAATGAAAATACAATGGTTGACTCAAGAAAATAGAAAAGACAAGACTAGATAATGCTTGGATAGATGGAGTAGCTCTAATCTCATCACTCTTGACTTTTCCCATCCGATTGAGTTTCATCCTCGCACTTACCTAAAAAATAAGGGAAAACACTATGTGAGCGAATGCTCAGTAGAGATTATATCTCAAAAACTAGCTTGCTTTAAGTAGATTACAAGTTACATGAAATGCAATAAGCCATGCATGCTCGCACAAAACGACAATAAGGAACGTATAACAAGGGAGAATGTATATCAAGAGATAGTGAACGAACTAGCAAGTCTTTCAAGAATTCATGTCAATATAGCAAGATAATCAAGCACGTGTATTTATCATATCAAGTGATCAAGTCATGTCAAGAATTGGCTATCATGTTTCAAGCAAACCCCTTTTCGGGTCACGCAAGTCATGTCATGTCAAGTCGAGACAAGTACGAGATTTGTGGATTGTCTATCAAGCTAGTCATGCACTTCGGTGCAATGCCACACCGCGATCATTACAACTCCCATGGGCACTAGTACTTTTGGGTGCTCCTCCCAGGACCAGATCGGGCCCTATAAGCGCAGGCATTGATCATGTATTTTTGACATCCACTTTAGTTAAGCCAATAAAAGAAATTCAAAATAATAAGCTTGTAGGAACTTTGAGGTAGATCTTGTGGAATAGATTTTTCAATGATTGAACATGATGTGTAAGGACGTACTACGATAGTAACGGTATAACCACGATTTACATTAAAACTAGGTGGAATAGGCTCTCTAACTGGGTGCCATGATATTAAGAATAAGCGCTCATATAGAGATGGTCGCTCGTTCTTGGACATGATAAGCTAGATAGAACTGAGGTCCACAAGTATGGCACCTAATTCATAAGAACACTAATGGCATGGTTTCCCATTCCATTAACTTTAAGGATATTCTCATGACATCCAAATAACATGTCATGAGGGCCGGTATACCATGTTTCTTTAGAGTGACATGGCAATCAAGTAGTGACATGGGTTTTAATGGTACAACCCGCTCGGCTGCCTTGAGGGAATCCAAGGCTAGCGGAGTCTTACGGAGGTCTCTATGATAAAGTCACTGGTCCGGAGGAACTGAATGTCCCGCGGAGGGTTCATCTATCACCGAGAAATAGAGGGTAATCGATAAAACATCACAAAACGTGGGGCTATATTCACGGAATGGAATATAGTGCCAATACGCATAACCCATTTGTCAAGGATTACTGGAATACACAAAAATCAGGAATCAATCAATTGGCGCCTGAGCTTAAGTCTTCATTTCATGAATTGGCGCTCTTGTCAGGGTTGTCAGTTCAGTAAATGACGACTGTTCAGTCAGTCGTTACATCCAGATTCTATAAATATTAAATTCAATAAACATTTTCAGATTTCAATTTCGATGAAAATGGCGACTTCCATTAAGGCTTCAATTTATTAAACAGCGCCCTAGTCAGGGGCGTCATATATCAAATTAAAGGCATGGTGCATGCCGTTAATTCCAATATTGCAATCGTGTCACGAATAATTCAAATTTTTTTTCTAGTTTATCACTAAACAACACTTGTGTATAGGGGCGTTCATTAAATTAACGACCCAGAAGCGGTCGTCATTTCTTTGTCGTCTGATTTGCACCGGGCAGGTACAATCACAGAAACATGGTTTTTGAAGAAAGTCTGGTCGGGAAACTAATGACATGAACAGGTAGATAAAAATAACATGAATTTATGAATGTGATCATGCATTAGTTTACAGGTAAGGGTTCATTGTTATTAGTTTTTGCACATGATGTAATTATTAATTATCTAAGGAATTGATGACTTTTTGTACGGTCGTTGATTCAAATGGCGCCTTTGCTTGGGTTGCTATTTACTGTAATTATAGAAATCAAGAAAAATTGATATCGGTAAATCTTCCTGTTGATAAATATCAACCTATATGCATGCATGGACTTATTATTAACATGGTTTTGCCAAGCACTTGAGAAAACCTACCTTGGTTTGATGATTCGGTTGACGAATATACGATACTTTGTTTTTAACAAAGTAACTGGAATCCAATCAATAATAAGAGCAGCAGCTCTTAATAGCAGCAACCCTTCAGGAAAGAAGCAGCAGGATGATGATTTGAAGAGCAGCGACACCGCAACCCCTTTTTGGATGAAAATAGAGAAGCAGAGGCTTCCCACGGCAACACCAAATCAGTCGAATAACGACAGCGCAAAGGAAGAAGACGAGGACGAAGGTCCTTCCACGTCCACGGCAGGATGAAGAGGAAGATGATGGGAACCCCTCCTCGTATCAACAACAGATGGAGAGGAGGCTCTCTGATGCTTGGACGATCAACAGGAGAAGAGAGGAACGCAATAGTTGGTTTGATGAAGAAAAGAGCCAACATGTTGGCTCGACGGAAGGGGGTAGTTATAGGGAAGGCATCCTAATGGGTTCTAGGAGTTTGATTGGAATCGAAACTTCCTATGTAGACTCCTGATTAAACTTAGACATCCACGTGTTTAACCTTTCCCTAATCAACACTTACCCAGATAACATCCTTGTTCGAACCAAACACCAACGGGTTCTGTTTGGAAATGACGCCTAAGGTTGGGGCGTTATTTCAAAATGATGCCTCTGTACACAGTCTTCAATTCGTTATATAATGCCTGTCAAGGGGGCGTCAATTCTTAAATTAGCGCCTGCCTGACAGTCTTCAATTAAATGATGACTTGATCGGAGGCGTTATTCTCTTATGACCTATTTGTTATATGTTTTAAGTATATATATATATGAGTTGGGCCTTTAACATGGGTTCAAGTTCTTAATCCATTTTATCTCTTCAATTATCAGGGTTGCTACACCCTCCCCCACTTAGAAGAATTTGGTCCCCAAATTCAATTGCACATATTTACGGAGGGTGCAGGACATATACCTTTTAGATTAAATCTGGGAATTGCTTCCTCATGGACTCCTCAGTCTCTCATGTGGCTTCGTGCTCTGAGCATTTACTCCATTGCACCTTTAGCATGGGAATTGTTTTATTCCTTAGTGTACGAAACTCACGATCGAGTATCTTCATGGGTTTTTGTTCATAGGTGAGATCCCTTTGAATCACCAGGTCTCCATGATCGATGATATGTGATGGATCGTGCACATACTTCTTCAACATGGATATGTGAAATACATTATGGACATCGGACAATTGAGGAGGCAAAGCAATGCGGTAAGTAACTTCGCCCACTCTTTCTAGTACCTCAAAAGGTCTGATAAACCTTAGTGTAAGCTTGCCTTTAGCACCAAATCTCATAATGTCTCTAGTCCAGGGGATATCTTGAGAAATATGTGATCTCCAACATGGAATGCAAGATCTCTTCTTCTTGTATCAGCATAAGCCTTCTGTCTGGACTGAGCCACTTGAAGTCTCTCTCTAATCAACCGAATCTTTTCGGTGGTATCCCTTACCATGTCTGGGCCTAATAGTTGTTTCTCGCCAACTTTATCCCAGCACAAGGGTGATCGGAAACTCCTTCCGTATAAAGCTTCGAAAGGTGCCTTCTGTATGCTTGCCTGGTAACTATTGTTGTATGCAAACTCGACCAACGACAAATGATCATGCCAGCTTCCACCAAAATCAATGATGCAAGCTCTGAGCATATCTTCCACCACCTGATTCGTTCTTTCGGTCTGACCATCCGTTTGAGGATGAAAAGTTGTACTAAAGTTAAGTCTTGTCCCCAACGAATGTTGTAGACCCTTCCAAAAATGAGAAGTAAAATGAGGGTCTCGGTCAGACATGATTGAAACATGTACTCCATGGAGTCTAACTATTTCCTTGATGTATAAAGCGGCAAGAACGTCGACTGACCATCGACTTTTGATTGGCAAGAAATGTGCCGACTTGGTCAAACGGTCTATGATAATCCATACTCCATCATGTCCTCCTCTAGATTTAGACAGTCCCATAATAAAGTCCATACCAATATCCTCCTACTTCCACTTAGGAATATCAAGAGGTTATAGCTTACCAACAGGCTTTGGTGTTCCGCCTTGACCTATTGGCATGTGAGACAGTGAGACACAAAATCTACTATTTCTCTTTTCATATTGGGCCACCAAAAGGCCCTTTTCAAATCTTGGTACATTTTGGTAGATCCTGGATGAATCGTGTACCTTGATCTGTGAGCTTCATCTAAGATCTTCTTCTTTAACTCCAGACAATCTGGTATACAAGTTCTATCTCTGAACAACATTCTTCCATCCGAAGCTATCTTGAAATCTGATTGCTCTCCAATCTTGCCTTTGATTTCTACTTGTACGGGGTCATTATCTTGAAGTCCTTGTATTTCTGAGAATAGATTTGGCTGTATGCTCATATGTGATAGTGTAACACACCGGCTCTCCTTGTCCATACTTATATCAAGCTTAGTGAATTGTTCTAGCAACTTCCACTCTTGAATCATACAATTGGCTAATATAGCTCTTGGCTTTCGACTGAGGGCATCAACTACGGGATTACCCTTTCCAGGATGATATTGTATAGTGAAGTTGAAGTCCTTGAGATACTCTAGCCAACGTCTTTGCCTCATGTTCAATTCCTTCTGTGAGAAGAGATACTTGAGACTCATGTGATCGGAGTATACAGTAAACTACACTCTGTATAAGTAGTGTCTCCATATTTTCAATGCAAACACTACCGCAGCCAACTCGAAGTCATGAATAGGGTAGTTCTTCTCGTGCTTCTTCAATTTTCGAGAATAGTAAGCTATAACCCTCCCTTGTTGCATTAAAACACATCCGAGGCCAATGCCTGATGCATCGGTGTATACCTCGAATTTCTCTCCTTCAACTAGTAAAGCTAAGACCGGGGCAGTAGTTAGGTGATCCTTGAGAGCTTGGAAGCTTCTTTCACATTCCTCACTCCATTCATAACGGATCTCCTTGCGAGTTAGCCTAGTGAGTGGTACGGTGATCTTGGGAGAAATCCTTGATGAATCGTCGGTAATATCCTGGAAGACCTAAGAAACTTCGGATCTCGCTAGCGTTGGTCGGTCTTTCCCAATTTCTTATAGCCTCAACCTTTGATGGATCTACAGATAGTCCGTCCTTCGAAATCACATGTCCTAGGAAGGATACTTCTTCCAGCCAGAATTCACATTTACTAAGCTTTGCATATAACTGGTTTGTCCTCAATATCTGTAATGCAATCCTCAAATGCTCCTCATGTTCTTCCTTGGTCTTGGAATAAATCAATATATCATCAATAAAAATCACCATGAACTGATCTAGATGGGGCCTGAATATACTATTCATTAACTACATAAAGGTTGCAGGGGCATTCGTTAGTCCAAAAGACATAACAACAAATTCATAGTGCCCATACCTGCTCCTGAACGCGGTCTTATGAATGTCCCTCATCCTTGATCCTCAATTGGTGATATCCCGATCGGAGATCAATCTTCGAGAAATACTTGGATCCAGATATTTGATCAAATAATTCATCAATTCTCGGCAGTGGATATTTATTATTAATAGTAAGGAGATTCAACTGTCGATAGTCGATGCATAACCTCAGGGATCCATCTTTCTTCTTTACAAATAGCACATGTGCTCCCCACAGGGAAGTGCTTGGTCTGATAAATCCTTTCTTCAGAAGCTCCATCAATTGTTCCTTTAACTCCTTGAGTTTGGCGGGGGACATCCTATACGGTGCCTTAGAAACTGGACCAGCACCAGGGACCAAGTCGATGGTGAAGGCCACTTCTCTTTGTGGGGGTAATCCAAGCAAATCTTCTGGAAACATATCCGGAAATTCTTGTACAACTGGGATGTCTTCTATCTTAGGCTCCTTAGTCTCCTTAATAGTGACAAACGCAAGGAAGGATACACATCCTTTCGTTATTAGCTTGCTAGCTCGGAGAGCCGAAATAAGAGGCGACTTGCTCCGACTCTTAGGGATAGTATAGACCAATTCCGGAAAGTCTTTGAAAGTAACCTTGTTATTACGGCAATCCACAGTTGCCTGATACTTGGATAACCAATCCGCTCCCAATATGACATCATATTCTTTTAGGTCTAAACATATGAGGTCGATAGGAAGATTTATTCCCTCTACCAAGACTTCACAGTTTTGGTAATAGTGAGTAAGGTCAGCTTCGCTTCCGAGAGGAGTTGAAAGAACTATTTTTATCCATTCCGGTTCCATGGGTAATGGATCAGCAAACTTCTTAGAAACAAAAGAATACGATGCACCAGTATCAAATAAAACATGTGTAGTCTTGAAACAAACTTTTAATGTACCTTCCACTAGTCCACCTTCGTCTTGTTCTGCCTCCTTAATAGCCTGGAGACGTGCATTATTCGTCGCCGGGCGCTTCACTTCACCGGCCTGATCGTTATGCAGGGGACAGTCGGGAATCCGATGATCACGGCTTCCACAACGAAGACACGCTCCAAGTTTCCTCCAACATTCATCGGCCTTATGTCCGGCCTTGTCACAATGTTTACACACCACTTTAGAAGGTGTAGTGGTGATGGAGAAAGGTTTGGTCTTCTTGAACTTTTTCTCTTGGGAGGGAGTTCCTCCATTACTTGGCCTCTTCTTGTTGAAATTGGGTTTAAAGGAACCAGAACTAGTGACCTGTTCCTTCTTATCTCTCCCACGAATCCTATCAGATAGCTCCGTGGCATCTTCGAGTAACTAGGCTCGTCGTACCATCTCCGAATAAACTTGTATGTCCATCGGCGCCAGTTGTGTGATATATTGGGGCCTGAGCCCATTTAGAAATCTCCTAGCTTTCATCTTTTCGGTACTGACTAGATGTTTAGCATACCGGGACAACCTAGAGAATTATGCCTCGTACTCAGCCACCAACAAAGATCGTTGCTTAAGTGCGGCGAACTCGGCGGCTTTCTTCTCTTGAATTCGGTCTGAGAAATACTTGTTGTTGAAATGTTCAACAAATTCCTCCCAAGTAACTTGGTCTTGCTCTAAAGTGGCTTCTACTGACTCCCACCAACATCGGGCATCCCTTTCCAGTTGAAATGTTACCAATAAGACCTTTTCTTAGTCTGTGCATTACATAACTCGAAAGATACGTTCGATTTCCCTTATTCAATATTTGGCGTCATCTGGATCCGTGGATCCTATGAACTTAGGAGGGTTCATATTCTTGAAACTTTGGTGGAGGTTTCCCGCTCCACGGTTCACCGTTCCCTGAGCTACCCGTTGAAGTGCCTGCGTCATGCCTTGAATAGTGCGTTGCATGTTACGCCACTGAGCACGTTCGACAGCCATTGTCCTACAAGGATTTTAAATAACTATGAGATTTGACCAAGAATTGAATACCTAAGTTACCTTAACCCATGGTTCTACCCAATTCTCACAGGGCGAAGGTTTAAACCTATCCTTGGACTTGGGTTTCCTAGGAATTGAATATCCTAGGCTCTGATACCACAAAAATTGTCACGCCCTGAGCGCGGAAGGAACCCGAAGTGCGTGACGAGTTTATATCAATAATGTCAATCAGAGCGTTAGTGTATTCGACACAAAGACAGAGCACGCAAAAGTAAAGATAACCCAATCCTTTATTTCATCATAAAATACTTCTATTACATCCACTTAATGAAAGTGCTGAGACTCAATTAAAACGAAAATACAATGGTTGACTCAAGAAAAAAGAAAAGACAAGATTAGATAATGCTTGGATAGATGGAGTAGCTCTAATCTCACACTCTTGACTTTCCCCATCCGATTGAGTTTCATCCTCGCACTTACCTGAAAAATAAGAGAAAACACTATGTGAGTGAATGCTCAGTAGAGATTATATCTCAAAAGCTAGCTTGCTTTAAGTAGATTACAAGTTACATGAAATGCAATAAGCCATGCATGCCCGCACAAAATGACAATAAGGAATGTATAACAAGGGAGAATGTATATCAAGAGATAGTGAACGAACTAGCAAGTCTTTCAAGAATTCATGTCAATATAGCAAGATAATCAAGCACGTGTATTTATCATATCAAGTGATCAAGTCATGTCAAGAATTGGCTATCATGTTTCAAGCAAACCCCTTTTCGGGTCACGCAAGTCATGTCATGTCAAGTCGAGACAAGTGCGAAATTTGTGGGTTGTCTATCAAGCTAGTCATGCACTTCGGTGCAATGCCACACCGCGATCATTACAACTCCCATGGGCACTAGTACTTTTAGGTGCTCCTCCCAGGACCAGATCGGGCCCTATAAGCGCAGGCATTGATCATGTATTTTTGACATCCACTTTAGTTAAGCCAATAAAAGAAATTCAAAGGAATAAGCTTGTAGGAACTTTAAGGTAGATCTTGTGGAATATATTTTTCAATGATTGAACATGATGTGTAAGGACGTACTACGATAGTAACGGTATAACCACGATTTGCATTAAAACTAGGTGGAATATGCCCCCTAACTCGGTGCCATGATATTAAGAATAAGTGCTCATATAGAGATGGTCGCTCATTCTTGGACATGATAAGCTAGATAGAATTGAGGTCCACAAGTATGGCACCTAATTCATAAGAACACTAATGGCATGGTTTCCCATTCCATTAACTTTAAGGATATTCTCATGACATCCAAATAACATGTCATGAGGGCCGGTATACCATGTTTCTTTAGAGTGACATGGCGATCAAGTAGTGACATGGGTTTTAATGGTACAACCCGCTCGGCTGTCTTGAGGGAATCCAAGGCTAGCGGAGTCTTACGGAGGTCTCTATGATAAAGTCACCGGTCCGGAGGAACTGAATGTCCCGCGGAGGGTTCATCTATCACCGAGAAATAGTGGGTAATCAATAAAACATCACAAAACGCGGGGCTATAATTACGGAATGGAATATAGTGCCAATACGCATAACCCATTTGTCAAGGATTACTGGAAAACATAAAAATCAGGAATCAGTCAATTGGCGCCTAAGCTTAAGTCTTCATTTCATGAATTGGCGCCCTTGTCAGGGTTGTCAGTTCAGTAAATGACGACTGTTCAGTCAGTCGTTACATCCAGATTCTATAAATATTAAATTCAATAAACATTTTCAGATATCAGTTATGATGAAAATGGCGACTTCCATTAAGGCTTCAATTTATTAAACAGCGCCCTAGTCAGGGGCGTCATATATCAAATTGAAGGCATGGTGCATGTCGTTAATTCCAATATTGCAATCGTGTCACGAATAATTCAAATTTTTTTTCTAGTTTATCACTAAACAACGCCTGTGTATAGGGGTGTTCATTAAATGAATGACCCAGAAGCAGTCATCATTTCTTTGTCGTCTGATTTGCATCGGGAAAGTACAATCACAGACACATGGTTTTTGAAGAAAGTCTGATCGGGAAACTAATGACATGAACAGGTAGATAAAAATAACATGAATTTATGAATGTGATCATGCATTAGTTTACAGGTAAGGGTTCATTGTTATTAGTTTTTGCACATGATGTAATTATTAATTATCTAAGGAATTGATGACTGTTTGTACGGTCGTTGATTCAAATAGCGCCTTTGCTTGGGTCGCTATTTACTGTAATTGCAAAAATCAAGAAAAACTGATATCGATAAATCTTCCTGTTGATAAATATCAACCTATATTCATGCAGGGACTTATTATTAACATGGTTTTGCCAAGCACTTAAGAAAACCTACCTTGGTTTGATGATTCGGTTGACGAATATACGATACTCTATTTTTAACAGAGTAACTGGAATCCAATCAATAATAAGAGCAGCAGCTCTTAACAGTAGCAGCCCTTCAGGAAAGAAGCAGCAGGATGATGATTTGAAGAGCAGCAACGCCGCAACCCCTTTTTGGAAGAAAATAGAGAAGCAGAGGCTTCCCACGGCAACACCAAATCAGTCGAATAACGGTAGCGCAAAGGAAGAAGATGAGGATGAAGGTCCTTCCAAGTCCACGGCAGGATGAAGAGGAAGATGATGGGAACCCCTCCTCGTATCAACAACAGGATGGAGAGGAAGGCTCCTCTGATGCTTGGACGATCAACAGGAGAAGAGAGGAATGCAGCAGTAGGTTTGATGAAGAAAAGAGCCAACATGTTGGCTCGACGGAAGGGGGTATTTATAGGGAAGGAATCCTAATGGGTTCTAGGAGTTTGATTGGAATCGAAACTTCCTATGTAGACTCCTAATTAAACTTAGACATCCACGTGTTTAACCTTTCCCTAATCAACACTTACCCAGATAACATCCTTGTTCGAACCAAACACCAACGGGTTCTATTTGGAAATGACGCCTAAGGTTGGGGCGTTATTTCAAAATGACGCCTCTGTACACAGTCTTCAATTCTTTATATAACGCCTGTCAAGGGGGCGTCAATTCTTAAATTAGCGCCTGCCTGACAGTCTTCAATTAAATGACGACTTGATCGGAGGCGTTATTCTCTTATGACCTATTTGTTATATGTTTTAATTATATATATATATATATATATATATATATATATATATATATATATGAGTTGGGCCTTTAACATGGGTTCAAGTTCTTAATCCATTTTATCTCTTCAATTATCAGGGTTGCTACACTATTAAATTAGTTAAAAATTGAAATAACCCAGAAATTATGAATTGACGTCCATCACCTAGACGCTATATAAAGATATGGTGCCTTCTTGAAAGGACGCCAATTATTATGAATTTATGTGAAACTTAAGTAAATTGTTAATTGACGCCTCTCTAAAGAGACGCTAATTCATAATATAGCACCTTTTTGGAAAGACGTGATTTTCTCATCTCTCATGTTTTATCGGGTTTTGACCCATACCGCGGGTCTGATGGCATTACTATCTCAAGTCCAAGATGGAGTCCCTGTTTCACGTTGTTTCACACTTACACCCTATTTCTTGGAGATTAAAAGACACTTCGTCGGATATTCCTCTTGCCGGATTGAAATTTCTCTCTCTAAGACTTCCATAAGTCTTCGCCAGCCTTAGATTCCCTTAAGATAGCCAAGCAGGTTGTACCCTAAAAACTCATGAAACTATGTCTTGTCATGTCACTCTGAAGAAACATGACACCGTAGCCTTCATGGAGCGCTGCTTGTAGTGTTCTGTGAGAGTCTGTCACTGCCTGGAATTGGCGACCATGCCAGTTGATGCCAAAATTGAAATAGCAGCTGTCGCAGTGGACGTTATTTCTTCGTGCCTGTTGAAGAGGGGCGATCTCGCGCTGCTCGTGAGCGGGGAAGAGGATGACCACATGCACTTGAAATGTGAACTGCAAGAAGGGAAACGAGTCAGAGGTGCCCAGGGATAGATCCCCGAGAAAGACCCTCCGATGCTTAAGTTAGCAATACAGTAGAGCTCTGGTGCGAAGGGAATAGTGAGGAGGAAGATGGGAGCGCGAGATCCCTCTCCACCAAAAGGTGAAGTGGTTCCTGCTCAGGGTTTTTGACTCTTGCCTTGCTTACCTCTCTGTAGTAGGGCTTTTCCAGTTTAAATAATATCCCGTTGTGTGAATGATCCCTGTAAGCGGAGGAGTCTCAGGGGGGGTTACGTCCTTCATGTGGGCTCCTTATAGCACGTGGACTCTTGGTCTCTCCTATCCTCTTGAGCTTCCTGCCATTAAGGGACTCGCAACGGCCGTGCCAATAAGCTTCCATCAGTGAGCCCGAGCGATAGGCACTTGCCCAGGAGTGGTCTCCCGAGCAATGAGTGCATGGTCGGGACTGGGAATAGGGGGCTCCGGGGGGGCTTTCCCGATCGAACTGATGCTCGGACTTACCAACCAGAAGGTCGCCTAGGAAGCGCTTGTTCCGAGTAAGTTTTTGGGCTTATAATAAGTGAGCCTCGGGGCTGTCACTTCGAGGAGTTGGGTCTCGTTCGGTCAGATTTAGACCTCGTTTGGTCTCTCCGTACGGGCGATGAGATTTCACCTCTCCATTTGTCCCCCTCCTACTCCCGAGACAAAATTAGGTTCGGACGAGTAGCATTTGGGCTGGACTTTTTGTGGCTCTAGTTAGGTAGAGATTTCTCTTTCTGGTAGGGGCCACATGACGCGGCTCACCTTGAAAACATGCCCGTTATGATGAATAAGAGAAGGCCCCTCCCCGGGAGATCGGAACGGCGCGCCACCTCCAGCTAGGGGTTATAAGCATTGCTTGTTTTACGTCTCTTTATCTCCGGGGTTTAGGGTTTTGCCTCTCTTTGTATTTATATTTGAGGGGGGCTCCTACGTTGTGAGAGCAGTTCGGAAGAGTGGAGGATCGTTGCAGCCATCAGAGCTAGGAGGGCATCCTGAGGCGGCGATTCGTCAGCTTCCTTCTCCTCCGGAGTCCTCTGATTCAGAGCTCTCCCCTTCCTTCTTCAAGTTCTTCTCTCTACTTTATGGCGGACCATCATCAGGAGGCTGAGGGGCGGCAGAGATATCAGGCCCCAAGGGTTTTCATGGTACCATCGGAGCCTCTCCGCAGTGAGCTAGGGGAGACTCATGTGAAGCGGCTGGAGAACCAATATGGGCTACCTTGGCAGTTCCAGTTCCTGGTGCCTGAGCCTCATGAGTCTAGCCTGGCCACTCGTTCCGACCTCTTTTGTTCCTTCCTCTTGGCTTGGAAGTGTGGCTTTCGTCTGCCCCTCCATCCCTTTGTTGCCGAGTTGCTTCGGTTCTACCGGCTGGCTCCTATCCAGCTGGTCTCCAACTCTTATACCTTTATCTTCTCCTTCATTTTCCTTTGCGGCCAATGTGGGGTGCTTTCCTCATTGGACCTCTTTCATTATTTCTTTGAGTTGAAGGAGAATCCTCATGCGGGGAAGGGCTTCTTCTTCATTCAGGCAAAGCAGGGGAGGAGTTGTGTGTCCCTGTCTGTGAAGGACTCCTCTCATAAGGGGTGAAAGACCCAATATTTCTAGGTGGGCGCGTCGGCGGTCGGTGTGGTCTGGAATTTTTTGACGGTGCCCAATTTTCACCCGAATATCCCTCCGAAGCAAACCGTGGTCTCCCCAGAGGTGGAGAAGGAGGCTGCCATCCTTCAGCAGAGTCGTCGAGAGACTCTTGATTTGGTGACCTCGTCCAACATCGAGGGGTACCTTTCTCAAGTGCTGTTGCCGATAGGTAAGGAGTTCAGAGACTTGCTATCTTTCTTGTCAAGTAAGGGGCCTTCCTTCTCTCAATTTGCTCTCCTTGGTTTAGATGCGAGGCGAATGGTTGAGGAGGAGGCACCCTCAACTGAGTTGGAGGTCATCAACTTGGACGAGACGCCAGCTCCAAGTGAGCTTCAAGCTTCGGAGGGCTCGTCCCGTGCCCGGGATAAGGGCAAGCGGGTGGCCCGAGATGATGCTTCCAAACGTCGGGGGGTTAAGCATAAGGATCCCGTGGCCAAGTTCTTGTGGTCTTCAATGATGGCTCAGTCTGTTGAGAAGAAGCGGGCGAGGAAGGCGGGGGTCGCCCATCCGTCTGAAGGGGATTCCCTGTCGGCTCTCCCCTCTACCAAGCAAGAGGGGGCCGACAATGAAGGGGTCACGACCGATGTCAAGGCACCGAGCGAAGCAGAGGGGCCACCAGACGAGGGGGCCCAGTCCGAGCCGATCGAGGCTGGAAGGTCGCAGGAGGAAGTGACTCAATCTCAGCCGACCGAGGCCGGGGAGGTACGCGGCGGGGCCGCTCATTCTGAGCCAACCAGTGGGGCCCCCGGGATGGGGTTGCCTGGGGGAGGTGCCCCAATCCCGGCCGCTCCGATGAGAGTTTCCCCTCCCTCGACCAGCGCCTTCAGCGTCCGGGCTCCTCTGTACTAGGCATGCCATTCCCTGGCTTCACGAGACTTGCGGGAAAAAGTCTGGAAGGGTCCCCCCTCCCCGCTTTTTGAACAAATTATGAAGGGCGGGCTGGTCTTGGCCCAGCTGGGGGCGGAAGCAGTGGATGTGTACGCTCGGGTGGAGTCGGAGCGGGAGACTCTTTCGTGGGCCCGCGGTGCGCTTGATCGAAAGGTTGAGCGTCTGACCCTCGATCTTGGGGACCTTCGTCGGGAGATGGCCCCGCTCCGGGCGTTGGCGTAGTCGAGCCAAGCGGAGGCTCGATCGTTGGCGGAGCAGCTGGCCCAGGCCCGTCGCATGGTCGATCGGAAGAATGAGCTCCTGGCGTCGGAGCGTAGAATCCAGGTCGAGCGCGACAATCAATGGCGGGTCGAGCGAGAGGGGCTCGATGACCGAGTTCGGGCGGCCGAAGATTCGCGGGCCGAGGCCGAGGGGAAGCTGTCTGAGGCCGAGAGAAGGCTGTCCGAGTCTGAGCAGCGGATAGCTGAGCTCGAGAGAAAGGCGGAGCTGGCTGGGATAGAAGCGCTCGAGCAACATAGGTGCTCCGAGGCTTATTAGGCAGCTCTTCAACAGGCGGCCTTTCCTTACTACGAGTCGGGCTACCGTCGGGGACTTCGGAAGGGCTTCTCCCAGGCATTCGATCGGGCGTCATAGAGGCAGAGGCCCAAGCGTCTAGGCTCATTTTTCCTTCCGGACAACGCTATGACTCGGACTGGGGTTCGACTCACCCTTTCCATTATACATCGAGCGAAGAGGAGGGTCGGGAGTCCTCGTCCGAGAGATTGCCAACTCCAGCAGCTTCGGGAGGGCGCATGACCGAGACAGTTCCCACACAGGTGGGGTCAGAGCCTGCGTCAGTCGTCGTCGAGAATACTGGGGGCAGATCGTCTGGTGCTGAGGAAGCCTTACCTACCGAGCCTGAAGATGGGCCTGAGGCCTGATGTAATAGCTCTCTCTTTCTTTTTCTTTCCCTTATGTAGCCGGGTATGAATTTTTTTGGAAAATATAATAGCGACAGTATTAAATACTGAATTGACTATTTCTTACCGCTTTTGGTGTGATTTGACTATCGGATTCGTAGTCGTTGGAGAAGGCGCTGATTTTTCTCTACAGATATCGCACGTGCCGATCTGTCAAATAACTGACATGGCGCTGGCACCTTTCCATTTTTCCATACCGCCCTTAATGACTTGCCGCTTCGCGCGTCCCGCTAGCGGGATGTTGGGAAATGAGGTAACCATCGCAGGGAAAGCCCTTTTAGCGTGTTTTGTAAGGGGAGAGTCATTTAAGGCAATCAGCTTCCCCTTCGGTCTATAGAAGGTCCGAGGGACGTCTCCTTTTCCTTTCATCGCTTAAGGCCATCCCTGGCGGTTTCTCCTTCTTTTCCTTCTGCGAGGCATTGTGCTGTCGGTCTTGGCGGGGCATGGAAGGTGCTTTAGAAGATGATGATGCAGATGGCAGTAGGAGGGAAGCTCCCGTTATTTTGGTCTGGAAGAGGGTTCGTCAGTCGGGGGTCACTCTGGGAGAGGGTTCGTCATGCCAGAGCATGCCGCCCTTCTGTCCCTGACCTGCCAATGCTTATTCTGAGGGGAGAATGAAGCTCGTCAAGCTTCATTCTTTCACTTTCCACTCAGCCCCTCTTTCCGCCGTCGATCCCGTTGCGTAGGGGGGGAGCTCTCTCAAGCTTCCTCTCCATTTTTGCTCGGCTCGACCTCTTCTCTTTTTTCTTTTTTGTTGTTTCCCCTCTTTTCTTTTTTCTTCCGAGCTTTTCTCAAACCAACGAGTCCGGCTATCCTTTATCCGAGCCAGTTTCCGCACGAGACAGAGTCAGTGGCTGGACGTAGGAGTGCTTACCGGGTTGGCCGAGCATTTTGCTCGCGTTATAGTGTCATAGGGTGTAATTTGTGTACATGTATACTGTATTGGCTATGGCCTATTTGATGTACATCAAATTTTAATAAGAAGATAAAAATGGCGTTTATTCTATTTTGCTTACATATGTATGCTTGCCCGATGATCAAAAGTAGAACTTGCGAAGATTTGTCACGTTCCATGTCCGAGGGACGTGTGTTCCTTCCGTGGTGGAAAATCGGTATGCTCCTTTCCCGAGCGTCTCGACCACTCGATAGGGGCCTTCCTAGGTAGGGGCCAGCTTCCCCGTCGCCTCTAGTGGTCGAGATGCTTTGGCTTCTCTTAGGATAAAGTCTCCCGACTGGAAGTGTCTGTCTTGGACTCTGGAGTTGTAGTATCGAGTGATGCGCCGTTGGTATTCCATTGTTCAGATCTTTCCAATCTCTCGGATCTCGTCCACTAAGCCGCGGTTCTCTCGTAGTTTATGCTTGTTTACCTTAGGTTTGAAGTGGACGACTCGGAGAGAGGGATTGCCGACCTCTAATGGAATCACAGCTTCCGTGCCATACACCAGCTGAAAAGGCATTTCACCGGTGGCCGTCCTCGGAGTAGTTCGGTGCAACCATAGTATGCTCAGTAATTCCTCGAGCCAGCTTCCCTTGGCCTTGCCAAGCCTGGTTTTGATGCCTTTTAAGATAGTCTTATTGGCATTCTCGACCAGTCCGTTAGCCTGAGGGTGGGCTACCGACGTGAAGTGATTGCGAATGTTAAGGTCAGCACATCTGTCTCTGAAGTAATGAGAATCAAATTGTCGATCATTATCGCTCACGATCACTCGGGGGACACCATAGTGACAGATGATCGATTTCCAAACAAAACTCCATATGACTGATTCGGTGATCCAGGTGGTGGCCTCAGCCTCGATCCACTTGGTGAAGTAGTCGATGGCGACGATGATGAACTTCTTCTGAGCTTGAGCCATGGGGAATGGCCCCAAGATGTCGATCCCCCACCAAGCAAAAGGGTATGGCTCGGCAAGGGTGATGAGCTCCGCGGTGGGCTGATGGATCAGGTGGTCGAAGCGCTGACACCAGTCGCACTTCTGTACATAGGTCGTGCAGTCGCGCTGGAGACTGGGCCACCAGTAACCATGCCGAAGCAAGATTTTGGAGAGCAATCTTCCTCCTTGGTGCGCTCCGCAGATGCCTTCGTGTACTTCCTGAATCGCTCGGCTGGCTTCGTCGGCGCTGATGCACTTGAGGAGGGGACCAGAGAAAGATCTGCGGTACAAGGCATTGTCCAGCATGACGAAATGCCGAGCTTGGTACTTGAGCTTCCGAGCCTCCCGAGGATCGGGGGGCTCTTGAGAATCACGGAGCCAGGATATGTAGGGGGTCCGCCAGTCGCTCGTGGGTGTCGGGTCAATGGTCATAAGCTCGGACTCGATGCTCGGTCGCTCGAGCTCTTCGAGAAAGACCGATCGTGTACCTGCGGGGTCGAGCGAGGAGGCCAGTCGAGAGAGGGCGTCCGCTCGGGAGTTTTCCTTTCGAGCTATCCGGACTACCTCAAAGCTCTCGAAGAGTTGGGCCATCCTCTTGACCGTCTAGAGGTACTTGACCATTTGTCCTCCCTGAGCTTCGTAATCACCGTTGACCTGGCTAGCGACCAATTGGGAGTCGATGTGGATCCCGACTCGCTCGGCCCCTAGTCGTCGAGTCATCCTGGCCCCTGAGATAAGGGCTTCGTACTCGGAGATGTTGTTGGACGCTTGGAAGTTGAACTTCAGGGCGTACCGTAGCTCCGCTCCTTCGGGGGATTTGAGAAGGACACCGACGCCGCATCCGGCCGAGTTGGAGGACCCGTCGACGAACAGGTCCCAAGTGGGCACGGGCGCTGGTGGAGGTATTTATTCAATCGGGACCGTGCTTTCGGTGATGAAGTCTGCGAGAGACTGCCCTTTGATGGCCGAGTGGGGGCGATACGAGATGTCATAGGCTCCGAGCATGATGGCCCATTTGACGAGGCGTCCCGAGGCTTCCGGGTGAAAGAGAATCTTCTTCAGGGATTCGCCGGTCAATACGACGATGGAGTGCCCTTGAAAGTAGGGTCGGAGGCACTTGGCTTAGGCAACCAACGCTAGCACGAGTTTCTTAGTTGCGGGGTACCTTTTTTCAGCCTCATTAAGCACCTTGTTGGCATAGTAAACTGGTCTCTCGATCCCCACGTCGTTCCTGACCAGGACTGAGCTCACTGTAGAAGGGGTCGCCAAGAGATAGAGGTATAGAGCCTCACCCTGGACCGCCTTGGACAGCACCGGGGACGAGGCCAAGAACTCCTTGAGCTTGGCGAACGCCTTCTGACATTCCTCATCCCAAGCAAACGTAGCAGATGCCATTTTGGGTCCCCTCAACAACTTGAAGAAGGGTAAGCATCGTTCGGCCGCCCGGGACAGGAAACGGTTGAGCGCAGCAATGCGCCCCGTAAGGCGTTGGACGTCCTTGATGCAGGTCGGCGGCCGCATGTTCAGGATGGCCTGAACCTTGTCGGGGTTGGCCTCAATCCCACGCTGAGTTACCAGGAAGCCTAGGAACTTCTCGGATCTGACTCCGAAGGCATATTTGGCAGGGTTGAGCTTCATGTTGCACTTCAGGAGGGTGTCGAAGGTCTCAGCTAAGTCGGTGAGGTGATCTTCGACAGTTGGCGTTTTGACGAGCATGTCATCAATGTAGGCCTCGACGTTCCAACGGAGCTGTTCTTCAAAAATGTGGTTGATCAGTCTCTGATATGTCGCTCCGGCATTCTTTAGCCCGAATGGCATTCGGGTGTAGCAGTGTACGCCGAACTCGGTGATGACGGTGGTCTTCTTGATGTCCTCCGGGTCCATCCTGATCTGATGGTAGCCGGAGTAGACGTCTAGGAAGCTGAGCAGCTCGTTGCCAGAGGTTGAGTCGACCAGTTGGTCGATGCTCGACATCAGGTAGCAATCCTTCGGGGTAGCCTGCTTGAGGTCGGTGAAGTCCACGCACATTCACCATTTCTCGGAATCCTTCGGTACCAGGACGACGTTGGCGAGCCACGTAGGGTACAGGACCGGATGAAAAAGGCCAGTCTTCTACCCCTTGATGACTTGCTCTTTGATGACCGCTTGCTTCTCTGGAGCATTCTTTCTCCTACGTTGCTGGACTGGCTTCACCGTTGGGTCAAGGTTGAGCTTGTGCATCACCACGTCTCCCAGGATCCCGGGAAGATGCTCATCAGACCATGTAAAGACTCGGATATACCGGGCAAGGAAATCCTTATATTTTTCTGGCTCCTCAAGTGGTAGATCAGCTCTGATCTTTACTCCTAGAGTTGGGTCACCGTTAAGGAAGACCATTAGCAACTCGCCACCAGGCTTAGATGTTGCGGGTCTCTCTTTGGCTCCCTTTACTCCTTTATTTTTCCCTTCCGGCCTAGTGGCTTCGACCAAGATTATATAGCACCGTCTAGCCAATGTCTGGTTACCTCGGACTTCCCCCACGCCATACTTGGTCGGGAACTTCATTTTTTGGTGAAAGGTAGAGTGCACCGCTTTCATTCGGGTGAGGATACCTCGTCTGAAGATGGCGTTATATGCCGTCATCCCTTTAATCACGATGAAGTCTACCATAACCGTAACGGTTTTGAGCGGGGTGCCGATAGTAACTGGCAGGCTCACGGCCACCTCGGGATAAGTTGTCTGGCCGTTGAACCCACAGAGAGGGGTTCGGATCGAGCGGAGTTTAGATGGATTCTCTCCCATCTTGAGGAAACATTCATAGGATAATACATCAGGGGCACTACCATTGTCAACTAAGATCCTATCTATGTTACAATGGTTTATTGTAGCCGATACAACGAGAGCGTCGTCATGCGGGGTAGTTAACCCTTCCAGGTCCTGGTCGGAGAATACCAGGGCCTGCGATTCGCTCGCCTGCGGGGCCGTAGAGTGCTCAATGGAGCCTCGGCTCGCCCGCTCGGCGTGACGCTTTCTTCTTCGGCTGCTATCTCCGCCTGATGCCGCACCACCCGTGATGACGTTGATGTGGACTCCGCGGGGGGCATTGTCGATCTCTTCTGGGGTACCTCGGTCTTCCTTTTGCCCGGACACGTATCGGGATAGGTGTCCCTGGCAGACGAGGCGCTCGATCTCATCTTGAAGTTGATGGCAATCACTTTGTGATGCCCGTGGTCGCTGTGGAACAGGCAATGCTTGCGACGATTGCGATGCTTGGTCTTCATAGGCTCGGCTTGGTTGAGGAGGCCCGAGCCTTTGATGTCTTCGTAGATTTTGTAGACGGGGGCGGTAAGGGGGGTATACCGCTTGTACTTTCTGAACGGCTCTTTTCGGTCTCTGTCCTGGTTCCGCCTTTTCCCTTGTCCCGTCCCTTGGTCGGACGGCAGCTACTTATTCCCCTCCCGACCTGAGCCTTTCGTGCATCGGCAGGCGCTGAGGACTTCCTCGCACTCTGCGTGGCGCAGTGCCAGGGTCACTACCTCGACAAGGGAGGTGGGAGGATGAAGCACTAGCTCGCGTCGCAGGTTCTCGTCACGGGTACCCGTGGTCAATGCAGTGATGGCAGAGGCCACATCCAGGCGGGGGATGCGCAGGGCTTCCGATTTGAATCGGTTGATATAAGCCCGCAACTTCTCCCCCTGTTCCTGCTTGAGGGCCAATAATCCCGCCATTGACCAGGGTGGACCGCTGCTAGCAAAGCTTTCCTTGAACACTCGCCCAAATTACTTGAAGTTGTGGATGCTGCCGGGGGCGAGGGCTCTGAACCATGCTAGAGCACCCTGAACCAGAGTGGTCACGAACGCTCGGCACTTGATTACGTTGGACGCCCCATGCAAGGACATTAGGGCGTCGAAGCTATTGTAGTGGTCGGCTGGGTCTCCCTGGCCGTCGTACAACTTGAAGGTCGAGAGTGAGATCCTGGGGGATATCTCTACCTTCAAAATATAGTCAGAGAATGGGGATCACTCCTCATCTTCCACAAGAAATGTCTTCTGCAAGGCACGGAGGGCACGCTCTTGCTCTGCGAAATGCCTCTCAAAGTCTCACAATTGGAGAGACAGCTCCGGTTGTCGTTGGCCCGAGGGGCTGGGGGGCGCACTTGCATGCTGTCTCGACGCTCCTCAGGGGCCTCGGCCTCCAGAAACAGTCGGTGTTGTTGATTTGTTTTGCCTCTCTTCTTCTTTTTGTTTTGATGTGCAATAAAGATGATAAGCCAAAAATCAAAGACCTCAATCAACCTATGAACATGTGAACCATGAACCTAGGCAACCAGAACAAGCTCTAGCATGGGCATGCTATCTCAATCATCAAGCTAAACTAAGGGAATAAAGAAAAACACACGCCGGAGCGTGGAACAAGAGCAAATAAAAACACACCGCGAGGGTGGAGCAAATAAAGGAAATAAGAGATATGAGAGGGAGAGAAAGCTAATGCCCAATACTAAGAAAGAACGTGATCGCCACCAAAGTAAACACAAGCCAGAGACTTGAAAATACCTTGGAAATAGGTGGATGAAGCACCCGCCTACAGGAGAGAGAAAACCAGTGAAATCTGCAGATCAACCGAATGTAACGGTCCAGACCCCGTGCGTCACAGAAATGTGACGATCGCACGATGCACCGTTATATGATCCTGACGTGCCTGCACAAGACCGTCAGAAAACCTGCAGTAATAGCTTATGAATTCTTTGAACTCCAACTCTTCCAGTCGGCCAGAAGACTTGGGCCTCGTGTAGTGAACCTGTAAATCTGCCAAAGAACGTGAAACACAAAAAAATAAACCCAGATTAGCCCTTTAAACAAGCGTAGTATCAACTCTCAAAGAACTTAAGATCATGCAAAAGGAAAGGGAAGTACCGGGAGAGTTTTGGTTTTTTAACCCCTCTGGGCATTTTAAAAGATAGGAAGGATGTTTAGATGATGAAAAAAAATGCAGAACGTGGAAACAAGGAGAGGGACAATGCCTATGATGAGAGGGAGGAGGAAGAACACAATATGCAATGATGAACTTTGAAACTCAATAGAACGAATACTCCCTTCACCGTGAAGCAGCTGGACGTGAAAGACAAGTCTCCTTGATTAAATGTGGCTCCAGAATGCGACAGCACTTCGACGCGAACTCCAGATCTTCCTCTCTCGGGCCATGAAGTTAAGGGTGCTATTTATAGGCCCTCAAACTCTCCGGTCGAGCAGAGGATAATCCAGCAAGAGAAGAGGATAACTCTTAGCAAATCCTTGAAGATAATATCACCAAGAGTCCATAGAAACAAACAGAAGGTTCTGAGGATCAGATTTGGAAGAGAAATCACCAATTCAAACTCTTATCTCGACCACGGAGTAGCAGAGAAAAGGCCTGAACTGCCAGGACTCTCTGTTGGATGTAACGGCGACTCGACAGACCGCCACATGCAAATAACGCGCCAGGGGGATACCGTTACATTTAACCTTATCTCAAAAGAGATAAGATCAATGGGAAGAAGATCAAACAAGTTGGACTCTACAAGATAAGTAACGGCCATGTCTGGACGCGTTGGAAGAAAGTAATGGCTGCACGACAAACCGTTAGATTCAATGGGTAGGCCAACGGATAAGCTGGAACAAAAGACCTTAAGTTGTAGGACTCTTCAAGAAGTAACGGCCATGGGATCATGCGTTAGAAGAAAATAACACCCATGCAGAGGACCGTTAGAAACAATGAAGATCGAAATTGATTAAGAGCTTGCTAAGCTTCATCTAATGAAAAGCCACAAGGAAACACACTCAACCAAGGAGAGAAGACCCATGAAATAAGCTTCAAACTGATAAAGGAAACTCAATGAAGAGTGAACAACTTGGAGCATCACATGGATAGAACAAGGAGATGACCCAACTTATTGGTCATAAAACGGGTGTCAACAGATGCCCCTCCTTAACGTCCTCTTTGCAGGGGAGCGAGCGGAGGTGAAGCGAAAGTGAAATGGAACATGGAGATGAAGCGGAAGTGAAGCGGAGTGAACCAAAAAAGTGGGCGTTAAGGTAAACGACACCCGTTCTTTACCAACAAGTGATAGGAATTTTCTGGAAAACTTCGAACCGATCACAAGGATAGAGCCAACCGAAGGACGCAAGTCTGGAGGAACTAACAACTAAGGAAAGGAAACACGGCTAGCCGCCGGAGGCAACGGAAAGGAAAGAGAACTGACTAAACTCTAGGCAGGGATCTTTAGCCAACCAAATCAAGCGACAGATTGAAGGAAACCTTTCTAATTCAGAGTGAAATGATTCTCCTTATTCGAGATTAAGAACACAGTTATTCACCATCATTGAGACACCTTGAACAGATGAAGATCATGAATGCTCAAAAGATGCGGATGATGCATGCTGGGTTAAAGAGAAAGAAATCATTAAAACGAATGCAAAGAAAAGTAAAAATAACAAGATACTCGAGAATAATATTGCTAGACCGGAGAAATCAGGGTCAGAACACCATCTGCAACCACGGCGTGCAAGACAGAACCATCGTCCCCACACTTTTCTAACCTAACGGCCTATCCAACGATTAAACATGTGAACTTAGATCATCATCATTTTTGTTTAAGGGGAACATCAGATCCCAACACACATGAATGACCAGTCGATTCTCGAGATAATATATCATAGATAACATATAGTAATGCATTAAAGGGATTTGAGGGAATGATGGAGGCATCACCCGTGACTCCTTTTGGCTCGGGTCTTCCTCACACTCCGGCACCATTTGAGTTCGGGCCTCTCTCCATAAAGGCCCAATTATCCTTTTTGTGCTTTCTATTTGAGTCATTTGATGTAATTTTTATTTTCTTGAGTCATGTCCCTAGGTCTTGTGTTTATTTTCCTAAGTTTGAGTGTCATTATGTTGTTTAGTTAGCTATTGGGCCCATTTCATTGGGCTTGGCCCAAGAGCCCCCCCTACCCCCTCGATTATTTGTCATTGAGTATTTTGTCAGGGTCTTATTGTAAAATGTGGGTTGCCTATATATAGGGCCACATTCCCTTCATTTGGAACTAATGAATCAATGAATGAAAAAAAACTTGCCATTTTGAGAGTTTACACTTCTTATCTAGTGGAGAGATTCCATTTTTTGGGTGAGAAACCCTAGGGGAGAGATTCCCCACCCTTCCCTCTCTTAATCTCTCTTTTTCACTCCACTTTCTCTCTCCTCAACACCCAAATTCAAATTTTCTTCTCTCTCCTCCCTTCCCAACCACCTCCACTCCCCGCCTACCCCATTTAAGCCTCTTCCCATTCCCCACAACCCTCATCAATACTCCACCCCTTCCCAAGACCCCCTCCACCAATCCTCTCCTCACCATCCAACCCCCAACTACCCCTCCCACTTTCCCAAGCACCCTTCCCACTACCCCAAGCACCCCTTCCCTTCCCCAACACAACCCCCCATTCCCAAGACAAAAAATTAACCCCACCCTTAAACCTATTTTCGAATATCATTTCCCTCTCTCCATTCCAACCAAATTCGCAGCCCCCACTACCACCATCTATTGGACCCTCTTCCAGACCTTATTCTCCACCTCCCACACCTTAGAACACCCCCTCCAAGACCCCCTTACAACCAGGGGTCACTCCCACACTCATCTACCCCCTTCCCCTTCTTGTTTCTTGGTCATTGGAAGCTACTTCGAAGTTGCAGTTTGCTGTCCAGAGGTTGCAGATGAACCAGCAACTTGCAGCGGCCACCACGACTTCCTCCGGAAGAGTTTGAAGACCCAAGAGCCATCGCCGGAAGCGTTTACCAGTCTCCTTCACAACAGAAGTGGTTTCATCTTCTTCCAATCTCCGAGCCGTCCAGGAGGTCCATTCTCCCACAACTGCGCAGTTCTACCTCGACTGAGGACCTGAGCCAGATTAGAAGCTCTGCCACGACGAACCCTAAAGGAATCAGTCCACAAGTTCTTCTTCAAAGTTCTTCATCGCCCAGTCTACTTCCAGAATCAGGAAACAGAACTTCATTCGGCGTTCGTGATCCAGAGTTCTCATTTTTCTCCCTCAGCTACGCAGATCTGCTACTCATAGTCTGCACCAACCAGTCGCCATTGTTCTGAATCCCCTAGTCTTCTCTGACATTGGTTGGCTTCCCCGTTAGTTTTGTTACGAAGAGGACTCGTCCAAAATTCCAACGACTATGACGGCGCTTGATTCTGAGGTCGGGAGCTGCCAGGACATCCTCTGCAACCTGCTGTTGAAAACCAGGAGCTAGCTCTGTAGAGATCTTGATCCGGAGAGAAAGCTTCACCACGACAAAGCCCGGAGGAATCAGGCCATGAGCTCTTCTACAAAGTTCTTCCTCTCCCTGTATACTTTCATAACCAAGAAGAGGAACACCGTTCGGCATCTTGCAGCATAAGTTACCAATTTTCTTCCTCAGGCGTTCGACTCTGCTTCCCACTGTCTGCATCGACCACTCCTCACTTTTCTGAGTCCTCTGATCTTCACCGGCATCTTTTGTCATCCCCGTTTGTTCTGCTGTAAAGAGGACTCACCCACGGTTCCAACGGTTCCAACGGCGACTGATTCGCAGTTCGGGTACGGTCGAGGCAGCCACGTCTTTCTGCTGTTGATAGTCTGTTGCAGACAGTCCGAGATTCAGCAACCCTGTTCGTACTCCCGCCCAGGCCGCCAGCGACCCCTGAAGAAATTGGCAAAATTCAGAGGCACTCCTGTTCCAGAGACGAAGAGATCCCCACTGGTCTCACCCTCAGCGAAATTCCAAAGAGAGTTCTGCGGCCTCCACACCCTCTGTCTGTCAGCTATTACAGAGGGAAGACTAATTCGGTGTCATCACTTCTTCATCACTCTTAGCACTAGTTTCCCCTCCCCGCTTGGCCGGCTGAAGGCCCCTCCCTGTGTGGAGGTAGTGTTTGGATGTAACTATCATCTTCCCTTCCCCACGATCCCCCCCTTGCATGGGGTGTAGTGTTGTAATAGCTTAAACATGTCAAGCTACCCCGACGCGGCGTGTGGGGAACCCACGCTTCCCCGCTCGCCCTCGTCTCCGAGCGGGACCGGTTTCTTCAAACCGGTCGAGTAAGTGCTCCAAACTTTGCTCTAATTTGTGCTTGTTCTTTCAATATTAGTTCATAAACTCCGCTAGCCGTGAATGAGAGCCCGATCTTTAAGCTCCTTTGCTATAAGTGATCACCGTGGGAAAAGAGAGAAATCGGTGCCTTTGGCACTTGGTCGGTCCCATTGTCTTGGGCTTCCACATCCATTGGGAATCAAGTCATGGCCTTGCTGGCCCTCTATCAGCAAGGGCCCAACCCCTCAACCTCACCTTGGCATTGCCAAGTTACCCCAGGCTTGGGTGAGCGACGAGAGAGCGGCGGCCCAAATTGGCCCATTTAGATTGCGAACGTGCTTGCTTGCTTAAGTCCAAGGTCGTGTCACATCAATTGGTATCAGAGCAAGTCATTGACTTGTCTCTATCAAGTCAAGTCCTAGGGCATGCTTGCATTGGAGTCATCATCAATCCGACCCTTGCATTGATTTCCCCGATCATCATGGCCACCTACTTAGCCTACTCACCACCCATGGACTTCATCCTAGATAGGGATATTACCTTTGACGGATCGCATTCTAGTGATTATCTTAGGTGGGAGGCTACCATAGAAAAGTACTTTGAAAAGACTTGGGTATATGGATGCGCGAGAGTCCGAAAGGCCAAGGGACGACTTCGGGGTCAAGCCAAGAGTAAGTGGGAACACATAGAGGGCTTAAGGAGGGTTAGAAGCCAAGAACCTATTCACTCATGGGAAGAGATGAAGGTAGAACTTAGAAAGATCTACATCCACAAACATTCCCACCCCTCCTACTCAAACACCCCTAACCCGAGGAGCACTACCACTCCTCCATCCCCACCCGGCCAACTTGAGACCGACCTTTAGTCTCCACCCCCACCACCACCAATAAATCACCTCTCAACCATCATAACTACACTTCGCAACCAAGTCCTCTCCCTTAAGACCCAAATAAACCAAGCATCCACCTCTCAACCAAATCCCCTAAAGGTCCCCACACTCCAACCAAAACTCCCTTCCGCAAACCTTACTATCCAAACTCAATTGGCCCCCACTTCCCCCCCTCCACAACCGGCCGATCCCAAGTGGAAGAGACCCCTAACCGACCTAGTTTCCCCAATAAGAACCACCATTCATCCTATTCTCACCATTCAAGCCCAACAGGACCCCGTGTCCATCCCTCCACCTAGACCCATGACGACCACCACCACCCAACCCACAATCCCTCACCAAACCCACACCCCACAATTCCCCTTGGTCCCCACCACTATCCCTCCATCATCCCCTACAAAGGGTACACCCCCCCAATCAACCCAAACTGAACCAACCCACCTTCCACTTCCAACCCCAACCCTACCCCAATCTAGGCCACCACTACTTCCACTCCCAACCCAAATTCGACCTCACTCACCACCCCGGGTGCACCATGCCCCAACCATCATCACCCCATCTCCAAAAGACCTTCCCATTCCCTTGAGAAAGGAGGCCACACCCACTCACATAGGAATAGTTGCTAGCCCCGACCCTCTCCCCGCCCATAAGGAAGCCCTAGTTCACACCAATGGTGAGGAAGAGCCTCAACCCGTCACCACTTCAAATAATCTGGATCTTCAAGAACCATAAACCCTCACAAAAGGCACTATAATCATAGATGGGCCCCTAGATAGATGGCTAAAGGAGAGACCAATTCACCCCATCATGTCCTATGTTTGCCCTCCCATAGAGCAAAACCTTCCCATTATACCCTTCTCATCCTATCACACCATAATCCAAACATCCTACCAAGTGGAAACCTTAGAGGACCTTCTCAAGGCCTTAGCTTGGCAATATGAGTTGACCGGCTTGTTGACCCCCATGGCCCACCAATCTAGGAGCCTTGACCTCCTACACCTTTGTGTTGGGTCTATCACCTCGGTTTGCACCATTGGATGCTACACTAGTGACCTCCTTCTATTCCTCCCCACACCCGAGGAGCCCGGCCTTCTCCTCAATTTGGAGCTTCTTATATCGGGTGGAAAGTCAAGCCCTCCCCTCATGGCCGACCCACTCACAAAGAACTTCGGCCCAATTATCTCATTAGAGGAGGATGACCCATCACCACTTGAGGATCTTGAGGACATAGGGCCCCTCCCCCTCGATAACCCTTTTTATGATCCCTTTGATCCCTTTAGATGGGGGTCAAAGAAATCATGGGACCCAACCACTTTATCCACCACCCACCTTTCCCTATCCCAACCCACCATGTTTGACCCAATCCACCCCATCCTAGACCCGGGTTACACCTTGGGAGCCATGACCTTAGACCACATATCCCTTGGTAATAAGGTTGTGCCCCACCCCATGATGACCACCTTCTTAGATCCATTCGATCCTTTCCAATGGGAGTTCAAAGGTTGTCCCACACCTATACACATGGAAGTCACTTTTGGAAAAAGTATGCATGTGTCTAGGCTTTCCACACCCCTTGGCATGAACACTATGTTGGGTCCATTCATTCATATCACCCACATGTCAAGTAGAAAGCATGAGTGGTCCAAATTCGGATGTAGTGGTCCACATTCACTCATCAAGAGTCATAGGCATGATAGGAGTATTCATGGATGTCCGGGTCCCCCAGCATTTGTCACCCCCATGCATGACCGGATCACCTATGGATGCCCCGGTCCTCCCCATTCCATCAAAGTCTTCTTGGCATCAAAGCATGATTGGTCTACTTTTGGTTGCCCAGGTCCACCCATCACCCCTAGAATGTCAACATTCACAAAATTGCATGAAAGCCTTTGCAAGCACATAAGCAAAAAGAATGAGACTTATAAGAGGCGGGCCGACTCTCATCGGCGTCACCAAGAATTCCATGAGGGTGACTTTGTGATGGTAAGGATGGAGAGGCTCTCGCTGGGAGCCACCTCCAAATTGAGGCCACGTGGGGCTGGTCCCTTCCAGGTCCTGAGACGTATTGGTGCAAATGCCTATGAGTTAGATCTCCCCGAGGAATATGGGGTAAGTCCCACATTCAATGTCGCCGACTTAGTGCCATATAAGGGACACACTGTGGTACCCAGTGAGGAGATTGAGCCTATTCCTTCCCTTGAGAGAGCACCCACCTGTGAGGAGAGACCACCAGTCAAGAGAGCCCAGCGTGAACGCATAGAACAAATATTGGATGAACAAGTCACTACCACTCGGAGCAAGGTATACGAGCGCTATCTCGTCAGGTGGAAGGATCGGCCTCCTTCAGAGGATTCATGGGTGAGTCGGGAGGATCTCCAGCAGTTGGATCCCGACCTTCTCGAGCAGTACCACAGCCGGATGGACCCCTACTCGACGGAGTCGAGCTCTTCGCAGCCCAGGGGATTTGATGGAGGCATCACCCGTGACTCCCTTTGGCTCGGGTCTTCCTCACACTCCGGCACCATTTGAGTTCGGGCCTCTCTCCATAAAGGCCCAATTATCTTTTTTGTGCTTTCTATTTGAGTCATTTGATGTAATTTTCATTTTCTTGAGTCATGTCCCTAGGTCTTGTGTTTATTTTCCTAAGTTTGAGTGTCATTATGTTGTTTAGTTAGCTATTGGGCCCATTTCATTGGGCTTGGCCCAAGAGCCCCCCCTACCCCCTCGGTTATTTGTCATTGAGTATTTTGTCAGGGTCTTATTGTAAAATGTGAGTTGCCTATATATAGGGCCTCATTCCCTTCATTTGGAACTAATGAATCAATGAATGAAAAAAAACTTGCCATTTTGAGAGTTTACACTTCTTATCTAGTGGAGAGATTCTATTTTTTGGGTGAGAAACCCTAGGGGAGAGATTCCCCACCCTTCCCTCTCTTAATCTCTCTTTTTCACTCCACTTTCTCTCTCCTCAACACCCAAATTCAAATTTTCTTCTCTCTCCTCCCTTCCCAACCACCTCCACTCCCCACCTACCCCATTTAAGCCTCTTCACATTCCCCACAACCCTCATCAATACTCCACCCCTTCCCAAGACCCCCTCCACCAATCCTCTCCTCACCATCCAACCCCCAACTACCCCTCCCACTTTCCCAAGCACCCTTCCCACTACCCCAAGCACCCCTTCCCTTCCCCAACACAACCCCCCCATTCCCAAGACAAAAAATTAACCCCACCCTTAAACCTATTTTCGAATATCCTTTCCCTCTCTCCATTCCAACCAAATTCGCAGCCCCCACTACCACCATCTATTGGACCCTCTTTCAGACCTTATTCTCCACCTCCCACACCTTAGAACACCCCCTCCAAGACCCCCTTACAACCAGGGGTCACTCCCACACTCATCTACCCCCTTCCCCTTCTTCTTTCTTGGTCATTGGAAGCTACTTCGAAGTTGCAGTTTGCTGTCCAGAGGTTACAGATGAACCAGCAACTTGCAGCGGCCACCACGACTTCCTCCGGACACGTTTGAAGACCCAAGAGCCATCGCCGGAAGCGTTTACCAGTCTCCTTCGCAACAGAAGTGGTTTCATCTTCTTCTAATCTCCGAGCCGTCCAGGAGGTCCATTCTCCCACAACTGCGCAGTTCTACCTCGGCTGAGGACCTGAGCCAGATTAGAAGCTCTGCCACGATGAACCCCGAAGGAATCAGTCCACGAGTTCTTCTTCAAAGTTCTTCATCGCCCAGTCTACTTCCAGAATCAAGAAACAGAACTTCATTCGGCGTTTGTGATCCAGAGTTCTCATTTTTCTCCCTCAGCTACGCAGATCTACTACTCATAGTCTGCACCGACCAGTCGCCATTGTTCTGCATCCCCTAGTCTTCTCTGACATCGGTTGGCTTCCCCGTCCATTTTGATGCGAAGAGGACTCGTCCACAATTCCAACGACTCTGACGGCGCTTGATTCCAAGGTCGGGAGCCGCCGAGACATCCTCTGCAACCTGCTGTTGGAAACCAGGAGCTAGTTCTGCAGAGATCTTAATCCGGAGAGAAAGCTTCACCACAATAAAGCCCAGAGGAATCAGGCCACGAGCTCTTCTGAAAAGTTCTTCCTCTCCCTGTCTACTTTCAGAACCAAGAAGCGGAACACCGTTCGGCATCTTACAGCAGAAGTTACCAAATTTCTTCCTCAGGCGTTCGACTCTGCTTCCCACTGTCTGCATCGACCACTCCTCACTTTTCTGAGTCCTCTTATCTTCACCGGCATCTTTTGGCATCCCCGTTTATTCTTATGTAAAGAGGACTCACCCACGGTTCCAACGGTTCCAACGGCGACTGATTCAGAGATCGGGAACGGTCGGGGCAGCCACGTCTTCCTGCTGTTGATAGTCTGTTGCAGACAGTCCGAGATTTAGCAACCCTGTTCGTACTCCCGCCCAGGGCGCCAGCGACCCCTGAAGAAATTGGAAAAATTCAGAGGCACTCCTGTTCCAGATACGAAGAGATCCCCACTGGTCTCACCCTCAGAGAAATTCCAGAGAGAGTTCTGCAGCCTCCACACCCTCTGTCTGTCAGCTATTACAGAGGGAAGACTGATTCGGTGTCATCACTTCTTCATCACTCTTAGCACTAGTTTCCCCTCCCCGCTTGGCCGGCTGAAGGCCCCTCCCTGTGTGGAGGTAGTGTTTGGATGTAACTATCATCTTCCCTTCCCCACAATCCCCCCCTTGCATGGGGTGTAGTGTTGTAATAGCTTAAACATGTCAAGCTACCCCGACGCGGCGTGTGGGGAACCCACGCTTCCCCGCTCGCCCTCGTCTCCGAGCGGGACCCGTTTCTTCAAACCGGTCGAGTAAGTGCTCCAAACTTTACTCTAATTTGTGCTTGTTCTTTCAATATTAGTTCATAAACTCCGCTGGCCATGAATGAGAGCCCGATCCTTAAGCTCCTTTGCTATAAGTGATCACCGTGGGAAAAGAGAGAAACCGGTGCCTTTGGCACTTGGTCGGCCCCATTGTCTTGGGCTTCCACATCCATTGGGAATCAAGTCTTGGCCTTGCTGGCCCTCTACCAGCAAGGGCCCAACCCCTCAACCTCACCTTGGCATTGCTAAGTTACCCCGGGCTTGGGTGAGCGACGAGAGAGCGGCGGCCCAAATTGGCCCATTTAGATTGCGAATGTGCTTGCTTGCTTAAGTCCAAGGTCGTGTCACATCAGGGAACGAGATATAATACCTGACTTACCTGCCTGACCGGCAAAGTATGTTTGTTATTCATAACTTCATTCATAAGAAAGAGGTTAGCCAATAATAAATATGAGCATGAAATAAGGCATAACCATTCATACGTGTTAAAAGCATTAATAATACGTGCCATGACAGAAAATGTGGTCATTCAATCATCAAATGGACCATTTTATTCATCAAGAAACTTGCAAGCTGTAACGGTCTGCAGAGAGGGCGTTATATGAAGTAACGGACAAGACTAGGGCCGTTAGAGATTGGGCGGTTCATTTTCTTCAATGAAATAATTCAAATCCATGTAACGGTCAAAAGAGTACGCGTCAGAGAGTGTAACGGTCGGACGACAGACCGTCACATTTCCTGAGCGTTCAAAAAAAACAAACCGAACGGTCACAATCCTCATTCGTTCATTCATGCAACACTCAAACACCAAAAACACTCTCCAAAACCTCAACAAGAGCCACCGGCGACCACCGTCAACCACCAAAGAGATGGCCGGCGACGAGGCTCCACAGCCACCGAAGAAGAGGGAGAGAGGGAAGAAGAAGGCGATACGCCGCCTCCACGGCCGGATAGAGCAAGAGAACGTCCCGCCGTCCGTGGAGAAGAAAACGACAAGGAAGAGGCCAACGGAGGAGGAGAAGGCACCAACGGCCGACGAAGATCAAGGGGAAGCTTCCCTGGATGAGGGAGAACCCAAGGAACCAGAGAAGAAGAGGAAGAGAGGGCAAGACCGAGAGGTAAGCTCTCGCCCTAATTTTCAAATTCTTAATTTTTTTGTGTTTTTATATGTGGATGCATGTGGGAATGGGGGTAGAAAATGGGTCTACGAACCCATTAGGATTGATTGTAGGCCCTTTTGGCCAAAGTGGGAGAGCCATGGAATGCAAAGGAAAAATGCCCTCTAGCAGGGAATGTGACGGTCCTTCCAGTGACCGTCAAACACCTAACGCGCCACCCTAGGTGCGTTAGAAAAATGTGACGCCCATTACCAGGGCCGTTACATCCACCAGAGGCTAGAACTATTTTTTAGGTTTTCAATCATTCAGTTTTTTGTTTTGTTTTTATTTTATAAATGTTATGCAATGATTCCATGATGCAATTGACTAATTTATGATTTAAATGAAGGCAGGGAAAAAGACGGACGAGGATCTCCTGGCTCCAGATCCGAGCGGTGTACCAGGCACTGCCCGATTATCAGAGAGAGAGGCTAGCCGGCATGGGGTTCGTCGAGGTGCTGAGCATCGAGGTGACCAAGATGGACATGCCTCTGCTGTACGCCTTGCACGAGAGGTGGGATCCGATTAGCAGAGCATTCATCTTCCCGTGGGGTCACATGATCCCCACGCTAGAAGACATAGCGAGGATCGCCGGACTGAGAGTCCACGGAGCCGCAGTGACAGGATGGACGTACGGAGACTACCGAGAGATGGCCCAGGAGCTGCTGGGGCTAGATTTGATCAGACCGGGGCAGATGTCATCCCAGCTCTCACGATCAGTACTGCAGGAGAGCCTAGGACTGAGGGGAGCGGCGATAGCCATGGGCGAGCTACTAGAGGAGCATCTAGGTAGAGTGATTGACCAGGTGCGCCCACGAGTGGCGGCAGAGGCTGGACCAGAGAGAGATCGCACCCTGAGGCGCTTCCTGATGCTACTGTTCGGGAAGCTCCTGTTCGTGACTCGGGAAAATGTGATCAGCTGTCGGCTGCTGCCGATGATCGAGGATTTGGGCAGAGTTGGAAAGTATGCCTGGGGAGCGGTAGTCTTGGCCTTCCTATTCGAGTCCCTCAGCACGACGGACCGTCAGACGATGCTGGGCGACTTCTCGCCTTTTCTACAGGTAAATGCAATTTAAATGCTTCTATTATGATTTATGCAAATGTTTATGCAAATGATTATGCTTATGCAGATTGACTTCTAAATGCAGTTCTGGAGCTACATGTACCTCCCGGGCATCGGGCGGGGCACACTACTCCACACCGGCCGCATCCCGATTGCGAGATGATGGGTGGTCGCAAGGGACCCGGGGTCGATCATCAGATTGACCCGGGCGATCCAGGACGATTTGGATTCCTTCCCGCATACAGCGGTAAGCCCGAACTCAAAAAAATGCTTTCTAAATGATTTTGAATATTTATATATGCTTCTATATGATGATTTGATTCATGCTTTTAGGTGAGATGGACCCCGTACAGAGGCGAGAGCTTCGAGGGACAATCATGGGTGGAGGCAGCCCCTTCGTACCGGGGACGAGACATATGGTTGCACTGCATCCATATCATCGAGTCTCTTCACTACCGGCTGATTCTGAGGACTCGGGGACTACACCAGCCTGAGGTGACCTTTCCACGCCACAGCGACGACCGCCCGGGGAAGTCAGCGAAGGGAATTTGTGGTGACATAGATGTTGGAAATATTGTTGAATATAACAAAAACTAAACAACAAATTAATTAGATCTAAAACATAAATTAAGAGGGTTAAGAAAGCGTAGCCTTTTGGTCGAAGCGCGATGTCGCTGAACTAAGAGAGTTTATTGCCGACCGACGTGTGGTTCTCGTGACAATGATCTCCTAGAGATACGACGACCCCGGGTAGGCGACACCCATTCTTCTTTTGGCACGTCCTCCAGAAGAACTTTACGAACACGATTTATCTCACAAGTACTCAGCAAAATAAAAATAAGAACAACTAAAAAGAGAACCTTCGTACGAGAACCGTGAGAGAAAGAAGGAAGAAAGGATGTGTGTGTTGTGTCCGGATGACCACCCTCGGTGGTCTATTTATAGGGTTATAGTAACCCTTCAAAACATAGAAACCGATGGATCCACGGATGCATTTTCATCCGTTTAAGAGGTAACGTCCGAAACGGACGTGTTAAAGCTTCAACGGACGAATCTGTGCATTTTGGGAAGGTTTTTAAATCACCATAATAAGCACGGTGCGTTAACAATCCCCCACATGATTTAAAACCTTCAAATCTTATAAAGTAAGTATATAAAAGAAAATGTTGCTGAGTACCTTCTACTATGCAGTAGGTGAAAATACCTTTCGGTTTGAATTTTCACTTAGTGATATTTGGTGTTGTCTGTGGGAGCGCTTGGTGGACTAGACCTTGAACCAGGTTCCATTGATCAGACTCCCCCAAATTCACACATAGTATAGATAGATCGAGATTCTAAGCGGGTTGCGCTATTAATGGCCTTGCGCAGGTATCTCATGTGTGTTTTAGAAAATAGCCCACATTTTCACAGTCGCGGCCTCACGACTCCACACATGTCGGTGAATCCTATAAAGGATGGAAGCAAGGTAACCTTCCTGCCACTTGGGTCTCGGATTCATTAAGAGTATACCACTCATCCTTACCACTTGCTTTTAAATGAGCACTAGCGCCATAGGGATGAGAACATAATTTATTAGTGCTCTCCCAAGTTACCTATCAAGCTTGTTTCTACCCATTGAACCTCCGTGAGGTTGGGTTGCCGCCGTGGTAACTTTTTTTCTTTTATGGACTCAATCCCATCCCCCTCGACGCTTCTAGAATCACGATTCTAGACAAGCCTTTTGTAAAGGCATCTGCCAAGTTTCTTTCTGATTTCACAAAGTTTAAAGCAATTAGTTGTTGCTTCATTTTATCTCTTATTGATTTATGTCTCACTTTTAAGTGTCTGTTCATCTTTACATCTGCATTAGCTAGCTTGCATGCATTTATCAATGGCAGATTTACAATCACATAGTATAGATATGGGAGGTAGCGGATTAGTCATTAATGGAATATCACCTAGAAGGTCTCTTAACCATTCTGCCTCTGTGCAGGTGGTGTCTAGTGTAATTATTTCAGATTCCATATTACTCCTCGCTAATATTGTTTGTTTAGTTGATTTCCCAGACATTTTTACCTTAGCAAAACACCCCCACACTTTGAGATAATTTAAATTAGCTCTTATTTTCTTCCAAATTTCATAGGGTGTAGTATCATTTTGTTTGAATGGTATTATGTTTAAGACATAGCATGCCGTTAAAATAGCCTCCCCCACAAGTTTTTAAATTTCAAATAAAATAGAGTCATTTTATTTTATTAAAAAAAATTCTATTTAGGATATAACATGGAGTTAAAATAGCTCAAAGATAAGGTGGATTCTGAAATGGATCAATAGACATTTCCTAAGATATAGTAGTCTGGTAAGAGGAAAATCTCAAATAAAAAAAAACTCATCGATCAGTCACACGATTGCATCTTCCACCCAAAACAATGGCACAAGTTAAACAAATAGTCACCTGAAGTATATGTGAAACGCGATTTCAGAAAATGAGCAAATCCTCTTTTACATAGAAGAACTCCATGAGATCAAGAGTCTCAAGGGCAGTAAACACCCATTTTGCCACATAATTTAGCAATTATGACATGTTATTAGTTTTTAGTGATAGCAATGATTTAGCCAATCTTCCCTTTCAGCAAAAATGTCATAAAAAAAAGACAACAGAGAAGCAATTGAAAACATACTATAATAAAAGAATAATTCTAGCTTCTATTCTCACTTTTTATATTCTCTTGTTTTAACGAAGATTTTTTTTTTTAAGCAGTTGGATTCCTCTTTGTTTGGCAAAGATGACTTCTAAAATAACATTCTGATTCACATTTGTGCATATTTAATTTGTGTTTTATAAGAAATAAAATAAGGAAAGATAAACAAATCTGATACCATCAAATACACAAAGAACTCAGCATTGGCAATCATCACAGCAGACCATATGTGTCGATTCAGAATCTCTATAATAGGGTTCAAGAATTGTTTCTCAATTTTTAAAGGGTATTCTTAAAGTCCGAAATGAATGAGCAAATTGGAAAGAGCAAGAAAAACGTAATTAGCAAAATAGTATATCATCACATGCACAAAGTCATCCTACATCGAAGAAAATAACATCAGAATATCTATGAAACATAACACAAAAGAAAAATATCAACAAGACTGAAGCCTTTACTCCCGGGGTCAAAAGAACAAGAGTAACAAATATGGTATCTTCCGGAAGTGAAACACTTTGCATGCATATTCTAGATTCGACGGATGTTTTGAGTTTTAGAAGAACTCGAATCTCGATTTTTAGTTGTGCTATCACTAATGGCTGATATCAAGCCTAGTGTGGTCAACCAGAACCTCATTTGGTTTTGCCACCTTTTAAAATTTTTTTCCATCAAATTTATCTGATTTGACACTTCGTGTTTCTTTTGTAATTAAACTAACCATTGAGAAAATGTTAAATATCCTTAAAATATGTTGAAGTGATATATTGAGATTTTGTCAAAACACTTGGATATATAAAGTCAACAAATAATCACTTTAAATTTAAGTCATCACAGAGTAACTAACAAAAGCACAAATTTAATAAAAGCAGGAAATAATAAAGATATATTTTTTCAGCAAGTAGAAATTGTTAAATTTTATTTTCATCAATTAAGATTAGTTAATTCATGCAAACTAATCAACAATAATAATTTACAGAATTTTATTTTCTGAAAATAGAAATCTTTTTTTTATTTTAAACATAAAATATTTTCAGAGTTTTTTTTTCTAAAGATAGAAATTATTTATTTAAGCAGAAATGATTTTAACCATTTTTTGATTTCCTGAAGATAGAAATAATTTATTTAAATAGCAACATGAATTTTTAGAAAAAACTAGAAATGCTTTATTTTTCTGTAAACAGAGATAATTTATTTTTTTAAAAAAAAATTCTGTAAACAGAAATTATTTTTCAGAAAAATCAGAAATGATTTTCTGTAAACAGATATACTTAAAAATTCTGTAAACAGAAATTGTTTTCAGAAAAATCAGAAATGATTTTCTGTAAACAGAAATTATTTAAAGCAGAATTAATGTTTTTAGAATTGCATTTTCTGAAAACAATAATAGATATTTTTTGTAACAGAAATTATTTTCTATAAAATAGAAAGTTTTCAGATAAACAGAAACTTTTTATTATAAACATTTATATTTAAATATCAGAAATATAACTTTATAAACATAATAATAGGAGTAATTATATTTCAGAAATATAATATCATAATTTATGATTTCTGAAATTTTAAAAACTTAATTCTGATTTCAGAAATTTCACAAAATCTTAATTTCAGAAATATATATTTTTCTGACTTTTAATTTCTGAAATCAGAACTAACTTTCAGAAAATAGCTTTTCATGATTTTATTTTTTGAAAACAAGTTATTTAAAATAGAATTATATTTGGTCCCTTTTTTTTAAAGAAATTTAAATCAGAAATAATATGCCAAATATAAATTTCAGAAGTATAAGTTTACAAAGAAAAATTGAAACAGAATTTCAAAAAATTTACTGTAATCAATATAGCATCACTGTCAAATATGTTATTTTCTCAAATAATTATCTAAGCAGAGAAGAACGTCAATTATGATGACGTTATATTATTGTAGATCAAACAATATATGATGATACGGGTAATATGATGTATATACTGTAACAAAACAATAGATTTTGTAATTATAAACTTTTATCCGCAAATGCTAATAAGAAACAACGTCTTGATTTTTTTTTTCAGCAATATAATGTAACAATAAAAATAAACTCTCTTAGATTGTTGGAAATATTGTTGAATATAACAAAAACTAAACAACAAATTAATTAGATCTAAAACATAAATTAAGAGGGTTAAGAAAGCGTAGCCTTTTGGTCGAAGCGCGATGTCGCTGAACTAAGAGAGTTTATTGCCGACCGACGTGCGGTTCTCGTGACAATGATCTCTTAGAGATACGATGACCCAGGGTAGGCGACACCCATTCTTCTTTCGGCACGTCCTCCAGAAGAACTTTACGAACACGATTTATCTCACAAGTACTCAGCAAAATAAAAATAAGAACAACTAAAAAGAGAACCTTCGTACGAGAACCGTGAGAGAAAGAAGGAAGAAAGGATGTGTGTGTTGTGTCCGGATGACCACCCTCGGTGGTCTATTTATAGGGTTATAGTAACCCTTCAAAACATAGAAACCGATGGATCCACGGATGCATTTTCATCCGTTTAAGAGGTAACGTCTGAAACGGACGTGTTAAAGCTTCAACGGACGAATCTGTGCATTTTGGGAAGGTTTTTAAATCACCATAATAAGCACGGTGCGTTAACAATAGATTGGTGCGCCCGGAAGGCAAAGTACGTCCACGACTGGAACAAGTGGGGTAGAGCAGTGAAGGAGCGGGGCGAGAGCGATGAGGCATACTTGAAAGCCTTTGCTCGACTGTACGGGGACCGGGTGTACCGAGGTACCCGACGACCGGTATGCAATAAAACCCTATACTCTGAATGCTCTTTTACGAAAATTTTATTCGATATGCACTGACTCATATGCTTTCTAAATGCAGCTAGACCCCGAGGGAAGGATAGCCGAGCTCAAGGGGCTACTCCACTCTACCGTCCAGCAGCGGGACGAGTACCGGGCCGCTCTGGAGCTTCTGGTAAGACTCCCAAAACCTTGGACCTAAATGATTATGTTTATGATTATGATGCGAATGCGACGGACTGACCAATGATTTCTAAATGCAGCGGGCCGAGGGAGCCCAAAGAGCCGGACCGGATGCACCGTCGTCGTCCTCACAGCCTGTCGGGGATAGAGCTGAGCGAGATGCCGAGTTTGCCCGAGCGGTTGCCCGGGCCGAGGAGGCGGAGGCCACCCTCGCGGAGCGGGTAAGATGCTAAATGCTTATGCAAATTAAATGCTTATGTTTTATGCAAATTCTCATGTTTATTCGACTAACTATATGCAATGCAAACTATAGGCGAGAGAGCTAGCCGTAGCAGTGGCCGAGGTGAAGCTGGCTCGAACAGAGGCAGAGCGTCTCCAGGCAGAGATGGAGCGAGGATGATCGGAGGCGGAGCAACTCCGGGCATAGCTAGCTCAGTCACAAGCTGAGGTGGAGAGACTCCGAGCCGGGACGGCGGACTTGGATCGCTACCGAACCGAGGCACGGGACACGCGGCGTCAGATCTTCGAGTTGAAGATCGAGCTGCGGACGATGGAGCGGACGGTGAGAATGATGGGCCGGGGACCGGAGCGGAGTGCCTCCCAGAGTGGGGCACGGAGGAGTGCTGCCCCGAGCGGCTCAATAGGGGATTTCCTTGCCAGCTCCTCTGGCCAGCGAAGGAACGAGAGGGCAGAGAGAGGACAGCAAGAGGAGAGCGCCTCTATAGCCCCACCCGTGAGGAGACCCGAGGGCGGAGATGATGATGGCGGCCCGGCAGATAAGCCGGCCGACTGATGCATGTTTTTCTTTTGTTTTTACTTGTACATGACTTATATGAAAATGAAATGAAAATGCGAATCTTTTTTGTGTTTTGTCATGACTTGTATGTGAATGAATGAATGTGTATGCAAACAGGTGATCATGTGAAAATGAATGGGAATGAATGCAAGGAAATGTAGGAAATGCATGTGGATGTGTGAAAGAATTGTGTGGATGAAACGTGATATGTGAGATGGACAGGATGAACGGAAGTATGTAAGACCGCCAAGTCTAAAATAGAGGCAGGAAGGAATAGTTCAATCACAGCAGCAGACAATGTAACGGTCTAGATCCAAACCGTCAGGATCAAGTGACGCATCAAGTGACGTCCGTCAGAGGGGACAGAGGCCAATTTTGCAGAACTGAGCAGTAGAGAATATAACGGCCTATATCCAGTGCGTTAGAAAGATGTAACGGCTAAGTGCTAGACCGTTAGATTTGACAAAACAAGATCGAACTATGAATGTATAGACCTCGTCCAAGTGATGTATAGATGATGTATAGACTTTGTTTTAGCCAAAGAATGCTCAGACTTGAAGGGTGTATGGACTTTGGGCAAGGAATGTACAGACTTGGTTGGACACACTTGGATGAAGAACGTACAGACTTGGGTCAAGAATGTACAGACTTGGGGAATGTACACACCTGGATGAAGAATGTACAGACTTGGGGAATGTACACACTTGGATGAAGAATGTACAGACTTGGGGAATGTATGGACTGTATAGATTTCAACAAATGTATGGACTTGAGGCTTGTGTATAGACTTCAACAAATGTATGGACTTGGACAATGTACAGACTTGGACAATGTATAGACTTCAACGAATGTACAGACTTGGGGAAACATGGAATGTGTAGACTTCAACAACAGTGTGTGGACCTCAAAATGTGTAGACTTGAACATGATGTATAGACTTCAAAAATGTTGTACAGGCTTCAAAGTGAAGCACAGGCTTCAACATGATGTGTGGACTTCAACACAAAGTATGAATGTGCAGACTTCAAGATGCTGTACAGACTTCAAAGTGATGTATAGACTAGGATGATGAATGGGATGTATAGACTTCACCAAATGTGCAGGAAATGTGACGGTCCAAGCGCAGTGCGTCGGAGATAGATAACGGTTAGGAGCAAGACCGTTGAGCATGATTTAGCCGAGGAGAGACCAAAACTGATTAGTAGAGAATGTAACGGCTTGGAGAGAACGCGTCAGAAAATATAACGGCCTGATGCCAGACCGTCAAGCTTGACAGAACGAGTTTGGACTAAATTGAACCCACAGGAAATGTGACGGCCCAGAGCTGGCGCGTCATAAAAAAGTGACGGTCTAGCGACAGACCGTTATAGAATGAATTGTACTCCGAGACGGATTCAGCCGCAAGGGGCAAAACCCGAGATAAGAAGTCTTAAATCCGTTCTAGACTCCTCCCAGACTTAAGATAAAGCCTTCCAATCCGAATCTTATCACTTTAAAGCCTAAACCAAACCTTTAAAACTTGAAAACCTAGCCAAAATCGCATCTTGCTGAATTCTCTACTAGAAAGCTGAAAAACCCCTCCTAAGGGCAGGAAATAAGATGAAGAGAAGCCTTGAGGTGATGGCTGTGGAAGAGAAGATCTATACCGGATCCAAAGCTGCAAGAAAGGAGTATGGAGAGCTACAAAGGCTGACCTCAATTCCCAAGCATTTAAGCTCTAATGCTCAAAGAGTGGTAAGCTCCCATAACTTAACCAAGTTCAGAAATTTCTGCACCTCATCTTCTTTCTCATGATTTTCTTTTCCTTCTTAGCCCCTTCCCGGTCCAAGATGCTATTCTAACCTGAAGTGGGTGGCTCCCATGGTAAGGCACTCCCTTTAGAGGTTACATCAATTCTTAAAGCGTGGCACCTTCAACCTCTCTTGGTCTTAGGCAAGAACTTCCAGAAATTGGTATTAGATTGGCCTAGTATTTCAGCCCTCATAGAATTGTGGCATCCACAAACGCATACCTTCATCTTCCCTTCCTTCGAAGCAACAGTCCTATTAGAGGAGGTAGAAACCTACCTAGCCCTTCCTAAGACTAAGGCGGGGGATGAAGACCTAGTTTGCTACACGGTTGAGCCTATTGACCCGTCCTTGATCTTGAGTGATTTCATCCATAATCCAAAGGACGTGAGGACCATGATCAGCCCATACCGCATACACTTGATACCCTTGGCACAGTGGATAGTGTCTCATTGCAAAAATAAGTGGGAGAGACATGAAGCAATAGCCAAGGCGGTGGCGGTTTACTTATGCGGAGTTTTCCTTTTCACCACGACCGACCACCTCTTAGATACCCAAAATCTCAGCATAATCAGTGGGTTGTGGCGGGGAATGTCTATCTCTCAAGCGATCCTCTCATATCTCTATGAAGGACTAAGCTCGGCTTGCCTAGGAGGACCCTTGTTCGGTTCCATGATACTCCTTGAGTGTTGGATGGGAGTGAGAATCAAATTCCAACTAAAGGAAGACATAACTTCTGCTAGCCAGATCTTCGGGAGCCACCCTCTTTTCTTCATTGGAGGGGCATCTGGATTTTCTTCACAGGTTGAATGCAAGACGGCGGACAAGAAAACTCGGGATGAATGGCACCTCTTCTTCAACACTTTTCCAATAGACAAGTTCATCATGCGACCGAGAATCCTTCGGAGCACTCTTCTTAGAATACCGCGGCGTCAAGGCCTGGACCTCCAGCTAGTGGGAAATACTACCATGGCGATCTACAACTCACACCGGTGCCACCTCCAGATCGGGCTACCTCGGACTGAAGTTCCTGCACTATCATACTACCCTCCCCTTCTACCTAGGAAGATGGGGACCGAGGAAGATGAGAGAGCAGTCCGGAACGCGCTGACCATGTGGGAGATCAGCAAGGTGCGTCCGTGGCAAGAAGAAGTGGAAGAGGACGACGACGCACGCCGCGGCTACGTGAAAGAGTTGAGGAAGATCCGCCCTCTTGCGGATAAGAAACTGAATGTACCTTGATTTTCTTTTTAAACAATGTAATTGACAATCAGAGTTGGAATTTTTATCAATCTTATGTTGCATTAAGTTCATTTGAATAAGATGGGATTGCCTTAATTGAATGGACATGAACTTCGTGTTTTGATTTGGCTAGAATGATCAGCAGAACAGAGCTTCTGGAGAATGTAACGGATTGGATCAAGGCCGTTAGAAGGATATAACGGTTGGGAGATAGGCCGTCAGAGTGTATACTCTGAGAACTAAATTCTCTGGAGGAAGTAACGGTCCAACGATGGACCGTTGGGAAGAATGACGGTCGTGCCCCAGGCCGTTAGAGAGAGGGCTGCTGAGAGAATCAAAGACAACGTTCTGAAGGAAAGTAACGGTTTAATCAAAGACCGTTATATGAGTGTGGCGGTCCACTGATGGCGCGTTACAGACCCGAACCTGCATAGTTATGAGATTTCAGCTTCGTTCTTGATCCTGCGTTCTGCACACACTTAAGCATGGAACAAGTTAGATCTGTTCTTAGACTCAACCCCTTACCTTGAAGCAAGTTAGATGATGATCGTTCCTTGATATTTGGTCAAGGGGTGGAGCCTTATTAAATAGGCAGAGAAAAAACATAATAGAACTGATGCATGCGATGCATATGATGGTATTTTTTTAGATTTTGGAAAATATTCGAATTTTTTGTGAGTTTTGGAAATATTTGATGTTTTTTGATTCCAAAATATATGATGTTTTTGGATTTTTGAAATATATGATGTTTTTGGATTTTGAAATATACATTGTTTTTGGATTTTGAAATATATGTTGTTTTTTTAGATTTTGAAAATATATGTTATTTTTGGATTTTGAAATATATGATGTTTTTGGATTTTGAAAACCAGTGCTTTCCCTTAGCAACGTGAGCCCTCCGTATCGTATTGAGAGTCCCGAGGTTGGCGTGCAATGAGGTGACAAACCCTGACCAAGGCCCAGATTTTCATGACGGTGTTTCTACCAGGGCCATACCCAGGGTACTAGTTTCAATCCTAAAAAAGGAAAATAGAACACGGTGGTAAGCTTAGGCCAGACTTAGAAACTTTTAGGACTTGAGTTCCTTTCCAGACAACCCATTAAAAATTTGGTCTGTTACGCCAGGGCTTTGTGTCCGTCATCGAACCTTAGTCCACTCTATGCGTGCATGCGACCGGGCTCATTCGTCCCGCGGGGAACTGTACTGCCACTCTTATCATGCCTAGATTCTTTTTCTTGCCTTTCTGGAGCTTTGGGATCATATTCAATAGACCTTTGAGATGATGCTTTTGACTTTGTCCTTTACTTTCTTTTTTTCTTGTTTCTTTGCTTGTGGCATCAGGTCATAACGGACTGCCCCTATTTGAGACCTCTTCTTGTCAGGGTGCCTGGATTGGTTGTCGCCTCCTTATTCACTTCTTGCCCCTGGATTCAGCCAATGGAAGGAACGAACAGGGACTTCGACTTTCCCCCAAAGCATGGCCGAGGAGAAACGGTGTCCTTCAAAGCGGGAAACTTGACCAGGGATGTTGTGTAGTGTGTGGCTGCCTTACTCGGGACCCATTTTTTAGAGAAATGGAGGAACATCTTGCTGTCGGGGTGGCACGGATTAGACTTTAAGGAAAGAACCGCTTAAGGTACAACCCATTCCACGGGTGAGAGAGCTCCTCACCTTCCGCGTTTACTAAGCGATAAGCATTCCCTGGATAAGCCTCTTTTACGACAAACGGCCCTTCCCAGTTAGGTTGCAATATAGACCTAGGTCCTGCAGACCGAATGAATTTATGTTTCAAAACCATATCACCTTTTTGAAATTTACGTTCAATTACCTTCTTTTAAAAATAACGTGAAACTCTCTTTTGATAAACGGATACGTGATCGGCCGCGTTCATCCTCTTCTCATCTAAGAGTTCCAGCTGAACCAGCAACGCCTCTCGACGTTCATCGAGATTAAGTTCCTTATCAAGCTGCACTATAAGGGAAGGGATCAAGATCTCATATGGGAGCACCGCCTCCATCTCGTAGGTAAGAGCATAGGGAGTTTGTCCCGTGGGAGTACGGACGGAGGTGCGGCAAGCCCACAGAGCTTCCACTAATCTTTCTGGCCAATCGGAAAACTTATGAGATTCGCATGTTTTCTTTATGATTTTAAGAAGGGTTTTATTAGTGGCCTCGGCTTGACCGTTACCTTGAGGATAGTATGGAGATGAGTGATGCAATGTAATATTGTGTTGTGCATCCCTTGGTTTTGATGATGACAATAGGATATGTTTGACTAATCTAAGTTCTATCTTGTTTCTTAAAGCAAATGGTTTGGTTATTTTTGTAAAGATAGTGCATTGAATTAATGCCCATTTGATGATGACAAATATGCTTTTATATACATTTGGAACCTCAAGTCAAATCTTATAAGTTAAGCAAATTTCAGGTTCACTGAAATCCAAGTGGAATCAACAAATCAGTATAAGCATGAAAGACTGTTTGTCGACCACTGAAGTGGTTATGGTCGACCAACGAACCCAGCCAGAAACGTTTCAAGTCATCCGTATTCTGCATGTGCCTTGGCTGTCGACCAAAGCTCCACCTCTGGTCGACCACAGAACAGCCAGAACATCAGACAGAACTGACGGCCATCTGTAATTCGCCCCTTGTCGACCAGCGACCAGGCTGTGGTCGACCAACGGGCGACGTGAGTTTCAGCCAGAAGAACCGGCCGTCTGGGGACTGCCCATTGTCGACCAGCGACAGGGTCATGGTCGACCACGGGTTTTTATATCGTCCAAAACCGAACTCTAACCGAATTCTATTTTGGTTCCTTAAAACCTGCAGATGGTTGTGGCAGGTTGTTGGGCTGCTCAGGAGATAAGATTCTGCACGGGAATCAAGGAAACAATCTTGCTTAGAAGTGGTCAAACTCGTTCTAACGATTGGATTTAAACCGATCCCTATTTTCTAGCAGATTGGCGCTCGATCTGAAAATTGAGCGGGAAGAACTTTATTCTTGAAAATAAAAAGAGCTGTATGAAGAATATAATGCAACTATTCACGAACAAGGAAGCAGTGAGAGAGCACGGAATAGAAGCCAAGGAAGATACACACAGAAGAGGAAGAAGGAGCTCTCCACCAATCAAAAATCTGCAGAAAGGTTAAAGGCAATCTCGTTGCTGCAGAAGGAAGACTTAGCTCAAGACTGTGCGATCTCCAGCAGCAGAACAATCGAAGGCAACTGACTGGAAGATCAACAGGGAGTCTAGGCTTCTTCATAAGCGTGATCAAGTCCCAGGCTGAACACCTATTCTTCTACACACGCCAATATTCAGTCCTGTCTTTCATCACCTGTTCTTATCATCTTTTCATTTCTGATTACAATTATTGTCAAGCTGTGAGGCAGCAGAGTCAAGCTGTGTGTCAGCAGGTACAAGCTGTGTGTCAGCTGTGTTTTGGTTGAGATCAGAGATTCTCATAGTGAAGCCTTGCTTGAGTTAAGCAAGGGGTGGATGTAAGTCTCAGGAAGAGACTGAACCACCTTAAAAATCCTCTCTTGTGGTGTGCTTGTGTGTGTTTGATTTCCTATACGTATGCTTGCATCTTTACTATCCGCATTAGTTCTATAATTCATTAATTACCAGTAGCTCATCTGGTCGATAGTTAGTAAATTATCAAAAAGGGGGAAAGATCTATTCACCCCCCCTCTAGATCTATTCAGTCCGTATCCAACACGTGGTATCAGAGCAGGTTCTCCAAAAATGTGGTCTAACAACCAGGAGAAACCTAGCGGACTGAACTCTAGAAGTCTAATGGCTGAGGGACACTCAGTAACTAGACCACCATATTTTGATGGAAATGATTTCTCTTACTGGAAAAATCGTATGCAGGTATTCTTGAGAGCACAAGATCATGAGATGTGGAGAGTAGTAAGCCGAGGACCCTACGAGCTGCCCGACGACGAGGACACCTGGACCAGAGAACAGGTCAGAAAGGCAACCATTAACTGGGGAGCCATGAACGTAATGCAGTGCGCACTTCATCCCACGGAATTCTCAAGAGTTTCACAATGTGCAACGGCCAAGGAAATGTGGGATCGCCTTGTAGTCATTTATGAAGGCACTTCGGAGGTAAGAGAGTCAAAAGCAAACATGCTAGTTTCAGAATATGAAATGTTTAGAATGAAAACTGACGAAAACATCTCTGAAATGTATGCTAGACTAGTGCAGTTAACTAATAGTTTAAAGAGTCTAGGGAAAACCTACACGCAACAGGAATTAGTGAGGAAGATCCTAAGATCCCTCACTCCCATGTGGCATACCAAGGCCACAGTAATTGAGGACTCAAAGAACCTCACCACCATGACTGTAGATGAATTAATAGGTTCCCTAATGGCCTATGAAGTTAATCTGAAAAGAACGGAAGACGAGGGCAAGAAGAAGAAGCAACTCGCCCTGAAAACTAAAGTAAGCACCTCTCAATTATCTGACACTGATAACTCATCTAGCACAGGTGAGGACACTGGAGAGTTAGCCATGCTAACAAGAAAATTCAAAAGGTTTCTACGGAAGGAAGGTAAGGGATTCAGGAATCCTACGGGCATGGTAAGAAAATCAAATCAGTTTAAGTTTGACAAAAATAAAACTTCTTCTAACAAACTTGTTTGTTACAACTGCAGGAAACCTGGACATATGAAGGCTGAATGTCCAGAAGCTCCTAAGAAATCAAGCTTCAAGTGGAAAGGCAAGAAACCCAAGGCGATGATTAGCACTTGGAGTGAGGAGGAAGAGAGCAGTGAAGAGGAAACAACTTCCGAGGAAGAAGAAGGAAAGCTCTGTCTGATGGCCAAGGGAGACAACAGTGATCTTGAGGTAAGTTCCCCATTTCAAGACTTCTCTAGTTCGGATTGGGAAGCAGTATATTCAGAATTGCTTGATACTTATGAAAGAATAAGAAAGGAAAATAAACATTTGAAGAAGAAGATCAGTCAACTGAATAAAGACAGCAATTCAATGGAAAACAAAACTGAACTAGAAATGGAAATCAAGTCACTGAAAAACAAGCTGAATCAAATGGACTTAGATGAAGAAAACCACAAGAGAATGTCCGAAGAGAATGAAATGCTAAAAAACGACATTGATGAGCTAAAACTAAAAACTCAAGAATATGAACAGGAAACTAAGTTAAGTCAAGAAAGAAACAATTCACTCAAGGAAGAAAACAACCAACTCCTAAGAGAAATAGAAAGAATTAAGAGTGACCTGAAAAACAAACAGGAGACCTTGGAAAAAATGACTCAAGGTCAAGAAAACTTAAATGCTGTCTTGGGAATAAAAGTAAACTTTCAAAAAGAAGGGTTAGGATACAATCCTACGGCTAAAAAGGAATTCCAAATAAAAACCGTAACTGGGATTGCTGACTCAAAAGGAAAAAGGCCCCTGATTAATCTATACCAAGATAAACAAGAGGATGTAGCTGAATGCTCCTCCAAAAGGAACAATGTCACCAAGGAAGAGAGAAATTTTAAAGAGAAAACAGTCAATCAATATAAGATTCAAAATAATAAACAAGAAACCCAAATTCACAGAAATCACCAAACAAACCAAGGACTAAACCAAGTTAAAGGACATAAATCTGGAAAACAAGATGTCTGGAGACGGGCTGGTCGACAACAGACCCTTCATCTGTCGACCAGAGGATCTGCCAGAACAGGCGCTGGTTACTGGAGAAGCAGTGGTCGACCACAGGTACACCAGATGTCGACCAGAGGTGCTGCCAGAACAGACGCTGAGTTCTGGAGACGCAATGGTCGACCACAGACATACCAAAAGTCAACCATGGCCAGACAAGCAAACAGAAATCACAAGTTTTCTCGGGTAAAACAAAATGAAAACTTGAATACACAAAGGTGGACTCAGATTAAAGAAGCTTTAGAACAAAAGCAACCCAATCTGAACAAGTTCAGAAATAAAAATTTACACTGCTCTAACAGAATCTGGGTTCCCAAGGGGCTGCTACAGCAATTTCATAATTTCACAAGCTATCTTGGACCCGGGTACCATTGGGGTCCAAAAGTTTCTGTGTAACTTGTGATGCAGGTGTGTCTGGCAGCTATACACAACAAGTGGTACTTAGATAGTGGCTGCTCAAGACATATGACAGGGGACAAGGCAAAATTCTCCGAGCTAAACTCAAAAGATGGAGGACATGTGACATTTGGAGGAAATAACAAAGGCAAGATCATTGGGAAAGGTAAGGTAGGTAAGACATCTACAAATTGCATTGAAGATGTACTGCTAGTGGATGGCCTGGAATATAATCTTCTAAGCATCAGTCAGCTATGCGACAAAGGCCATCAAGTAGTCTTTGATTCTAAGATCTGTAAAATTCTTGAACCAAATTCGGTTAAAGTTAAGTTTATGGGCAAGAGAGTAAATAATGTCTACATGATAGACTTGGATGATCCAGCCCACTCCAACTTGTGCCTCACCGCCAAGAAGGAGGACCTGACTTGGTTGTGGCACCGAAGGCTAGGGCATGTTAGCTACAGGGTGCTGCACAAATTGGTTAAGAATAAAATGGTTTCTGGTTTACCTGAAATCTCTTTTGCACAGAATGTCAAAGTGTGTGAAGCATGTACCCAAGGGAAACAAACAAGGAAATCTTTCAAAGTAGAACTATAGATCAGTCGTCTAGGCCATTAGAACTTGTACACATGGACTTATTTGGTCCTACAAGGGCTACTAGTCTTAGTGGAAAAAGATATGGCTTTGTTCTAGTGGATGATTTTCAAGATTTACCTGGGTAATGTTTTTATCACATAAAAACGATGCCTTTCATGAATTTCAGGATTTTTACAGAAGAATGAAGCAGGATGGTAAGTCCAAAGTGTGTTCAATAATATCTGATCATGGGGGAGAATTTGAAAATTCAGAGTTTGATGAATTCTGCAGGAACAAAGGAATAAATCACAGGTTCTCCTCACCAAGGACGCCAGAGCAAAATGGAGTGGTGGAGAGAAGGAATCGCACACTTGTTGAAATGGCCAGAACCTTGTTGGTTGAAGCCAATCTTCCAAGAAGATTTTGGGCTGAGGCGGTCAATACAGCATGTTATATTGTAAACAGGGCAATGGTAAGACCATCTAGTGCGAAAACTCCATATGAGGTGTTCAAAGGTAAGAAACCATCCCTAGCTCATTTTAGAATCTTTGGGTCAAAATGCTTTATTCATAATAATGATAAAAAGATCTTGGACAAATTTGAACCAAAGAGTGACCCAGGAATCTTCTTGGGATACTCTGACCGATCAAGAGCCTATAGAGTCTACAACACCAAAGATCAGCTAGTTGAAGAATCCCCACATATCACATTTGATGAAAATAATGACTTTGACAAAACTGGACAGGTAGGCAAAGATGAAGATGGGGAATTTCTGGAAGGCAAAGAGGAACCAATGGAGACTGAAGCAGAACCAAAGCAAGGTGATTCCAATGATCAACCCGAAGGAGAGATCATCCCAGGTAACAATTCTGAAAATCTGAGATTTCTCAGAGATCATCCTCTAGATAACATCATTGGAGGAATTAATGAACCGAGGAAAACTAGATCTCAGCTTAAAACAGTTGATGAATTAGATCAGCTAGCCCTTGTATCTCAAGTTGAGCCTAAAAATGTAGAGGAAGCTTTAAGAGATGAATCTTGGATAAATGCCATGCATGAAGAATTAAATCAATTTGAAAGAAATCAGGTTTGGAAACTTGTTCCCAGACCCTCATCTCATCCTGTTATTGGAACCAAATGGGTTTATAAAAATAAGCTTAATGAAGAAGGAGTTGTTATGAGGAACAAGGCTCGGTTGGTGGCTAAGGGGTATAACCAAGAATTTGGAGTTGATTTTGAAGAATCATATGCTCCAGTTGCAAGGTTAGAAGCCATTAGAATATTGTTAGCATTTGCGGCGTCCCATGGAATTAAATTGCAGCAAATGGATGTAAAAAGTGCCTTTCTAAATGGCTTTGTAAAGGAAGAAGTCTTTGTGGAACAACCCCCTGGTTTTGAAAATGATGATCTTCCTAATCATGTCTTTAAACTGCATAAGGCTTTGTATGGTTTAAAGCAGGCTCCTAGGGCATGGTACGACAGACTGAGTTCATTCCTCACCAAAAAGGGCTACACAAGAGGTAAAATTGATCAAACATTATTCTCCAAGACCCAAGGTAAGAATATACTAATTGTGCAAATCTATGTGGATGATATTGTGTTTGGATCCACTGAAGCTTCATTATGTACTGAATTTGCAAATCTAATGACCAATGAGTTTGAAATGAGTTTAATGGGTGATTTACAGTTCTTTCTTGGATTGCAGATTCTACAATGTAGAGAAGGCTACTTCATAAATCAATCCAAGTACATAAAGGAGATGCTGAAAAAGTTTGGCATGGAGAGCTGCAAACCAATAGAGTCACCCATGGGGACAAATGCAACATTGGAGGCTGATGTAAAAGGTAACATGGTAGATGCCAAGAAATACAGAGGTATGATCGGATCCCTACTATATTTAACTGCCTCTAGGCCAGACATTCAGTTCAGTGTATGCATGTGTGCTAGATATCAATCTAGCCCTAGAGATTCACATTTAGGGGCTGTCAAGCGTATCTTCGTTACCTTGCCGGTACCCAAGAATTGGGTTTATGGTATCCTACGTATTGCAAACTAGATTTAATTTCATATTCAGATGCTGATTATGCTGGTTGCAAAATTGATAGGAAGAGTACTAGTGGCTACTGTCAAATATTAGGTGGATGTTTAATTTCATGGGCGTCTAAAAAGCAACATTCTGTGGCCCTCTCCACTGCTGAGGCTGAGTATGTCGCAGTAGGGAGCTGTGGTACACAGGTTATGTGGATAAAACATCAACTCCAAGACTACAATGTAGATCTTGGATGTGCACCCATTTTCTGTGACAACACTAGTGCTATTAATCTGTCTAAAAACCCCATTCAACACTCTAGGACAAAACACATTGAGATACGTCATCACTTTCTAAGAGATGAGGTCTCCAAAGGAAATTTCATGCTTCACTTTGTAGAAACTGAAAAACAACTGGCAGATATTTTCACAAAACCCCTTAACAATGATAGATTTTCAACTCTAAGAAGGGAGTTAGGAATTTGTAGAATTTCCTCTGAAAATTCTTGAAATAATAATATTCTTGGGTTCACTGTACAGTCTTTATCTCTTCTGTTCTTCGTTGTGTCAACTAGGTCTTAAGTACTAGATAAGTCCTGAATTTGGAGGTTATAGTGTCGGGTGCTATTTCAGCAAGCTCTGAGGAACTCTGGTTTATCTACGGATTACTTCCCATGGTCAACCACAGACAAGGCGCTGGTCGACCAAGGCATCAGGACAGGAAATAGTTAGCTCTGGGAATTCGCAGCTGTCGACCACAGGCGATCCAATGGTCGACAACAGGTTTGTCAGAACGCAGTGTTCTCAACAGGCAGGTTCTGTGTCAGCACAAAGGTCGACCACAGGCCACTCCATGGTCGACAAAGGACCTGAAAAAGGGAAATTAGATCTAGTCAGGCTGCTGGCTTTGGTGGGAAATCTTCTGAACTTTTTGGACTCTGAGCCCAGTTTTGCTTTACTCACTCATCCTTGTTCACACTTCCTATTCCTTGTGTCTCTATATCTCTTTGTGGCCAACTTATTGTTTTCTATCTTCAGCAAGGACTCACAAATTGAGGGGGAGTAAAAAGTGTAAACTCATTCCTTAATAAATCATTGAACAACCTAACCATATCTTACAAGAAAATCACCAAAGTCATCAATGAGAGTAAAGGTTAAGTGTAGTAATGAGAATTTGACCTGTACTACTGCAATAAATTCAAACCATAACTATGACTCTGACTCAAGACTATTGAGAACTTATGTTTTTAGTAATGAGACTGTTTCTCTACCTGTGTCTGTGTTGGACAGTGAAAATAAACGCAGCTATAGCATGAATGTATATGGAATACGCCATAATTCTGCCTTCTTGGTAGAGCAATGGACTGAGTTCTGAGAAACTACTGTTCTCTATCACAAAGCAAAATTGGCTGAAAAATTAAGTGGGAGACATGTATGTCATGAAGACTCAATCTACCTCTGCCACTCTCAAAATTATTAATTGGGCATCCTGAGTAACTGGGGATATTGGCGTCTGATAAACGTATATCCTCACGGATAAAAAGTGTGTCCCAGTTAAAAATGGAATGGTTAGGCATGCTAAGTAGCCGGGGTTTCTGGCGTGTAAAAAGCGTGTCTCCTCGTGTGGAAAAGCATGTGATAAACCTGACCACAGCTCTTAAATATTTCAAAACGACAAGGCAACAAAAATGGTTGACCTAATGCACTATATGCAAATAAAAGCATAAAACACTGTTCAGCTTGTTCAGCTAGTAAAATTATCTCATGAACCATATTATAAGTTTAAGGAGCCGTGAGTAAGAAAGTAGATATGGGGAGTCAATTTATTGAGGCAATACTTTCAAATTCTTTGAACCACAAGACCCACTCGAATTTGTCACAAGGTGGTCTTTGAGAAAGGGAGGAAAGGTTACTTAATTGTCTTATTAAAGAAAGGGGGTACACTTCCATAATTTCCCAAAATATGAGTTATGCTGATTAATCGTGACCGCTCGTTCTTTGCATCGCGATGGTTCACTGCCCTAAAAATTAAGGGCCAGCCCTAATGCCCTACCCTATAAATTGTCTCGGCTGGGTCCCTGAAATTTTCCCATCCGCAGCTCTAGCCCTCTCCCAACTTCATCTTCTCCAGATTTCTTTTCTCGCCTCTCTCTCGCCTCTATCTCGCTTCCCTTCACAATGTCTCCCAAGCGCGCTCTACTTTCCTCTAAGCGTAGAAGAGATCAGGCCCCTGCCGCAGCTTCGATGCCGTCCAAGCGATCCAAGTCGCGGGCCGCGCAGGGTTCGCCATCGGCCCCTCACAGGTCGACCACGGCGGATGCACCTGGTCCAGGCAGACAATCAGCAGCTTCAGAGGAACCCGCAGTGCATCCCGTTTCTGGAGCTCTCAAGCCACGGACAGTTCTGCAACCAAGGATCGTCGATTTCTCCGATGACAAGCTGATGGAGATGTTCCCAGATCTACTGCCAATTTTTGAAGCTCAAGAGTGGACTACGTTCGTTTCAGTGCACAATTCGTACTCGCCCCAGCTTGTGCAAGAATTCTACCACAACCTGCAAGTCGTGGACAGTCAGCTCTACACCGTAGTTCAAGGGAAAGTCATCAGACTCGACGTCAAGCTTCTCCACATGACGCTGAAGACTCCCAGAATTGGAGCTGTTTTCAACCATGAGGACTTCGACCTCCGAGAAGCACATGCAGTGGTCACTGGCAAGCCAGCCCCTGAGGTCCTTCCCAAGTACCTCAATGCTAATACCTTCCCTCCTCTTCATCGTTTGCTTCACCACATCATCACCACCATCATACAACCTCGAGGAGGCGCCAGAGATCAAGTGAGTCGCCTCCATCTGTTTATACTCCATGGCCTCATCACTCGCCAGCCTATTCGCCTACCCACACTCCTTTTGAATTCCCTCCGAAGCATCCTACATTATCCCCTGAATTCTCTTCCTTTTGCTGCCCATATCACTTCCATTCTGAAAGCAGCCAACATACCTTCTCCTCACAGCCCAAGCATTGTCATTCCCAAATGGCACGTCTACAATTTTCACTTCGTGACCACATTCTTGGGATTTAAGAAGGTCAGAGACCACGTTCAGCGCACTCTCCCTTCCAAGGGCAAAGCAAAGGATCCAGTGCCACCCTCTTCTCCACCTCATTCACCTATACAGGTTAGCCCTGCTGTCACACCGACCCCAGTGGTGCCTCAAGCTACACCTACTACCACCACTGCTGCCCATCCACCATCGTCCCTTTCACTAGTGCTCTGGCAGCCAGGAACTGCTGCCCCTCCAGCTCAATCCCCATCTGCTCCAACTACCCAAGCTCCATCACATTCTGCTCAACCCACACAAGTACCACCTACCTCCACTCCCTCTACTTCTGCTCCACCACCAGCATTTACCTCCCACCCTGAATCTCATGGAGTGCTCCTCCAGATGGCATCTCAGTTATCTTCTCTCACCACCCAACTCCAATCATTTCAAGAGAATGTCAATGCTGCCACTGGACGCTTAGAGCAGAAAGTCCAACGGCTGGAACAACAGATGGAGGCCAGGTTCATCAAGCAGAAGGAACACTCTGACCAGGCTAGTTCTCGGTTCAACAGACTAGTAAGGACCCTCGGTGAAGTGTCCGATCAGATGGGAATCCGTATCGAGATCACAACCCAAAAGAATGAGAAGTATCACAAGGATACTATCTCAGAGATCCAGAAGCTCAGGCTCTCCTATGCCCACATTGTTGACAAGCTGGATCGCATGGCAGAGAACGTGAAGCCAGAGACCTCCTCATCCTCCTCAGAGGGATTGTTCAAATGATCTTCTTTTTGCTGTTGACAAAGGGGGAGATAGGACTTTATGTGTCATTGTGTGTCTAGTTGTGTGTCTAGATGTGAGTCTAGATTGTCAAATTTACTTTGTCTACGTGTCCTCAGTGTCTTTATCCTTTTTTGAGTCTCTCATGTCATTAGTGCTATTGTTTTTGAAAGACACATCAAACGAATTGACTGAATGAAATCTGTGCTATGATAGCCTTGCATGCAATATCAAATGAATTTTATAATCTGTTGTTTGTCACAATGACTCATGGTTGTCATCATCAAAAAGGGGGAGAATGTTGTGCATCCCTTGGTTTTGATGATGACAATAGGATATGTTTGATTAATCAAGTTCTATCTTGTTTCATAACAAATACAAGTGGTTTGATTGTTCCTTCAATATGCTTTTATATACATTTGGAACCTCAAGTCAAATCTTATAAGTTAAGCAAATTTCAGGTTCACTGAAATCCAAGTGGAATCAACAAATCAGTATAAGCATGAAAGACTGTTTGTCGACCACTGAAGTGTTATGGTCGACCAACGAACCCAGCCAGAAAAGCTTCAAGTCATCTGTATTCTGCATGTGCCTTGGCTGTCGACCAAAGCTCCACCTCTGGTCGACCACAGAACAGCCAGAACATCAGACAGAACTGACGGCCATCTGTAATTCGCCCCTTGTCGACCAGCGACCAGGCTGTGGTCGACCAACGGGCGACGTGAGTTTCAGCCAGAAGAACCGGCCGTCTGGGGACTGCCCATTGTCGACCAGCGACAGGGTCATGGTCGACCACGGGTTTTATATCGTCCAAAACTGAACTCTAACCGAATTCTATTTTGGTTCCTTAAAACCTGCAGATGGTTGTGGCAGGTTGTTGGGCTGCTCAGGAGATAAGATTCCGCACGGGAATCAAGGAAACAATCTTGCTTAGAAGTGGTCAAACTCGTTCTAACGATTGGATTTAAACCGATCCCTGTTTTCTAGCAGATTGGCGCTCGATCTGAAAATTGAGCGGGAAGAACTTTATTCTTGAAAATAAAAAGAGCTGTATGAAGAATATAATGCAACTATTCACGAACAAGGAAGCAGTGAGAGAGCACGGAATAGAAGCCAAGGAAGATACACACAGAAGAGGAAGAAGGAGCTCTCCACCAATCAAAAATCTGCAGAAAGGTTAAAGGCAATCTCGTTGCTGCAGAAGGAAGACTTAGCTCAAGACTGTGCGATCTCCAGCAGCAGAACAATCGAAGGCAACTGACTGGAAGATCAACAGGGAGTCTAGGCTTCTTCATAAGCGTGATCAAGTCCCAGGCTGAACACCTATTCTTCTACACACGCCAATATTCAGTCCTGTCTTTCATCACCTGTTCTTATCATCTTTTCATTTCTGATTACAATTATTGTCAAGCTGTGAGGCAGCAGAGTCAAGCTGTGTGTCAGCAGGTACAAGCTGTGTGTCAGCTGTGTTTTGGTTGAGATCAGAGATTCTCATAGTGAAGCCTTGCTTGAGTTAAGCAAGGGGTGGATGTAAGTCTCAGGAAGAGACTGAACCACCTTAAAAATCCTCTCTTGTGGTGTGCTTGTGTGTGTTTGATTTCCTATACGTATGCTTGCATCTTTACTATCCGCATTAGTTCTATAATTCATTAATTACCAGTAGCTCATCTGGTCGATAGTTAGTAAATTATCAAAAAAGGGGGAAAGATCTATTCACCCCCCCTCTAGATCTATTCAGTCCGTATCCAACATATTGAACTTCTTACATAGGTCCTTGAGCTCTTGAGATACAAACTGGGGTCCGTTGTCGGTGATGATACTGCTTGGCACTCCGAACCGCGAGATAATATTTTTCATGATAAAGCGGCACACCGTTGAAGCTTTGATCTCTGCGTACGTCTCGGCTTCGGTCCATTTGGTGAAGTACTCAGTGGCGGTAAGGATAAAGGATTTCTGCTTGATCTGAGAATTAAGATCACCGAGCGGGCCGACAACGTCGAAAGCCCACATAGAGAATGGCCAAGGAGCAGAGAGAGGATGGAGAGATGAAGTTGGAGCATGGATTTTATCAGCATGAAGTTGGCATTTAAGACACATCCGGACATAGAGGGAGCAATCTTCCTCTAGAGTGGGCCAGTAGTAGCCCTGCCTAAGGATCTTCTTCGCTAGAGCCTGGCCATTGACATGACCTCCACACTCACTTGAATGGGCTACTTCAGCCACTTTCCATGCCTCATTATCATCCAAGCATCTCATGAGCATTCCATTAGTAGCGCGCCTGTATAGTTCTCCTGCAACAATGGTGTACCTTGAGGCGGCTCTCCTTATTGACTTGCGCTGCTCGGCGTTTGCCCCTTCTGGGAATGATCCTTCTTTGCAAAACAACTCGATTTCGTGATACCAAGGCAATTCTTCTTCATCCAGAATCTCTTCTAGCTCCATTAATGATACTTCCTTTAGATCTTCTTTCTCAGCCCTCGCCTCTACAGCCTTCCTAAGGTTGACGAACCAAGGATCCTGAAGGGAGGGTGCGTCCAGTCTCTGAATGACGATAGTCTCAGTGTTCCGACTGAGAGGGAAAGATAGAGAGGAAGCAAGAGATGCTAGAGCATCGGCTAGAATATTCTGAGAGCGAGGAGTATGGATATAGATTAGCTTACGGAATTGCCTCGCCAGAAGCGTGACCAAATCTTGATAAGGCTTGAGTTTGGAGTCACAAGTGCGGTAAGTGGACAGAACTTGCCGCAGGACGAGCTGGGAGTCTCCTATGATATTCAAATAGCGCGCACCTAGGAGGTAGGCGTGCTTCAGTCCAGCTAGGAGAGCTTCATACTCAGGGATGTTGTTGGTAGCAGAAAATCGAAGTTGATAAGCGAAGGGAATAGTCACTCCCTCTGGAGTGAGTAGAACAGCGCCGATCCCTCGGCCTTGAGAATTGAGTGCACCATCGAAGTGCAGAGACCAAAAGGGATGATGGGTGAGTACAGAGAGATGCTCATCAGGGAAGTCGTCCTGAATGGAGTCAGTGTGAGGAATAGGAAGATGGACAAGATGCTCAGCGATGGCGTATCCTTTGACCGCCTTCTGAACGATGAATGTGATATCAAATTGAGAGAGGAAGCTCTGCCAGCGAGCTAACATACTAGAAAGGACAGGTTTTTCTAAGAGATAGCGAATCGGATCCATTCTAGAGATCAACCTAACTGGGTGGGCAAGGAAATAATGTTTAAGATTCTGAGCTACCCATACTAAGGCGGCACAGGTCTTCTCCATAGCGGTGTATCTGGACTCAGCTGGGTTAAATAACCAAGAGAGGTAATACGCAGCTCGCTCTTTCCCTTCATCATCCACTTGTGCTAAGACCGCCCCTAGGGAGTCCTCAATAACCGAGATGTATAGGATCAGGGGTTTCCCAGGGACAGGAGGTTGCAAAATCGGGGGATTGGATAGATATTCCTTTAAGTCCTCGTAGGCCTTCTGACAGTCTTGATTCCATTCAAACTTGACCCCTACCTTAAGCAATTCATAAAACGGACGGCACCTTTGAGAATGTTGGGATATGAACCTTCTAATGAATTACAATCGACCAATCAATCCTCGAAGTTCCGTAATGTTCTTAGGCGGAGGCATGCCCATGACGGTCTGTGCTTTGTTAGGATCAATCTGGATCCCCCGTTTGCTCACTATGAAACCTAGCAGCTTCCCTGAAGAGACTCCGAATACACACTTCTTCGGATTCATTTTAGCTTGTACTCCCTGGCTCTTTGCAGCACCTTAGCCAGAATAGAGGGGTGTTCTTCTTTGGTTCTTGACTTCACCAGAATGTCATCCACGTAGGCTTCCATATAGATATGCATCATGTCGTGGAAGATGGCCATCATTGCCCTTTGATAGGTGGCACCTGCGTTCTTCAAACCGAAATGGCATAACCACATAACAGTACGTGCCCCAGGGCGTGGTGAAGGAGGTTTTCTCTTGATCTTCGGAGCGAGACGGATCTGATTATAGCCTGAGTAACCGTCCATAAATGAAAGAGATTCGTACCCGGCAGTGCTATCGACCAGGACGTCTATATGAGGCAGCGGGAAATCATCTTTGGACATGCTTTGTTGAGATCCCTGAAATCGATGCAGATACGCACCTTTCCATCCTTCTTGATAACAGGGACTATGTTCGCCACCCACTGAGGATATAGAACAACTCTAATGAATCTGGCCTTATACATTTGTCGACCTCTTCCTTAATCCTTAAGGCCATGTGGGGGTGAAATCTTCTTGACCGTTGTTTCACAGGTGTTGCCCCTGGTTTAAGCACAAGTCGATGTTCCACTAAAGAGGGGTCAAGACCTGGCATGTCCTCATAAGACCAGGCGAAGGAATCGCTATACTCCCTTAGAACCTTAATTAAATCTTCTTCTACTTGTGAGGGAGATTAGCGGCAATAATGATGGGCCTTGGGTCTTCTTCAGTTCCTAAGTTGATTTCCTTTGTAGGTTCATCCACTGCCGACGACGGCTCGTCGAATCTCTTAAGTCCTTGTGCATACAAATCGGCAGTGTCATCTACGTTGCTGTCCTCATTGATCGGATCTTTTTCATCCAGGATTTCATAGACACTGAGTCCGTCATCGCTCCACACCCCTCTATTTCTTTTCCTCTTCAATCATAATTGCCGTAGCAACAAATTCTGGACACTTCAAAAGAGCATGACAACGCTGAGCTAGATCTTGCAAGAACCTATCAGGATGGATTTGGGAGGACGCGTAAGTGGGCGCGACTCAGAGGAGGAAGGGTTGGACGATCTAGAACAAGACCCTACTTCTCTAGACCTAACTGACTCTACTTCCCTAGACTCGATAGACCCTAATCCTAACCTAGGAGAAAGAAGACCTAGTGGAAGGGAGGAGCAGGGGACTCGTGCCCCTGGGAAGAGGATGGAGACAAGGTAGCATAATCTTCCACTGAAATCTCTGTTTCGAATTTGACGGTTTTTTTTTTTGGAGATCAGTGGAGACTACACAACAAGATGGAGGAGGTGGGAGCTGCATGGGGAACAGCTCGGGGAAGATGCAATCGAAGAATGGGTCGGAGGAGAGAACCACATCTCGTGGAGTTGGGCGTTGGGAGGAGGAGGAGTGAATAGAGTGGATAGATCAATGGGCGGGCAATGCCCGCAAGCGTAAGGAACAAATAGAATTTCAGGTGGATCAATGAAGGATGGATTTACCATGATGGAGGAAGACGGGGTAAGAATTCCCTTGCTGTAGGAGAGATTGAAAGCGTGAGGGAGACCAAGAAAAGACAATCGGCGAGCTCTCCTCTCCGCAGATGCTAGTCTGGCTGCTTCTTCGGCCTCCATTGGACGAGCTGAACCTCTTGACGCTGTTGGCAGTCTTCTTCATGAAATAGCCCTGAAGGGCTGGACCATAGTCAATCACATCATCAACTGGCCTCCTTAGCACTGGGGTGGACTGGCAATTGGACAGACTGTATCTTCCCTTGGCGGAGCTGGCGGTGGAGCTAATGTGCCGGGCTGGAGAGGCCCTCGAACAAAGTGTTGACGATAGTCCCAGGTGAGTGGCCCAGAATCACCCATCATGGACAATGCAGTCTCTCGGTAGCCGAGACCTCTTCTGTTCATTTTCCTGCCCTTAGGAATGGGCTTAGTTCATCCCTGCAATTGAGCACCGAGGCCTCTCCCCGGTTGATAGCCTAGCTTCAGTATAATGTCCCAGCCCTTGGAATCTCGGATCTGGGGCTTCACCTTGATGTCAACTGCTACGGTGATGGGCTTGCGGGGTGCGTAAGCCCAAGGAAAGTCAAGATCTAGCACTGACATAACGGGCCGACTGCTTGGCCACAATGTGGGAAGAACTTTCTCTGAAATAGCCTTCACTGATTGGACCGTGGATAAGCTTTTGACTTTGATGACCCTCCCTTAGAAAGGGAATTTAATGCATTGATATGCAGTAGAGGGTAAGGCGCTGAGGGTATCGATCCACGGACGACCCAAGATAGCTTTGAACATAGGGTCAATGTCCAACACATAGAATTCCACGGGCATAGTAAGGGGCCCAAGCTCAGCTTGAATGGTGACAATCCCGTGACATGCCCGCCGAGAGTTGTCATGAGCAGCTATGGTAGTGGGAGTTGGGCGTAGAAGTTCTTCTGACAGATTACAAGCCCTTAGAGTGTTGAGCGGGCATACGTTGATAGATGCCCCTGTGTCAACTAATGCTGCGTCGATGCTGACTTTGTTCAGAATGATAGTAATGCACAGCGGCATTTGCCGAGCTTCTGGTGGCACTAGCTCGGTTTCAGAGAAAGTAATGGCTGGCCCCTTGGAGATTGTTGCTAGTGCGGTAGGTAAGCTATCAACTGCCATGTCTTCACTAACCATCACCTTTTGAAGAAAGTCTCTTAATGCATCTTGGTGAAGGGTAGATCTCTTAATCAGTTCCAGCACAGATATCTTGGCGGACACCCTATCCAAATGATGCAACAAATCATATTGGGTCCCGGGTAGTGGCTCGGCCTCTTCTTGTTCGGCCGCCGGTTGGGAGGACTGGGGATTGGAAGTAGAAGATAGTTTCGGTGGAACATGCGCCTGCTCCGAAGGACGAAGTGATAAGCTGCCGCGGCCTCAGATGGACTCAGCTTAGGTTATTTAGTAGGCCCAGCGGGATGGATAAGCGGTGCGTAAGAGGGTGTGGTGGAAAGGATAATAGGCGAGGGGTTAGTGGCAGTGGGCGCGAGCGGAAGTGGGGATATAAAAGTGGACGGAGGCGTGATGAGTGGAGGGTTAGATGGAGGTATGGCGATAGTGGGTGCAAGCGCGAGCGGGGAAGGGGTGATGGTAGCGGACGTAGGTAATGGTGAGTGCGACGGAGGCGCGAGTGATGGTGCGTGTGATAGAATAGGGGTAAATGGGAGGACGAGTGGAAGAGGAGTTTGGTGGGTAGGTATAAGGATAGGGGAAGCGGGAGGATTATGGTAGTTGTGGTGAAGGGCCATGACCTGCGGCGTGGAATTATCGTCGTCGAAGGACCACCCGGGGTTAGGAGCCGGGGGTTGGATGACATTGACCTGAGCTGGTGCCGGCGGCGGAGGTTGCGGAGCAGGAGGATGGTTTGGCATTGGGTTTTGATGAATCCCCAGGTCTTGCACCGGCTGCTGTTGCTGCTGCTGCTGTGGCTGCGGTACCTGTTGCTGCTGTACTTGCTGCCTCGGCGGTTGCCTTCTCTTCTCTTTGATTTCTATGATGGCCCGGTGCATTTCGGCCCAATCTATCCTCTGTCCTTCATGAAGATCATATACTAGGTCCCGGAATTGAAAACACCCTTCAATGGTATGTCCTGGTTGCCTGTGGAACATACAATACTTTGTCTGATCAACGGCCGGACTCCAGTTGGGCCGTTCCGGAGGGAGCTGTATGGCATTAACCGACATAAGAGCCGAGAAGATGTCTGTGAGGGTTTCTGGCAGTGGAGGATATTGAGCTCTTTTAGGAGCCGGGCGCTTGTTGTTCGGGTTGTTGTTATAGCCGTTGGGTGGAGGGACGTTGTGGTATTGCGGAGGTGGTGGTGGTTGTTGCGATGCGGCGAAGGTGTTTTATGGATTGGTGAAAGCAGTTTGTGGGATGGTGAAGGTGGGCGGAGGGTTTTGCGGAGTGACTTGGAAGTTCTGTGGAGCGGGATTTTGTGGAGTGCGGGGATTTTGATGGAAGCGGAAAGGTGTGGCTTGGAATGGGAAAGCAACGGCTTGAACTTGCTCGTTCGTTTGGACCCCCTCGGTGACCGGCCCTTGAGGTTTCTTGTGATACTTGGGCTTTTGGTTTTCAAATAGAGAGGGAATGGGGGAGTCCTTGAATTGTGTTTGGATGAACCGCGCCCGGCTGTAGAGTTGGTGCATATTGGCTATGTCATTCATTGCTAGAATGTTTCGGAAGGTCGGGGTAGTATTGGAAATAAGTAGCTTGACCTTCTCTTCCTCCGGAATGTGGCCGGGCACTCTAGCGGCCATTTGCATCCACCTATCTGCATAAGTGGCAAACTCCTCATCCGGTTTCATCTTTTCGGCCACCAGATCTGTGAATGAATATTCCGGGCCGACCCTGTCTTGAAACCGCTGAATGAACTTATCTTTCACTACCTTAAAGCTCTCGGCTTCTTCCAATGGCAGAGAATAGAACCATTCTAGTGCAACACCGTCTAATGAGCGGCGGAACAAGTACGCCATAAGGCGATCATCATATTGGAATTGGGCCGATTCATATAAGAAATCCCTCACGTGAATAAAGGGATTGCCGTTCCCGTCATATTTGCGATAATTGGGGAGCTCGGATTGCGGAGGGAACCAGATGTTCTGAAAGCTAGGAACTGGAACATCTGCCAAGGATTGTGGGCCAACCCGCTTCTGGAGGAAATCGAGTTGCTGTTGCATGGTGGCCCATTTATCAAGTAATTCCTGCTCTCTGGATGGAGCAGGGGTAGTGAGAGATGATGGCTGAAGTTGGGGAGCAGAAGGGTGAATTGCAGCAGAAGGTGGGAGCCCATAAGCAGGAGCAGAAGGGTAAATGGCCAAAGTAGGGGGCCCATAAGGAGGATATTGGACCTGAGATTGACCCAGATTGGAGTGGGCTTGGACAACCCCTGACTGAGGGCGCAGGAAGTCGGAGGGACCCATGAGGACTTGCGGAACCGTCGGGCTAGGCATATGATGATCCGCCTGAACGAAAGAAGGGACAGGAGACTTCCCCTTGTCAAAAGATTGCGAGGCCTAAGTAGAAGATTGGCCCATCTCCATGCCAGTGAATGTAATGGTCCGGGGTTGGACCGGAGTAAGATTAATTGGAGTGAGCTGGATGGAAGGATTGGATTGACCCTGCCTAATCGTGGGAGGGGAGATATTGGATCCTTGCATGGCCTGATAGACAGTTTGGAGTTGGGCCAGATCCAATTGGGCTATCATCTGGAGAATGGAGCCCGTAGAAGGAGTAGTGAAAGAAGGGGTAGCTTGACCACCTTCCATGGAGGTAGAGGACGGAAGAGGGGTTGTCCCCTCTCCAGAAGAGAATAAGGTAACCCTAGCAGGGTTTTCAAGATGCCCTTGAGGAAGGGAATCCTCTTGGGAACGAGGAGGATTGAAAGAAGCCATGGTGGGTTCGAAAAGCGGATTTGAGTAGAACCTGGAGAAGGAATTGACCCTAGAAGGTGCTTCTAACAGACGAAAACAACTCCACATGCAACGAACAACCTTAACAAGATGCAAACAACTCAACACCAACACACAATGAGCAACCAAACTTGGACGATTTATAACAAAGATGTAAGTAACAAGAGATGAAGACACTTCAAGTCAACCAAGTTGTTTAAGGTGATGCTTCAAGGTTCTTATGATTTCTCCTTTGGAACTTTAGCATATTGATTAATATGAGCTCTCAACAATGGGTTCCTGATAGGAGATGGATGTAAAGCTTGGTTTGACTCTAAATGTGATCACTCCCTCACTTATGCAATCCTAGACACGGGGTGGGAAAGGTACAATCGGCCCGGCGTCCGTGTGGGAATCCACGGCTCGCGGGGACTTATGGAGGTCCCTGGTGTGATTTCCTAGTCGGCCCCAAGGAATATGGAGACGAGAGGTCCACACACCAAGGGAGGAAAATGCAATCTAATGTATGAAAGTATGAATGAACCTATGTGCACCGGAGTGCATGCAAATTCTAACCTAGAATCTAGCAAACAATTATGCACACAACGATGTAAGGATGTAAACCAACCAAGGAGGAAGTCAGATAACACCCAAGCAAAAATATCACAGCAAAAACTGCGGAAGTAGAATGCACCTCGGGATGCGTACCTGTCTGGAGTGTAATGGTCTAGAAGACCCGCGTCAAAAATATATAACGGTCAGAGGCCAGACCGCCATAAGAAATATAACGCAGGGACCCAGGACCGTCGTATGAGCCAGAGAGCCAAAAACAACCAGAAAATAGAAGGGAAATTCGTGAAAAGCCCAAACAACAGGAAGAGAAGTGTAACGGTCTAAAGCCCCTGCGTCAAAGTGGAGTGACGCAGGGACAGAGGGCCGTCAGACTACCGAGAGAACCAGAAACAAGAGGAAGTAAGAGAAAAATCCGAGGAAACTAAACAAGGAAATGATGGCAGGTTTAAACAGAGATCAAGACACGATTGGCACAAGTTGTCCCACCGTGATCGCCAAAAAATTATCTGTTGATTTGTTTTGCCTCTCTTCTTCTTTTTGTTTTGATGTGCAATAAAGATGATAAGACAAAAATCAAAGACCTCAATCAACCTATGAACATGTGAACCATGAACCTAGGCAACCAGAACAAGCTCTAGCATGGGTATGCTATCTCAATCATCAAGCTAAACTAAGGGAATAAAGAAAAACACACGCCGGAGCGTGGAACAAGAGCAAATAAAAACACACCGCGAGGGTGGAGCAAATAAAGGAAATAAGAGATATGAGAGGGAGAGAAAGCGAATGCCCAATACTAAGAAAGAACGTGATCGCCACCAAAGTAAACACAAGCCAGAGACTTGAAAATACTTTGGAAATAGGTGGATGAAGCACCCGCCCACGGGAGAGAGAAAACCAGTGAAATCTGCAGATCAACCGAATGTAACGGTCCAGACCCCGTGCATCACAGAAATGTGACGGTCGCACGATGCACCGTTATATGATCCTGACGCGCCTGCACAAGACCGTCAGAAAACCTACAGTAATAGCTTATGAATTCTTTGAACTCCAACTCTTTCAGCTGGCCAGAAGACTTGGGCCTCGTGTAGTGAACCTGTAAACCTGCCAAAGAACGTGAAACACAAAAAAATAAACCCAGATTAGCCCTTTAAACAAGCGTAGTATCAACTCTCAAAGAACTTAAGATCATGCAAAAGGAAAGGGAAGTACGGGGAGAGTTTTGGTTTTTTAACCCCTCTGGGCGTTTTAAAAGATAGGAAGGATGTTTAGATGATGAAAACATATGCAGAACGTGGAAACAAGGAGAGGGACAATGCCTATGATGAGAGGGAGGAGGAAGAACACAATATGCAATGATGAACTTTGAAACTCTATAGAACGAATACTCCCTTCACCGTGAAGCAACTGGACGTGAAAGACAAGTCTCCTTGATTAAATGTGGCTCCAGAATGCGGCAGCACTTCGACGCGAACTCCAGATCTTCCTCTCTCGGGCCATGAAGTTAAGGGTGCTATTTTAGGCCCTCAAACTCTCCGTTCGAGCAGAGGATAATCCAGCAAGAGAAGAGGATAACTCTTAGCAAATCCTTGAAGATAATATCACCAAGAGTCCATAGAAACAAACAGAAAGTTCTGAGGATCAGATTTGGAAGAGAAATCACCAATTCAAACTCTTATCTCGACCACAGAGTAGCAGAGAAAAGGCCTGAACTGCCAGAACTCTCTGTTGGATGTAACGGTGACTCGACAGACCGCCACATGCAAATAACGCGCCAGGGGGATACCGTTACATTTAACCTTATCTCAAAAGAGATAAGATCAACGGGAAGAAGATCAAACAAGTTGGACTCTGCAAGATAAGTAACGGCCATGTCTGGACGCGTTGGAAGAAAGTAACGGCTGCACGACAAACCGTTAGATTCAATGGGTAGGCCAACGGATAAGCTGGAACAAAAGACCTTAAGTTGTAGGACTCTTCAAGAAGTAACGGCCATGGGATCATGCGTTAGAAGAAAATAACACCCATGCAGAGGACCGTTAGAAACAATGAAGATCGAAATTGATTAAGAGCTTGCTAAGCTTCATCCAATGAAAAGCCACAAGGAACCACACTCAACCAAGGAGAGAAGACCCATGAAATAAGCTTCAAACTGATAAAGGAAACTCAATGAAGAGTGAACAACTTGGAGCATCACATGGATAGAACAAGGAGATGACCCAACTTATTGGTCATAAAACGGGTGTCAACAGGCGTGCTCCGGTCTTCTCCCTCCTCGGGGTTGAGGAGGCTTCCTGCTCCGGGGGAGGGGCATGCGATGGTCCTCCTGACAGGTTGCGAATGAGCCGCCGCCCCCAGAGGGTGAAACGGCCTCCAGCAGTTTGCTGGGAGGCATCTCCACGTGGGGGGCTCTTCCGGGGGAGCTACGACTTCTCCTCCCTGGCCGCCTGGGCCCTCATGAGATTCACAAGGACATCTAGTTTTGCGTTGAGGGTTTGAAGGGCGTCGGCGCTCCTATCGGGAAGCTGTTCCCCCGCCACTGATGGAGGTATCTCGTTGGCGTGGTTCTCCGATGGGGAATGCTCTGTGGGGAGGGAAGGTGCGCCTTCTTCCATCACCAGGGCCTTTCCAAAATCGTCGGTAGTCCTCCTGCCAGAACTTCTTCGCACCATGATGGCTCTTTGTTCGTTTCCCACAGACGGCGCCAGATGAAGAGGGGCGATCTCGCGCTGCTCCTGAGCGGGGAAGAGGATGACCACGTACACTTGAAATGTGAACTGCAAGAAGGGAAACGAGTCAGAGGTGCCCAGGGATAGATCTCCGGGGAAGACCCTCCGATGCTTAAGTCAGAAAAATAGTAGAGCTCTGGTGCGAAGGGAATAGTGAGGAGGAAGATGGGAGCGCGAGATCCCTCTCCACCAAAAGGTGAAGTGGTTCCTGCTCAGGGTTTTTGGCTCTTACCTTTCTTACCTCTCTGTAGTAGGGCTTTTCCAGTTTAAATAATGGCATGTTGTGCGAATGATCCCTGTAAGCGAAGGAGTCTCAGGGGGGGTTACGTCCTTCATGTGGGCTCCTTATAGCACGTAGACTCTTAGTCTCCCCTATCCCCTTGAGCTTCCTGCCATTAAGGGACTTGCAACGGCCGTGCCAATAAGCTTCCATCAGTGAGCCCGAGCGATAGGCACTTGCCCAGGAGTGGTCTCCTGAGCAATGAGTGCATGGTCGGGACAGGGAATAGGGGGCTCCGGGGGAGCTTTCCCGATCGAACTGATGCTCAGACTTCCCAACCCGAAGGTCGCCTAGGAAGCGCTTGTTCCAAGTGAGTTTTTTGGGCTTATAATAAGTGGGCCCGGGGCTATCACTTCGAGGAGTTAGGCCTCGTTCGTTCAGATTTAGACCTCATTTGGCCTCTCCGTATGGGTGATGAGATTTCCCCTCTCCACCTGTACTATTCACAGAATTAGCGACCACCGTAGTGGACGCGGATTTTGTATATGGTGGCGGCCTGAGTGGACGCCAATTACCCAGTTTCACGAATGTCTTGGTTTTATGTGATTTATTGCCATGTCATCATTGTACAAAGTTCTATCCTTGAATCTCTATTCTGTGAATCTCCCTTATTATCCTAGAATGGCTTATTCCTTTGGAATTCTATTGGCTATAATCTATAGTGGAAGTCGAGATACTTACGTGACTCAATGCCTGGCGTTAATGGGACCCGATCCGGTCCTGGGAGGAGCACCCGAAAGTACTTGTGTCCATGGGAGCTATATTGACCACAGTGTGGCATTGTACCGGAGTGCATGACTTTCTAGATTATGACATTCCACAATCTCGTGCTTGACTTGACATGATATTTACATGACGTGACTTGCGTGACCCAGAATGGGTATTTACTTGCTATATTAAATAGCTAATTCTCATGATATGGCTTGATATTACATGCTTGATGCCTTGATAATTTTACATGATTCATTTTGAAATGTACTAGTTCGTCCTTGATAATTCTTGTTATTTCACTCTCGACGTTATTCATGCTTAACTATACTTACATTACATGTAACTTGTGATTTACTTAAAGTAAGCTTGTTCTTGAGATGTAATCCCTACTGAGCGTTCGCTCACCTAGTGTTTTCCCCTATTTTTCAAGTAACTCTGATAGCGAGACTCAATCGGACGGGGATGACCATGAGAACTGAGCGTAGAGATGTACCCAGATGTCCAAGATTTTTACATCGAGTCTTTTCTATTCTCTTGAGTCATTATTGTAATATTCTCTTTATTGAGTCTAGAGTGTCATTAAAGTACTCTTTCTTTTAAAGAATTATTTAATAAAGATATTTAGAGTTATTAATGAATAAAGGACTTGGTATTATCTTGTTTAGCGCGCTCTATCTATGTGTCGATTTTCCTTGTGCTCTGATTGACGTGATTGATATAAACTCGTCGCGCACTCTCGGGTTCCTTCCACGCTCGGGGCGTGACATAATATGATGGTGACTTAGTATAACACTCCACACTTACAACCTTCGCATCTGGTCACACATTTCATTTCCCATACTAAAGGAAGAGTAAGATGAGATGTTTAAGACAGATTGATGATATCCAATGTGTCCAAGCGGAAGATGATGACATATGGTCATCTACATTGGAGAGTCTTAAGAGTCTAATAAGTTGGACTCTCTATCCCTTGGGGAAAAAAACTTTGGGGTCAAAGAGATCCTATAAATATGAAGCCCTAGAAGACTCAAGGGTTGCTCAGATTGTGCTCTCTCTCTCCCCTCTCTCCCTACTTCTCTCTTCTCTGTCCATACAACTACCACTTGTAACCTTGGGATTTGGCATGTGGAACTCTGTGCGAACTCTGTTAGCTTGCCCACTATGATGAGTAGGTCGTATTATAGTTTTCAGCTACCCCTTTGGGTCACAGAGGTCCGCTAGTTCCTCTGTCATGTTCTTCGATGGCTTCATCAGGGAAATAATGAATAAATCGCTTTAACAGTGGATAGTGTCCCATTGCTCTCCCCCTTGTGGCCCTCGGGCTTCAATATGCCCATAGATTATGGATCCCGTCTCGGTTCTCCATGGACGGGTATCCTATATGTCTCTTGGCATGTGTGGACGCACTAAAATTCGCTTATTCAAGTTGTTCGTCTATTGAGTGCGTGGACGTGCCAGTCACCGAAGTGACAATTTATTCAGACTTCGAAGAGCCCATGGTGCGCTCAATCTGACGTCGTCAGACGATTGTGTGATTCGTGTCGGGACCAAAACTCGCCGCGCCATAAAGGTCACGACGTCATTTACATCCCCCGTACGAGGGAACACCCTTGATTAATCGCCGAGATTCAGGTCCTCATGGCCAGGGAATCGATTGCATGGAAGGTCTATTACGAGGTATTGAAATCCTCGCGTGAGGGCGAGAAGAAGACAATTCGCGGTCATGTCAGTCGTGTACTGACCTTTTAATGTTCGGACGAATGTTCGGCTCGAGAAGATCGCGGTTGTCACGGGAAAACCGGAACGCATGTATGTCGAGGTACGGCAAATTTATTATTCGGAAGAGCGGAAAACGTTCGGCTGAGCCTCGGTTGGAGCGGTCAAAAATCAGTAAATCTGTTGGCCCGGTGCAACAGCAAGCTACGACCATACTGCGGTGGGCCCCCCGCGGTCGAAATAAGACTTGCATGAGCGTCATTAATATTTCTGGTGCCAAGGGGCAACGAGGGAATATCCCTTGAATCGGCTGAAAAGCCCTGTGTCTAGGGAAGCGGACGTTCGAAACGTGTCGGTCATTCGGGAGACCGTTTAATATTCGGACGGGTGTCCGGCTTGAGAGTATCATAATCGTCGCAGGAGGACCTGGAACATATGTATGACGTGATACGGCAAATACATTATTCCGAGACACTGAAAACATTCGGTTAAATCTCGATTAGTGTAGCAGGAAACTAGCGAATTTAATGGCCCGGTGCGAGATCGAGTCAGGACCATACGGGGGCGCCTCCCGCGGTCCAAACGGGGCTTGCGTGGGCATCATTAATGTTCCCGGTGCCAGAGGGCAACGGGGAAGAGTCCCGGGACTAGATTCCAAAATCAAAATATGTTCGAAGGAAGCGAGCTATAGGCCGAGGGTGTGGGTCAGACAATGACCATAATCGGGACGGACCCGAGGTCCAAGCACAGCCCACAAAGGCCTTATTGATATTCCCGTATATAGGGTCCATGGATGACAGGAGCCATCTCGTTCTATTCAGATTTCTGTCGGTCACTTGCGGACCACTTGATATTCAGACAAGGGTCCATATTGAAGGTGCGACGTGGATAGGAACAACCCCGTACAAATGTATGTCGAGTTTGCGGCAATTTCAATGAAAGGGTGGGAACAAATCCCGATAGGGTGAATCCGATTTGACAAGCTATCGGCCCGGAGCAATGCTGGGTCACGACCACGTCGGGGTAGGAGCCTTCGGCCATGTTGGTTGCTCACGGGTCTTTTCATGTTCAGACACAGGTCCGTAATAGAAACGCGGCGAAAACCGAGGTGAACCCGTTCAAATATTTGCCGAACGTGCGGCAATTTTAGTAGTGGCTCAGAGGGGATCCGGCCTGAGGAACGAGTCTGGTCTGATTGGAATGTCGGCCCAAGACTAGGTCGGGGCCTGGCCATGTTGGGATAATTCCCAAGACTCGGGCCTGGCCTGAGAGGGCGGCATCATTGTTCCTTCTGCGTCGGGTCACGGAGAGAGATGGGGCTGCAATGTGGACCCTGGTATTTTTTTTATCTGAGATTTTAATTATATGTTCCTCTCTTTCCTCTTGATGTTCATTTCTTCTTTATGCATTTGTTCCGAATGATTCCTCCCCCCTTTTTGTTTATTATTATTATTTTTCCCCCTTTTTTTATTATCACTATCTCACATTTTTGTTTGTTTCCTGTATATATTCGGATTTTTTCATTTATCATAATTTTCATTAATTTATTTATTTTTATTATTATTATCACCAATGTCATTATCATCATATGTTATATGTGTATGTTTCCCGGAGGGAGAGGGCTGCTGGAGGGTGTACCGGCTAGGGGTATGGAAAGCGTGCCGATGAGGGCGCCCCAAGGCGTACCGGCGAAGGGAGAAGGAGGTGCGCCGAAGAAGGCACCAAGGAGAGTGTGCCGCTGGAGGGAGTTGGCGGGCGTGCCGGGCTGACTCGAAGTCTATACAACGTCTGCTAGCACACGCGCAGAGTCTGTACATCGTCCATTTGCTGCAACTCAAAGTCTATACACTGGCTGGTTGCTGTAACCCAAAGTCTGTACATTGGCTGGTTGCATGCATACACAAAGTCTGCACATTGGCTGGCTGCATGCTCACAAAGTCTGTACGTTGACTGGTTGCTGCAGCACAGAGTCTGTACATTGGCTGGTTGCTGCAGCACAAAGTCTGTACGTTGGCTGGCTGCTGCAACACAAAGTATGTACGTTGGCTGGTTGCATGCACACAAAGTCTGTACATCGGCTGGTTGCTACAACACGAAGTCTGTACATTGGCTGGTTGCTGCAGCGTAAAGTCTGTACATTGGCTGGCTGCATGCACACAAAGTCTGTACGTTGGCTGGCTGCGTGCACACAAAGTTTGTACATCAGCTGGTTGCTGCAACACGAAGTCTGTACGTTGGCTGGCTGCATGCACACAAAGTCTGTACATTGGCTGGCTGCGTGCACACAAAGTCTGTACATCGGCTGGTTGCTGCAACACGAAGTCTGTACGTTGGCTGGCTGCATGCACACAAAGTATGTACATTGGCTGGTTGTTGCAGCGCAAAGTCTGTACGTTGGCTGGCTGCATGCACACAAAGTCTGTACATTGGCTGGTTGCTGTAGCGCAAAGTCTATACATCCGCTGGTTGCTGCAACACGAAGTCTGTACGTTGGCTGGCTGCATGCACACAAAGTCTGTACATTGGCTGGTTGCTGCAGCGCAAAGTCTATACGTTGGCTGGCTGCATGCACACAGAGTCTATACATCGGCTAGTTGCTGCAGCACAAAGTCTGTACATTGGCTGGCTGCTGCAGCACAAAGTCCGTACATTATTGTCACAAGCACATTAAGTCCATACATTCGTTCACGCCGTGTCTGAACATCCGTTTTCAATGTACATACTTTACTATCTGCATTTGTGCAATCCTTCATGCAAAGTCTGTGCATTGCTTGTTGTTGTGTTCGTGCATCAATTTACCAAGTCTGTACATTGTGCTCCACTTCGAGAAAGGCCATTCCACATGAGACGGAGGGAGAGAGAGGGAGACGGAGATTGAGACGGTGAGGGAGAGAGAGAGTGTACCGGTGAGGGGGAGAATGAGGCGGTGAGAGAGCGAGTGAGACGGTGAGGGGGAGAATGAGACGGTGAGAGAGAGAGGGAGAGACGGTGTACCGGTGAGGGGGAGAATGAGACGGTGAGAGAGAGAGAGGGAGAGACGGAGGGAGAGACGGTGTACCGGTGAGGGGGAGAATGAGACGGTGAGAGAGAGAGAGGAAGAGACGAAGGGAGAGACGGAGGGAGAAAGAGAGTGAGACGGTGAGGGGGAGAATGAGACTGTGAGAGAGAGGGAGGAAGAGACGGAGGGAGAGATGGAGGGAGAAAGAGAGTGAAACGGTGAGGGGGAGAGTGTACCGGTGAGGGGGAGACGGAGAGTGAGACGGTGAGGAGGAGTGTGCCGCTGAAGGGCCAAAAAGGTGTGTCGTTGAAGGCTTGAGGGAGTGTGCCGCTGGAGCATGGGTACGTGAGGGGTTCTGTTTTGGTTTTCTTTTGCTCCTGAAATGCAGGTGAAGGGGGGGTTTCTTTTATTCATGGAATGCAGGTGGGAAATTTCTTTTGTGATTTTTTTGTTAATACCTTCTTTTATTCGGGCAGTGCACGTGAGAAATGTTAATTAGGTTTCTTCTTTGTTCATGCAGCTTGCAGAAATGTCTTATTGTTTCTCTTATTCATTTGTTGCTTTCTTTTTGTCTTTTAACTTGTTGTTATCATTCCTGGCAAAAATTTGGCAGCATCTCCCCTTGACCAGAGATGGAAGGGGATAACAAGGGACGTGCCCACAAGGAGTGGCATGACCCAACAATTGAGGTGTGTGCCTAGGCAGCCACCTTTGAGAAACCTTCGGCAAAACCCGGGGAAAACGACGGACGAGAGACGCTGGACTAATGCAGGCTAAGAACGCCTTGACTAGAAGGGAGGGGCCTTAGCTTGACTTGTCCCAAGGGGAGGAAAACAAACGGAGACAGCGGGGGAAACCCAAAGAGCAAAGCTTTTCATTCATAAAGAAAGGGAGGCCACAAAGGGCCAATACATCGCAGAGAGAAAGAAAAGGGGGACAAAAGGAAAAAAGAAATGAAAATACAAGGTGGGACGGGGAACGGAGCATGGGCTCCTTGTCTCTCTTCTTCTCTTCTCTTTTCCTTTCCTCTTCTTCTCCTCTTCACACGGACGGTGGTGGACAGAGTAGCAGGAGCTCTCTTTCTTTCTCTCTTCTTCTCTTCTCCTTTTTCTTCTCTTCACCCCAGCGATGGTGAGTGGAGGACCAGGGGGAGCCCCCAACCTCTTCTTCTCTTCTTCTCTTCTTCTCTTCTTTCTGTTGTGTCTGCTTATGTGTGTCCCTCCTACTCTGTCCCTTTTTCATTGGAGCGAGGGGTTCTTATACCCCTGGTCAAGCCGACGACTACAGAGGATGGGAGTAGGTGGGGCGAGGACAGCCCAGCAAGGTGCAGGCATGGGCCTGCCATGCTTTCGCTGCGCGTCGAGGGTTACGAGCGTTGACCGGCGTGGATGGGCCGAACGCTGTGCCGCTGGGGGCTGAGAAAGGCGTGCCGCTGGAGAGCCTCGCAGGTGTGCCGCTGAAGGCCTTTGCAAGTGTACCGCTGAAGAACCCTGAAGGTGTGCCGCTGAAGGCCCTTGCAGGGGTGTGCCGCTGAAGGTTCAAAATAGTGCGCCGCTAAAGGCTCAAAATAGTGTGCCGTGGAAGGCTAAAGGGGGGTGTGCCGCTGGGGCACTTGAGGGTGTTTGGACTGCACCGGGTAAGGTGGCAGAAGGTGCACCGGGTAAGGCCCGTTCGGGCGTGCTGGGTGAGGCTTGAATGAGTGTGGCGCTGGGCACTTGCAGGGGCGTGCCGCTGGGGCTTCAAGGCGTGCCGTTGAAGGCCCAAAGGGGCGTGCCGTTGAATGGGCAAGAGGCCTGAGAGCGTGCCGCTGAAGGCCATTGGGGGCGTGCCGCTGAAGGGTCACCACGGGTGTGCCGTTGAATGGCTTCCAGGGCGTGCCGCTGAAGAGCTCAAGGGCTGTGCCGCTGAAGGGGTTCGCTGGCGCGTGCCGTTGAAGGGCCTGAGGGCGTGCCGGCGAAGAGCGAAGCAGGGCGTACCGTTGAAGGCCACCCTGGGTGTGCCGCTGAGGGCTAGCAGGGGGTGTGCAGGGACTGTGTCGATGAAGACACCCACACTGGGTGTGCCGGTGGAGCGTCCCAGCCGAGCGTGCCGGCGGAGCGCCAGGGGAGTGTGCCGCTGAACGGGCTAGGGGGCGTGCCGCTGAAGGGTCACCACGAGTGTGCCGTTGAACGGCTGCCAGGGCGTGCCGCTGAAGAGCTCAAGGGCTGTGCCGTTGAAGGGCTGTGCCGCTGAAGGGCGTGCCGCTGAACAGGGCAAAGGGTGTGCCGCTGAACAGGGCAGAGGGCGGTTCTGGGCCCGTTGTGAGCGCTGAGTTGTGGCCCGTTTGATTTTCCTCGAGGCCCACGGATTGTGGGGCTCCTGGGGGTTGATTTCTCTTCCCTGTCGTGACTTCGGAGATAGCTTCACAGCAGTGTATATATGTTCGAGCAGTCCGGATGGCCCTCTTCCACGTAGTTTCTTCAGTTGAAGCTGTCGTTAATGTTGGACTAGTCGGGGCGTACGGGAGTGCAATTTTGCGTGTCCACAGCATGTCCCGAGACAAAGGGAAATGCTACTGGAATTAAACGGGGAGGCTGTGTCATGTCATGCCTTTCCGAGTGTTCCAATCCTCCCACTGAGTCACGGGGCATCGTTCTAAATTATAACGTGAGCCTCGATGATCCCGCCAGGGAGATAGAACATTGACTGCCTTAAAGGCAAACAATGTTCCGATCCTTTCAGGCCCTTCGGCTCATAGCTATGCCGGCTTTCCTTAAAGTCTGTGTGTACACCCTGTGGTGCTAAGAATGGGTCAAAAGTAATCGGCAAAGCATTCACCACCCACCATTGGGTCCGGACTATCATTTTGATATGTACGTCTGTCTTTTTGGAGTCCGTCTCAGCTTTCTGTGGACGGGTCTCTTATACTCTCCCCCAATATATTCTGGGGTAGGGAGAGATGCTGTCGAAAGTCGCTTAGAAATCGGAGTTCCGTTCCCTACGCTGCATCGGGTTTTCCTCGGCCTTCCGCTCGGTTTTCACCTCTTGTGGGAGAAACGGCCTCACAGCTACTCATGCTGAATTATGAGGGCAAGGTACCTCGTAAAGAGAATAAATGAATGAACAAGTGTCGTTTCCCGGCATACATTGTCTCGGTGACCTACGAACCCATCAAAGCGTAGTCATGCTGGTTTCTATGAACTTATATGCATGTGCTGCAATAACAAAGACGGTTCAACAAATAAAATGGCAAACATTGATCGATGACCTCTAAGGTGATTGGGATTTCCTAGATGGCTAGCCCTCGAGCTCCTCCACCTATCATGAGGTATGGGATTGCTGTCTAGGCATGACCGTCTTTTGGAACCATCCCAACTCTTCATGGATGAGTCTCTTATAACCTCCCCGACACTCTTCGGGACAAAGGAGATGCTGCCGAAATTTTCTTTGAGTTTATTGAATAAACATGTGAATAAATGATTGAATAAAGTAATAAATAATTAAATAACGTCAAAAGCCAAATTCTACCCCTTATTCCTCCAATAAAAAAATAAATCGCTATACGCGCTCTGTACTCGTGTGTATGAACCCATGAATGAGCACCCGCACCTGCTCGGCTCTCCGGTATATCAAATGGTGACTAGCCGAAAGTCGAGTTAGACCTGGTCGGAAGCTATCACTAAGTGTGAGGTGATCTTTAGATCTAAGTCCTCCGTCACGTATCGAAAGCCAATCTAATAAACCTTATTATATCGCATGCATGCATGTGCTGCATCCTGCTTTACGAAACAAATATTACGTTCACACATTTTCTTCGACCCCGGGGGCCCTTCTACTTTGGCGATTAATCAAGGGTTTTCCTTCTTCCGGAAGGATGTAATTAACGCCATAACCTTTATGGTATGGCGGACTTCAAGTCCCGACACGATCACTCACAATTGTCTGATTAGTCAGACGAGTGCACAATAAAACTTCGTCACGAAAGTGACTGGCACGCCCCACGTTAATAAAATGAACCAATATATAAAATAAATCAACAAGAAGAGATTTTCTCATTGTTCCATAGCGCCCCAACAACACATCGTGCTAAGCGGTGCCTAGCAATAAGGCTTGGGACCAGCCCAATATGCCTCTTCTCCGTCACTCAATGCTGATAATCTCCAAATGAGAGGTGAACTCGAGCCCCGGAGATCGTCATTCAACTCACACGGCTCCTAACAAAGGGTAAGGGAATTATCCCAAACACCTTATAGGCGGCCTATTCTTCAGCCATTTGAAGTTAGCCCAGGGCCAACCAGAGGCTTTGGGCCACTTGCCGCGCTATGCGGTGACTCTACATAAAGCGGGGACCACCCCTGACCTCCCTACGAGCGGCATTCACCCACCAACAATTTAGCTACCCGGGCCAACCTGGGAGCTCGCAGCAATACGCTGTGACGTGAGGCACCAGCCATGGGGCTGAGGATTCACTTTAAAAGCTTCCTTTTAGCTAGCTAACATTAGTGGACTCGGCCACCCACTCAAAATTGGGCCGCGAGGGTCACTAGCTAGCACATACGGCCCGTAGATGGTAGCCAGGCATTATCCCTAACACCTTGCGGGCGTTCATAGTTCCAACCATTTCACCACAAGTCGGGGCTAACCCACAACTTGGGAATACTTGCTGCATCACACGTTGCACTACAAACGAGGGGGACCACCCCCGACACCCAGACATGCGGCGTTCGGCCGCTTTCTTTATAGTCATCGGCCCAACCCGAGGCTATGTACCAGCTTGTCGACTAGCACAACATATGCACGCTAAGGCCGGGCTTTCATACCCACAATGCCTTGCTCTCACTATCCTAGCTATGCCAGATGGGAACTCAAAGTCCTAACGGGCCATCCGGGCCTCTGCCCAGCTTATACAATCTGCCGACGAGGCAAGGGGAATTACCCCGAACACCTTGGAGACCCCGCATCAACTCTGTTTCGAAGCTCGTGCCAACAGCCAAGCCGTGAAACGTGCAGGTCAACCCCCTCCTGGTCATCAAAAGAAAGAACAAGGGCGAGGGTAGACCACCCAGGGGCCGCCTCTTGATCCCGTGGCCAGGGGCAGACCCCACGCCAAGGACGCCCCGGTCCCCGGGGCACCCCTTCCCAGTCCTGTCCAGCCACCACTCCGGTTCAATCTCAGTCCGTGGAGAGTCAACTTATAGCGTAAAGCATGCGAAAAGTGTCCGGGGAGCATCTAAGATAAAACACGCGGTCCAAGGAGCGAGTTTGAGCATGACGAGCACTCGGTCTTCCAGTGGTTCAAGCCTGTCCAAAAAACCCAGTCCAAACGCGCCAAAAATCAGTCAAATTCCAGTCAAGTGGAGTCTAGAGAAGGGGTGTGACCCATTTAAATACTCCCTCCCTCCCTCTCTCTCTCTCTCTCTCTCTCTCTCTCTCTCTCTCTCTCTCTCTCTCTCTCTCTTCACCCAGTGCCCAGCCCCCCTAAAGGGGGGGCTTTAGGCGGGCCACACCCAACCCAATAAATAAAAAAAAGAGAGGAGAAAGAGGAAGAAAACTTCCCCGCCTTAACTCCATTTTCTCTCTCCACCTTCCCCAACTAAACCCCCTTTAGGTGGGATGATACCAAGTGGGACCCACTCCCATTTCCCCACATAAACCCACATTCTCTCTTCTACATGTGCCCCCCTAAACCCCCTTTAGGTGGGCTGCTTTTGGTGGGCTGGTGGCATATATGAAGGCCCCACTCATTCTCTCTCCTACATGTGCGCCCTTAAACCCCCTTAAACCCCCTTTAGGTGGGCTAGTGCATGTGAGACCCAGCCCACATCTTCTCTCTCTCCAGGCCACCCCCCTAAACCCTCCCCTTTAGGTGGGCCAAGCCCCATACCAAGCCCACACTCTCTCTCTAGGCCACCCCTCTAAACCCCCCCTTTAGGCGCGCCAAGACACCCCAGCCCTCACACACAAAACACATTCTCTCTCCACCTTCCCCACCTAAACCTACCCTTTAGGCGGGCCAGTCCCTCAACCCCCTTAACCTTTGCGTGGGAGCCTCACCACCCAGCCATCCCCTGCCTATAAATCCCCCTGGAAGGCCAAGGGTCAAAAAACACACACGGAAGAAGCATCAAAGAACGATCAAGAAGGTTCAAGCACTGGAGCGTAACCTGGCCGTTTGTTCACTGTTCGGCTTAGCACACACCGAGGGTATATCAAATCAACACCCTCATATGGCATTTAGCCAAAACACACGAACATTCTCCTCTACGTATGGAGCACTATGGTAACCGCGAGAACACCCGTCCATCGGGTTCGATTACATATGGCGCACCATGGTAACAACATCGACACCTTCATGCCGGGACCTCCAGTATTTGGGGGCTGGTCTCCGACCGCTCGCTTCGAGCCGATGACTGATTGTCCAGCCAGCCGCCCTGAGTTAGTCGGACCTTAGTCTAGAAGTATTACCTCCGAGGCCCGGTCTTGACTTCTAGACATGCTGACACTCGGCACGCATACCCTTCCCAGTCAACGTCAGCATCCCAGATGTCAGCCCAGTCTGCATTGCTCCATAGTGTCTCTGGCCCCTTCGAGGACCCTCTGTAAAAATAGCGAAACACCCGCATTATCGAGCAATGACCCAGGGACCGATCTTCGAGATGGAATTATCCCATGACTTGATTCAATATATTAAGCCCTTTTTGCATCTCTCTATAGTGCCGGTTACGGCTCGCTATAGTAAAGCGTACTCGGAAAACCTGATTATTTGTTTTCCTCAACACACTTTGACGTTTCCACTCTCCAGCTCCCAGTGATATTTGTCTCTCGGACTTGTACCTATCTGCTCCTCGCCAAGCTAGTGTCTGTAGCCCCATCTCGGCCCACATTTCTTCCAGTTTTGATGCCTTTTGTCCGGTTCGCTGAATCCGACAGTCAAGTTCGAGCTGCAGTGCAAATATTATCCCTCTTCTACACTACGGCTTCCAGGGTCCCAGTCCTCCTTCAGTAGGAAAAATAAAGGTGTTCGGATTCAATCCGATGTAAAATAAACATCGACTGCTTGCGGTCGGTGGGGAAGACATCTTGTACACGAATCCTCGCAATCACCTACACTCTTACCAGCAGAATTTCTTTCTCTCCACGTGTCGTCAAACATTCTAAGCCTACGTGTCTGGCAGCACTTCCCCGGCCAAACCTTGGTTCCGTAGGTGATCATCGAGAAATCGACTGGCACACGCACATTCCATCCAGCCATCCCTGACCTAGTCAACCCCCCAGTATCCCTTTTTGACAATATACACGGAATTCTTGCGTGCCAAACTGACCCATCTCGACTTTCCGTAACATGCGAATGTGTGTGCGTGTCCCGCCGCGAAAATCCAAGAAAAGGGGGGATATTCTTTTTTTTCTTCCATCTTTGCCTGTTATTCTTCTGCCCGCCTGGGGCGCGTGAAACAGTTGATTAATTGTTGAATGAATTAAATTTGAATGGTAGAGAAAAACTCAACTCGCTGCTCTTCAAATAACTCGAGTTCCATATAAAAAAAACTCTACTTTATGTAGATGAATCGAGTTTGGAAATAATACTCGCTCAATTTGACTCATTTCTATAGATGCTTGCCCCCCTTCTCTCATCTGTTGTCGAATACATCGTTTAAACTGAGAGATTAGATCTCATGATCACCCCTCATAAGAAGGAGAAAAAAATGAAATACAATTGAATTATAAACTCCTTAGTATATGATAGGCCGCTTGGGTTAATATCATGCATAACTTATTCACTAAAAAGGAATAATTACTAACTTTGTTTCATTGAATCCCACGGATCATAATGGCAATCTAACTAAATCACTTAGTCTTAACTCTGTTTCCTCTAAAGTGTCTCTTTTTAGGTTAACTGTTGTGTTGATTAAAAACTGTACGTAGAAGAAGCCGTCTACACAAACTGTAGACTAATATGCTGAAGGAATTTGCTCCATGTTCAAATTCCTCTAAAATGTTGTTTCCATGTTCTCTTCGATCCTTTTCAGATCTCATCGTCTTTATTGGACACACGTCTCTCTCTCCTCCATTATTTATAGATCCCCAGCCGTCCGACGGAGCCATCCAAATTGCACCATCTCCTTTCTCTCTCCCCTCCCCACCTCTTAAAAACTATCGCAGAAAAAAATGTCGCCGCAACATGCCCATCCATCAATCACTGGCAGCTGCTGTAGGAGAAGTGGCAGGAGCTGTACAGAAGCAACGAGCAGCCACCGGCGGAAGAAGCTAATAAGTCGGTAACCGAAGTGGAGAAGACGACATCGATCAGAAGGATGAGTAGAGGGGAGACCTCCCCACTTAATCTTCTCCACCTTTCCGTCTACTCCTCGCTCTTGACCCCAAATTTTTGTTCCTGCTCTTCCTCCCTCGTCATCGGTGGATAAGCTCCCCAACTTTTTTATAGCAATACCAACAGTGTGGGGTGTGGAAGGGTACTGTAGTGGCAGTGGTAGATTAGACAGAAGAAAGGAAGAAATTTGGGTGGAATAGAGAGGTGGTGGAGCAGTACCATTGACGGGCCGGCCGGGGGATCGAAGAGGGCTCTAGAGACTAGAAAGACTAGAATTTGATTTAAAAAGAGAAAAATATGAGCCTGGAGGAGTCGCTTAAATCCCTGTCCCTCGACTGCCTGAACCTGTTGATCAACGGGCAAGCCTTCAGCGACGTCACCTTCAGCGTGGATGGCCGTCTTGTCCACGCCCACCGCTGCATCCTCGCTGCCCGCTCCCTCTTCTTCCGAAAGTTCTTTTGCGGCGCCGACCCAACACAGCCCGGCACCCCGGGCCTCTTCCCCGACCATGGGCACCACAACCGCGGGCCTCTCTCGCCATTCTTGTCGTCCGCCTCGTCGCCGAGGAGCGCGGGCGGAGCCGCGGGCAATTCGCTGTTGATCTCCGTGAACTCGGTGGGGTACGAGGTCTTCTTGCTGCTTCTGCAGTTCCTCTACAGCGGCCAGGTCTCGATCGCCCCGCAGAAGCACGAGACCAGGACCAATTGCGCCGAGAGGGGATGCTGGCACACCCACTGCACCTCTTCTGTGGACCTCGCCCTCGATACCCACGCGGCTGCACGCTCCTTTGGTGTAGAACAGCTCGCCATGCTCACCCAGGTCTCTCTCTCTCTCTCTCTCTCTCTCTCTCTCTCTCTCTCTCCAACTATATAATCTTCTTCCAGTTCTCCACTCCTTCCCCTTCTCTTCTTGGTCACAAATCTTCATTTCCAGGCAAATTTTCGACTCGGGCGAGATTCTCCAGTTGATGGGTTGTGAGCTCATGTGGATCTGGGCTGTATCAACCTGCAACATTTACTTATTATTTATAATTAAATAAGTAATTACTGTTTAATGTTAGTGTCCGAAATTGTATCTTGTTCTCTTCTCTCTCTCTCTCTCTCTCTCTCTGTCATTCGATGTCTGCTGGCATCGATCTGGCCATAATTTTGGTGATTATATGTCACCCTACTCACACAGCAATTATATGGATTTCCCAGTCATCAATTTTTGCCCATCGTCGTTCTTCAGTTATCCCTGTACGTCTACTTTCTATAATTTTAATCACCTTCTATCCAGATATCTAGCTACTAGAACAGCAGCTAGCCTCCTCGGAGCTGCCTTCCTTGTGACGGGATTCTTCAAATTGGCACTAAATTAACATTTTTATTGTCCTTCGGGATTTTGCTTAACACCGGCCTTTCAGCAGTACAAATATTTCAATCTGTGCGTCGGTTCCTCCTTTGATCGAACGAGGACTCGGACACGGACACCCCGGCGCGCAGCTACCCCGTCCTTTCAGCTTCAAACGTACTATATATAGATCTCCTTCCGAAACTAATCGATACTTCTGTATATATATATACATACATACTGTGCGGTAATCGGGATTTGCTAGCTAGGATGTTCATATTTTCGCTAGCTTATCGGTTTTGCGATCGATTTGGGTCTTCTGGCGCAGAAGCAATTAGAGAGCATGGTGGAGAAGGCGTCGATAGAGGACGTGATGAAGGTGCTAATGGCGTCGCGGAAGCAGGACATGCACCAGTTGTGGGGGACGTGCTCCCACCTCGTTGCCAAGTCGGGGCTCCCGCCGGAGGTCCTCGCTAAGCACCTCCCCATCGACGTGGTGGCCAGGATCGAGGAGGTCCGCCTCGAGTCCTCCGCCCTCTCCCGCCGCACCCCCTCGTTCATGCAGCAGCACCACCCCAACCACCACCACCCGGCCCTCACCATCGGCGCCGCCGCCTCGTCCGCCCAGGTCGAGGAGCAGCAGAAGATCCGGCGGATGCGGCGCGCCCTCGACTCCGCCGACGTGGAGCTGGTGAAGCTCATGGTGATGGGAGAGGGGCTCAACCTCGATGACGCGCTGGCCCTCCACTACGCCGTCGAGAACTGCAGCCGTGAGGTGGTCAAAGCCCTGCTGGAGCTCGGCGCCGCGGACGTGAACTACCCGATGGGCCCCGCCGGCAAGACTCCCCTCCACGTAGCCGCGGAGATGGTGTGCCCGGACATGGTGGCGGTGCTCCTGGACCACCACGCCGACCCGACCTTCCGGACACTGGACGGGGTGACGCCCCTCGACATCCTCCGTGCGCTCACCTCCGAGTTCCTCTTCAAGGGGGCCATCCCGGGCCTCACCCACATCGAGCCCAACAAACTCAGACTGTGCCTCGAGCTGGTTCAGTCGGCCGCCCTGGTTCTCTCCAGGGAGGAGACGCCTGTCGTCAGTAGTGGCGGAAGAGGCAGCAACAATCCGAACGCAGCCGCAGCATGCCCACCCCTTACGTATGCGGAGCCTACCAGCAGCAGGAACCACAAGTACTACTCCCGCACCAACAGCGGCGCCAGCCAGAGCGTGGACTCGAGGATGGTGTACCTAAACCTTGGAATGGCCGCTGCATCGCACTTGGGCTGCAACACGACCGACGACGGGCGGGATGATCAGGACAACGGTAACACCAGGCCACGACGGGGTGTTGGCAGTGGCGCATCCTCCATTTTCTCCCATGACTTTCCATAGCGATTCTGCTGCCTACGCAACATGTAAGCAGTTGTTCCCTCTGCTCTTCCTAGCTACCTACGTACGTACTTCTGCTGTCTGCCTGTCTGTCACTTCTACGTATACTGTCAGCTAGCACTTCCATCGCCTGATTCATGAATATATCTCGATCTTCTCATCCCTTGTCGACACAAATCCTTCTCCGGGGTCGGTGAATTTTGGGGTAGTGATCGACTCTGATGCTAGCCAACTTGAAGAAAAGGGCTAAGAAGAGCCGCGGGATTAATTAATTGATTGTTGCCGGGGAAATGAAGATATGGAGTACTGAGGGGAATGGAGTAGGGTGGAGATGACCGATTCCTATATATATATATATATATATATATATATATGACATAATTAATCATACTTAGTCTGCACGTGTATGTCCACCCAGCTAGCTCCAGTGTCGCGGGTTATAGCGTGTCCATCCCGATATTGTTTCCATTTATGTTCATTTTTGTACGCTTACAAAGGGTATTAATTGGTCATCTACGCTTCCATCTAAATTAACGTGGAGCCTAATCAGCTTTAACGCTTCTCGATCTCCACTATGAAATATTCCTTGCAGAAGCTATACATACATATCATGCCGTTCTCTCTTCTGCTTTCTCCTTAATTAGATGTGCATGTACTGTTTGGCCGAGTGGTGTACATCCTCCTGATGTTTCACTTAGTAGGAAGAGGAGGCAGGATAAAATCGAAGTAAGCTATAGGTACGTGCATCCTTTCTATCAGAATTTCGAGCTTAATCACCATCCTATATATGAGGCATGGTCTCTCCATGTGCTTATGAACTGCCGTTAATGGCGGCGTAGTAGAGAGAGCATGCCCATTTGTGGAGGCTGTGGGATCCATATGTATCTATCTTTCAACTCTCTCTGCTTTCTTGCTTTCCCCTTACGTTTGGGCTTTGTTGGGACGTGGGGGCGTTGTGCAACGTAGCTAGCAAAGGCAAACGACTTGTCTCTTCCAACAACAGCGCCTTTATTAATGTGCATGCAGTTTCCCCTCACCCTCCCTTTTTGGCTTTTCCATACTGCTTGGCCGACCATATATATATAAGTTTCTGAATTCTTATTTTTCTTTCCAATCTTATTGTTTATGGTACAATAAAGGGAGGGGGGTGTATGGTGATCAAGTGGCCCGAGACAAATAAAATATCGCGTCCTGCGCCAGCGCGGCATCGAGCGGTGACCATACGACGCCATGAAAAGATCGCTTAAAATCTGGCGCCTCCGTCTCCCTCGTCTCCCTCTGTTGTTCTCTTCTACTTCCAGCTACTTTCTACCCCCTTTTTCGTACCTCGAATGACAAGTATCTTCTGCTCTCTGGAAGCTCTTGTATGTAGCGAAGGCGTACAATAATTCATGCATGCCCGGCCCTCAATCGAATTATTGCCAGCTTTCTATGAAACGGGAGATTTTGGTTCCATAGAAGAGTCACAGTGCTCACAGGATATAGACATGCATCATTATTGCTAGCTCTTTAACTTTTTTAAATATTGTAATTCTAATTCTTCATAAAAGTTGCATCAAGTCGATTGATATCTGATATATGATAGACAGTTTCAATTTTCTCCTTGTGTCACGTTCGCACTGCAAATGTACAGTCTCAAAACATTTCTTCCATGTTTCTTTCTGCAGTATGCAGGTAATTAAGCATTTGGCTAGTAGAATGTTTCTGTTCGGAATTTCAGATTCAAGTTAGTTTGGTAATGAGCAATCCAATGAAAAGAGAAGGATGCTTGACCATATACAGTTGGAAACTCTTCTGGTACTAACTGGACGACCTTCTGGTTTATTGAAAATTTGTCATGTGTAGACTTTGTTGTCCTACTCAGTTCGAATGATACATAATGTCATCAGAACTTTGTTCAATTGCTGCATGCATATATGTGGTGCTGGAAGAAACCAGTTTGTATTTGGTATAAGACATATATATTTCGTAAAATGACATGCGAATAGCTGCAGTACATTGATGTCCTTTGTGTTTTCTAACTTCTATCTATTAACACAGGCAGTCTAATTAAGCAATACATGTTCATCACAAGGTCTTCATTGTGGCTGCCACTTCCATGTTCTAGATCCATGTGATACATGATAAAACCGTAGAAAACTGGAAATCTTACAATGTTTGAATGTTTGCGGATTAGCAGAACCTACTTGTTTTATCATCTTGCTGAATGTATATTATGTATAATTTTTTTGTCCTTACCATTTATATATTAGAATGCAGGTTTATGCAATATTGTCGTCTCAATATTTCTCCGTTTTTTTATCTTTACACATTTATATATTAGAATGCAGGTTTATGCAATATTGTCGTCTCAATATTTCTCCGTTTTTTTATCTTTACACATTTATATATTAGAATGCAGGTTTATGCAATATTGCCGTCTCAATATTTCTCTAAAATTATCGTATAACCTAGCTGTTAGAATAGTCTTATAAACATATTATATTTTAGCTCGTTTTTAATATGGGACTATTCTAACATTGGCTAATTAAAGCACTTAAAAGGTCAACATGTATCAGTGCATGGAGTCCTGGATCAACAACAAGACAACACGCCGATTCAAAGACGTACGAGGGCTTATGATCTTCATGTTCAGATGTCAGATTCAACTTACATGGAAAGTCTGTCGTATTTACTCCTTTCCGAAGATCCTCGCGATTAGTCATTTATCTGTTGATGCTCACTATTCTCGAAATCCCTCTTTCGGATTGTTGGTGCAAATGTGTAGTCAACAGATGGTATCTCTTTCTATCAACGTGCATGTTAACATTTGACAAAGTTTGCATCTATAAAACTTATTGACTATTATCTTTCATCTTGTTAATTGTGCTAGCTATCTACGGTGATGTGAGGTCAGTTTGATGTTAATTTGTCCTGTTGGCCAACCAATTCAGATATTAATGTCCTCTCAAGTTTAGTATTTACAGGAAAAATATTAGTTAAAGTACCCATACCACAACGATCTCTATTTTTTATGGTTATTTGTATAACAGATCAGGTTTTTTTTTTTGATGCTTGGTTACCCTTTCTTACTTCACTATACCTATGAGTTCATATGGGGGTACATGCTAGGGGAAGCTAAGAGTAGCAAAAGGTTATATAACCACAACAATTTTCTACCAATATCATTATATGTATATAAAGATATATGTACATACATATATGTATATATATATATATATATATATATATATATATATATATATATATATAAGAGAGAGAGAGAGAGAGAGTAAAGGCTATGCCCTTGTCAAACTTTATTACGTTGCCCTGATAAGATCATAATTGTGTAGCCTTTGTGGCTCAGCTCAGATTTGATATTGATATGTTGGCCAAAGTTGGAAAATTCAACATTCTCCAGTTTAATTAGCTTAGTTGTAGTGTGCTATATATCAAAGGAATCCATGAGAATGGTCCATAGCCATTCCCTTAACATGTGTTTTTGCTCATGCATGCATTCTACTACGTAATTTATATACACATGTACATGAATGTGTGCGTGGATGTGCATGCATTACTTGACGTAATAGTGTAGATATAGGGTTGCATTTATTCTGTGATTTCCTACAAACCGTACTCTTCTTCACCTTAGTGAACTACAAGCATACATCATTTCGTTATCATGTGGCCATGCATATGAATGCAAAAGATAGAATAATACAGGAACCAAAACACCATGAATGTGATCATCAACATCACGATGGTTTATATATTATCTACCCATCTAGCTAATTAACAATCTACCGGTATCGTATCATATATAATATCTTTCCTTATATATATCTAACATGTTATACTGTAGAAGCTCATGGATTGGCCTTGAGGGTGTCAAGATTAGCATAATCAGCTTGCTTACTACGGTCAGTTCTTTCGTTTATGGTATTCCAGCATCCTGTGCATATGTAGATTCAGCATCAAAGAGATTTTCAAGAGCAATGTCATGAGGTAGTTCTTTAATTGCAGTGCCTTGTTGATAGAGTTAGTGTAACTTATATGATTGAGTAATGCTTTGTGCACCGAATCCGGTGCACAAAGCCATGTCACAATGTAATGTTTATTCTCATTTGGTCTCCAAAAAGGTGAAAAGATCATTTCTGTGCAGAAAAATATGTCTCCGTCAGACTCGTATGGTGCGTTTTTTTGCGCATTAAAGGCCAAATACGTTCAACGGAAAAATACAGGACTGAAATATTTTGTAGCACTGAAATATTTTGCATACAAATAAAATATTTTGTTATAAGAATGAAATATTTTGTTTGACTTCATAAATAAACTGATGAAATATTTTGTACAAATGAAACATTTTGTTACATAAACGTAACATTTGTTATAAGGATAATGAAGTCTCGCGATTAATGACACCCAAGAGGGGGTTGAATTGGGTGATTACCAATTTTAAGAAAAGTTTAGCCGATTTAAGAAAATAGTGACTAACAAGCAACTCTCACCTATAGATCTGATGCAGAGCAAAATAGATCTTATCACAATCACCACTACAATAGCTCTTGGTACTAGGCGGAGTTTGCGAATCCGAAGATTCTCTCACGCAAGGTGTTATCTTCCCGACAAGACTAATCTTGGCAGTCCGAACCCAACTTTTGATATACCAAAGATCTATTAGAGAATGGTCAATTAATCTAGAACTAAACGATGAAATCAGCATATGCGATATGCTAACATGCTAGAACAGAATTGGAGGTAGAAGATAAAGAAACAAACCACATAAGAGACAACGACTTTTAGGTAGTTCGGATGCAACAATGGCAACCTACATCCACCCCTCACAGACTGTGAGGATTCACACACTATCTTGTAAGGGATTATAAGATCTAAACACACACACACACACGTAGGGAGATGGAAACTCCCACGAAGGTGTAAATACACCTAAACACACACGATTTTGACAGAAATCAAACACACACATACGGATCTACGAAGATCCACACACACTAGAATGTTTAAAGATTACAAGAGACAACACTTGAAGCTCAAGAGATTTTGGAAGAAGAAACATAGAAAAAGAGTTGAATGGATAAAGAGGATTTTGAATGCAGCTTGATCTCCACTTGACTTGGGTTGCTTTGCCTCAGATCTTGCTTGAGAGGCTTGAAGATGGATGAATAACTTCTTGCACGGAACACTGTTCATGGAGCTACAGTGTCAGCACTCTTTCTCCCCTTGATAGCCTCCTTGATCCTCCTTTTTGTGATTAGGGTTTTTGGCCCCAATGAGATGTTTTTATACATCTTGGATGGTCAAGGGACAAGCCAGGAACCAGATCCACAAATCATGGCATGTCTGGTGGCTTTGGGATTAAACAATCCAAGGATAAAGTCTTCCCACATTGGAGAAAACAAGGTCAACAATTGCTGCCTCGAAGGGGGCGGTCGACCGGAGGTAGGCGGTCGATCGACCGGACTGTAAAAACCTGTTGAAGTTTCATCCCTGGAAATTCCGGTCGACCGGTCTGTAACCTTAGGTCGACCGGACTGTAACAACTCTGTTCGTTTTTGATTGCTGGAAAAACTGGTCGACCGGCCCTTGTCCGTTGGTCGACCGGACTGTTGAAAACCTGCAACAATGAGTTGTCAGCCCAGTGAATCATATCCATATGATGAAGGCTTGGATTGAACATATGTTGTTATTGATTTCAAGTCCATTCTAACACTTTTTACGCATTTGAAAATGTATGAATATTAAAGCAAAATTCAAGAAGGAATTGGACCTTGATTGCGTACAAAGCTCGTACTTAAGCACTAATACATGGCACGTGATAGAGCACATGTCCGGGGTTTTGTTATCATCAAAATCACCTGGATATACTCAACAGATAAAATATTACGGAAATGAAACATTTTGTTATAAGAACGAAATCTAACAAAATGTTTCAATTCTATAGCAAAATGTTTCATTTATGTAACACAATATTTCAATGCTACAAAATATTTCAGTCTTGTATTTTTTCGTCGAGCAGGCTCGGTCTTTAATGCGGGAAAAAGCGCACTATACGGGTCTGACGGGGACGTACTTTTCTACACAAAAAGGGCCTTTTCATCATTTTGAGATGCCAATGAGAATACACGTTTCATTGTCACATGCCTTTGTGCACCGGATTCAATGCACAAAACATTACTCTACTTATAATTATGCAATCTAATATTAAATAGTGCGATTGAAAAGAAAAGTCCCAGACCTTGAATACGATGTTGAAAGGAAGGGGCATGAAATAGAGTACAATTGCCGACAAGGCATACCCTAGCTAGAACCATACCACTGGACCCTCATTCCAGTGCCACCCAAAGGTCTACACCTGTGGAAAACTTGAGGGTGACTCTTATGAATCAGTGGCTCAGTAGAGATCTTACAGTCTCCACTATCAAACATTGGTGCTAAAATAAGTACAATAATATTAAGAACAAGAGTGCTTGAATTTGGGCATAGTCCCTTGGGCAATAGTCCCGTATTAGTTAAATGAGTTGTGGTTCATGTGCTTATGACCTTGGACATGTGTATCTCAACAACCGCGATTTTGTGGATTCAACATGGTATCAGAGTAGGTCAAGGCCCACTATGATATTTGCGTCACCTCCCTTCTAATCTAATTTTCATGGCCCATCTTGACCGTGAGGGGGAGTGTTGGAGTCCCGAATGGGAGATAAATCTCATATCGGAAACCACATGCGGATTCCTTGAGTTTATAATCCTGGGCCCCTTCAACCTTAGCACCTAGGTGTTGAGGTTTGTAAGATGGTATCAGAGCGGGTCATGGACCCAACTCCTCTTGCCACCTCCACCCAATTAATGTCTATGGCCCATCTTGACCGTGAGGGGAAGTGTTGGAATTTGGGTATAGTCCCCTGAGCAATAGTCCCGTATTAGTTAAATGAGTTGTGGTTCATGTGCTTATGACCCTGAGCCTATATATCTCAACAACCGCGGTTTTGTGGATTCAACAAAGAGTTAAAATGAGGAAAGATGTAGCAACCTGGTTAATTAAAACAGATCAATATGATAATTTTGGTAAATAAAATAAAATATATTGATGGGTAAATGAAAGTTTTTTTGAAATAAATAATTAAAGGGCAACTTAAAACTTATTTCAATCAAGCAAATAAAAATGTAGTGCTTAAACACTTGTAAAATACCTCTTAAATATTATATTAACTTGTTAACTACTTTCTAAAAATTGTTTGAGTTTTTAATCCTAAAAATCGAAAATTAATATTTAAGGATATTAAATGCTATGTCTAATTTTGGTTCTATCAACGTTCTTTGACGAGAGCCTTAGATTCCATTATTAATTCAATCATATGACTATCCTTCACTCCCTCTTGACTATCATCTGTCAAATTCATTGAGTGTATCAAAACATGTTTTGAATCATTATATATATATATATATATATATATATCTTAATGCATGTTTGTAATATTTTCTTACCTGCGATAACTCATTGTTAGATATTTTTTGAAACTATGAATTGTTTATGATTGGCATCGTGCTGATGCGACGTAATTTTGTTGTTTCACGTCTATGTAAAAGTTCTTGTTTATGTCACTGGGCACTCGCCACGATGGTCAAGGTGTGACTGGCACATCGCACGGGGGTATCAATGGGAGAAATATAAAAGAAAGATAAAACAACGTATAAATGAAATGTGTATAGACTATCGTTCTAGGGACACACAACACTCACAGAATGGATCGACAAGATGACGGAGATATGAAGGAGTTATTGGTTCAGGGGAGCTGGATACGGTGTAGGCATGCCAATCAAAAACTCAACAATCACCTACAAAACCAAGTTTCAATAGGGGATGTGCCTCCAGGACATGGCACGTGGGCATAGAATGACAGGCGACGCATGAATTGAATGGGGTTCTATAGGTACAAGTGAAACATGCAATGTGGGGGATCGTGTATAGGACGTCTTCCCCACCGACCACAAGCGATTGGTGTTTATTTTACATCGAACAGAATCTGAATACCTTCGTTTCTTCTACTGAAAGAATACTAAATACCCTAGAAGTTGTGACACCGGGAGGGCTTAATTAACGTCGCCATCGTATTACCCACTATTTAGTCAAGCAAACATGGAATGGAGAGGTTGATCTCTGGGTTAGGCTAGGCAAGACATGAGCTCAGTGAGAAGGCTACATACACTGGCTCAACAAGGAGCTGTTAGGTACTGGCCTGAAAGGATGAGCGGCTGACACTGGCTCGACAAGGAGCTAGCAAGTACTGGCTGAAGAACTAGGCAGGACAAGGGATGGCAGGCAAAGTTCGAAGATGAGTTAGAAAAAAGTAAGGAACTGGGTTTTCGAGTACACTTCATTAAAGGGTGCAGTGAAAGACATTATAGAGGGGTACTAAAGGCCCAAATACAATAGATGCAAGCCATGGGATAATTCCATCAGAAGTGCTGGTCCTCGGGTCATTGCAAGATAAAATGGGTTTTTCGCTATTTCACAGGGGTCCGTTATGGGACTACAAACACTGGGGAGCAATCCGGGGGGTTGGCTCGGACACAGGGGTCATGACACCGACTGATGGAGATGCGTACCAAGCACGAGTCAGAATGAGCAGTTGGGTGCCGGCTCGGGGTCAGGTGTCGACATGTCCGGAGCACCTGCATATAAGGGTTGCGTCATGCAGGTGTGGTTTCAGAGGGCTTGCCAAGCTAACTCTGACCAGCGAGCAGGACTGTCGGTCATTGACTTGGAAAGAGAGGTCAGTGACCGGCCTGGGAGTGTCGATTGCGAGTATATCTATCATGCGGGTATCTCCATCATTAGCATCACGCATCGTACTTAGGTGGACCCGGCATGAGGGTGTATTCACCATTAGCATGACACATCATACATATCAAGGGGCTTGTGTGAATCGACTAGACACCATATGAGCGGTGTTGATGTGACATACCCTTGACGTGTGTTTAGCCAAACAAGTCAACAAACAAAGCCTTCATTGTGCCTTCCACAAACCAGGCTGATGGGGGTCAACCTGGTCCACGTAAACCTCCCTCCCTTGGGGTTTACGCAGGCTAGGTTGACCGGGATCAGACTATTCTGCATAAAGCCCCCTCATGGGGGTTTATGTGGACTGGGTTAAAGGCTGGGGAAAGGTTTTTTTATTTTTTTCCATGGGTTTATGCGGACCAGGCTGATGGGGGTCAGCCTACTCCATATAAACCCCCCCTTTGGTGGTTTACACGGATTGGGTTGAGGGGCTAGAGAAAAAAAAAATTTTATTTTTTCATGGGTTGACGCAGACTAGGCTGATGGGGGTCAACCTAGTCCACGTAAACCCCCCCCCCCCTTAGGGTTTATGTAGACTAAGCTGATTGGGGTCAGCCTGGTTTTCGTAAAGCTCCCCTCAGGGGGGTTTATGTGGACTAGGTTGAGGGGTTGGAGAATTTTTATTATTATTATTCATGGGTTTACGCAGACCAAGCTAATGGGGGTCCGCTTGGTCCACGTAGCCCCTCCCCCTTGGGGTTTACGCAGACCAGGTTAATGGGGATCAACCTTGTCCTTGTAAACCTCCCCCGGGGGGTTTACACAGACCACCTTGGTGGTCCTTGAGAGAGAAGGGAAAAAAGCTATAAAAATCCCCATAATTCTCCCTTTGGGCCTCACTTTGATTGGGTTCACATTGGACACATGGAGGATACGGGATTGACTGATTGGCACGCTAAACGGAGGCTTGGTGATGTCCCTCATGCGGTGTCGCTTGCTCCATCTTTGAACATCACCTTTGTGGATCCCGTGTGCCCTTTGGACTGGTGAGTTAGCTCTTCTCTATACCGAGGGTGAGGCAAATTCTAGGACGGGGATCTGGGGCCATATGAGAATGACCTTGATGCGGGACGAGACCACGGACACGACTCGAATGAGGAATGCCGTCCTCAGACTCTAGGTGAGCTCGTGATTGTCCCTTAACGAGGGAAGCATCGAACGTGCACAGTTGAGAAACCGGCAAGAGCTAGGGTGGTCGGCTTTCACTTGTGCCCGGGTCGGGTCACGGGACGGTCACGCTCTCTCTCTCTCAACAGCGGTGATATGAAAATACAGCGAGCTAGGTCCTAAAACATGCTCTCTAGCAGTAGCATAAACAAGCATATATGGAAATAAGCGAAATGCCAAGCAAGGAGCGAATACGATACCTCCACGCGCTCGGCGTGGGGAAGACGGACCCGGCCGAAACTCGTACTCCCGGAACAATAATACACAATATTACAGCAATACAAGTCACTACCCACTCCACGCAGGGAGGTAAAGGGCTACACAAATGGGCCCGGGAGGACCAAATTCGGGTAGACGGGCGGCTTCTCGCGTCTCTTCGGCAGCACCCGAACTTGTGACTGTGGGACCCACGTGCTGTCCGGAGGGGCCGTGTGGGACCCTGGGACACCGTTGTGGTAGGGACACTTGGGGAAGCGTTCCCTGGGTTGGCGGCATGCTGGAACGTCGACCGGAGGCCGGGTGGCTCCGTTCGGCACCGGTCGGAACAACTAGCCACGGATCTGTCGGTTCTATTTTCCGGCACGCGCTCCGGCGAGAACGGACGCTGCGATCAACCCCGACGTCGGATCGACACGAAATTGGCACCGTTGGAAAGCTCTCTTGAAGTACTTCAATCTACGCCTGGGGATCGGACCTGGATCTGCACGGATCTTGGCTTTAATGAATTTTTGAGTTTCTGTTGTACAGTGACCGGACTCTCAGATTAGCAGGGAACGTGTCTGAGAACTGTCGTTGACCGTTAGGAAGATATCCGATCCAGCTCCTAAGGTCTTCATCAAAGTTGTAGGAAATTGAACCAGGAGAACGAAAATATTTCTTGTGAGAGGATTGGAGGTGGCTACGAGTTGTTATGATGTTTGCACTGGGATGTGGTCGGATCTGGAATCTGGCTGACAGTACTATAGTTGAAGAAGAACACGATTTTTGAAAAATGGATAGAAGGTTGATCAAAAATTAAAAAAATTCATGGAGTGAGGGGACGGTGGACGGAACTCCTAGTAAAATTGGGAGGGTTTGGAAAAATCAAAAAGATGGTCGGAGGGGGGATTATAGGGGTGATGTCACATAGATCTGAAACTGGACAGAACTGGGAAACAGAAACACACGAAATTTGAAAAATGTTAAATGATGGAATTTGGACGGGATTTTTTTTGTGGTGGTGGGGATTGAAGATAGAAACATACCATAAAATTTGTAGATCAAGAAGATCTCTTGGCTGACTTCAGAATTTCGTGGAAGGGGCTGCTATTGGCTGAAGATAGAACTTCAACGGTGGCTCGATGGCAGCTCGACGGCGGTACGAACAGCGCCGGCGGCGGCACCAGATGAAATCAGAGATTTGGGGAGGGGGATAGAGATGAATCCACTCTAGAAAGGGGGGGTTGGGGAAGGAAGAACACCAGGAGAGGAGCTGGGGGCGCAAGAAGCCTTGGGCATTCAACAAATTTTCTATCTTTTTCACTAATTTTCAAAGGAAAATACAAGGTTTTATATGCTTCCAATCAAATCCAACCTCCACCCTTGGATCTAGGGATGGGAGATGGATGGTCTGGATTGCATGCCACCAACACACAAAAAATAAAAATAATATATAAGGGGGGGGCTATTGGCCAAGGGGTGGCAAGGGGGACAAGTTGACATGGTAGGTAGCCTACCATGGAAATTCTTACCCTTTTGTCTACCCATGTGGCATATGACTAGTCCAACCTTCTAGATGTCCACCTAGGATGGTTGACCAGCCCCACAAGGTGACATAGACCAATGGGAGAGGGCTGAGGGCCCCCTTGCTAGTCCTACTGACAAATTACATAGAAACCCACACAATCCAAGGGAATGACGCATTGGCTTACAAAGCCATACATTTGCGTACATACTTTCCCAAGGATATGAACACAAACTAAAAGGACATAAATGTAAAAGAAAATGTACATGCTCGGCATCGATTCCCATCAACTCTCCCCGGGTGGGAGGAACTCGACCCCGTCGAGTAGGGGTATGGGTGCTCGGGTACTCCGGCGGATCCGTCACCGTGCCAAGTAACGCGGGTATGCTCCACTCCAAGTGACCGTCACCTGCTCATTCCATATATACTCAATATGCACAAGCTGCTATGGGCTAAAGGTGGACACTCCGAATGAGGCACTCTCAAAAAGGGAGGTGGCGGCTCGAAGACTCACTAGGAATCACCGCTGAGTCCCTGTAGGTGACTGATCCGGGTATAGATGTAGAACCGATCCCATACTCATCGAGTGAGTCGACTCGCTTCACACTCATAAGGGACTGACATCGAGCTTACACAAGACACATACAGACTCACCATGCACTAACACACATATGCAAACCACACAAAGAAAACACACTGACTCATCTATGACCCTAGACACACCTAATGTTAGTCCAACCCGTACATGGGTGACGGCGGACCAGGACACCCGAACGTGTGCCATGCATGCATGTTATGTAACCGGAGATGGGTGGCATGGGGAACACCTCAATGGCCAAGTATGACCCAGTCATGCATGGACATCCCTTTGGATTTGGGAGACTTGAGAGGGCTAGGGAAGCCGGGTGTGGAAGGGTCAGATGTGGGTGTATCGGAGATGGGTTTAGGTGGGTCGGAGAAACCAAAATCTACGTTACCCCCAAATGATGGTTCAAACCTATGGCTATGTAGAGGTTGCTTGACCCGAGTGGAAAGGGCATGATAGTGAACTCCGCGGAGGAAGTGAAGTGAAGATGGAGACTCGGGAGATTCACTAGTGAAGGGGTCAAAAGGGTCGAAGAAGGTATGACCCCGTGAGATGGATTCCAACATGATATGGTCCCAATCGTGAAATTCTTGAAGGTGCGGGTGATCACCTTCCTCCGTCATGGTAGATGGGACCGTGTATAAAAAATATGACTCCTACCTCGGAAGCAAAGTCATGAAGTCGGACTCATCCGGTAGCGGGAGAAGTAGAAGAACCTCCGTGGTGACACAACCCACGGTGCACTCGGAGGTAATGGACCCGACGGCCGGATGGGTGAAGCTACGACTCGTGGGTTGGTCGAAGTCTCGGGCCAACATATGTGTCAACTTCCATTGCAAGTCTAATCCCATGACAAGATCGTCCAACGTGTCAACATGGTGACTAGATCGAAATGTCATATGGAAGGAGTTGACCGGCACTAGAGGTAGGATGGGGTCCATGGATGGGAAGGGGGGTGGGACCAAGCCATCCTTGAGCCAACTAAGAAGCGGCTCGGCTATGAAAAGCGTACCCGTTAGAAACACGGGTGGCTCGGGCCTTGGTGGTTCCAAATGAGAGGATTCCGAATCAAATTCGAAAATAGAGGGGGATGACATTGGAGCTCTCTCGAGTGGTGAAGGCCATGGTATAGGCGGCTGGGAGGTAGATGCTTGCCGAAAGCTACCATACCGAGAAAAGTGAGACTCAAATGGTTCGACCAATAGAGCGACCGTATAGGATTACGCTAGAGAGAATGCATCGCGGATAAGACACTCCAACTGAAAGTGAAGGCGTAAACCTCTCCGGAACTGAAATGCGGCTGTGTTGCTCTCTTCTCCCAAGCCATATTCCAACCAATACGTATGATATGCCTGAATGTACTCGGACACGGACCTATCGCCTTGGACAGGTCGACATGGGTTGGCCATAGTTGCCAAAAAGATGGGATTGGATCCCTAGGAATGGATATGCAAGGCCATTTGGAGGTTGGAATACATGCACACTAAGGACAAGAAATCAAGACTCGGTACGAGGCGGAGTTAATCGATCCGAAGATCACTCGCGCAAGTGTGCGGCCTTCCCGATAGGCGTAGCCTAACGTTCGAACAACACCTTTTGATATACCGGGTTATTGGTATGCAATGCAAAAAGACACTTTTTTTTTGTTTTAAAATAATGATGACCCTAAACACGACTTAGACAATGACTAATGACTAGATGTAAATGACACTCTCTTTTTTTTTTTTAGACACCCTAGACTCAAACTCGCTCTGATACCAAATTGATGCGGGGCGAGACCACGGACACGACTCGAATGAGGAATGCCGTCCTCGGACTCTAGGTGAGCTCGTGATTGTCTAACGAGGGAAGCGTCGGACGTGCACGGTTGAGAAACCGGCAAGAGCTAGGGTGGTCGGCTTTCACTTGTGCCCGGGTCGGGTCACGGGACGGTCACACACTCTCTCTCTCTCAGCAGCGGTGATATGAAAATACAGCGAGCTAGGTCCTAAAACATGCTCTCTAGCAGTGGCATAAACAAGCATATATGGAAATAAGTGAAATGCCAAGCAAGGAGCGAATACGATACCTCCACGCGCTCGGCGTGGGGAAGATGGACTCGGCCGAAACTCGTACTCCCGGAACAATAATACACAATATTACAGCAATACAAGTCGCTGCCCACTCCACGCAGGGAGGTAAAGGGCTACACAAATGGGCCCGGGAGGATCGAATTTGGGTTGACGGGCGGCTTCTCGCGTCTCTTCAGCAGCACCCGAACTTGTGACTGTGGGGCCCACGTGCTGTCCGGAGGGGCCGTGTGGGACCCGGGGATACCGCTGTGGTAGGGACACTTGGGGAAGCGTTCCCTGAGCTGGCGGCACGCTGTAACGTCGACCGGAGGCCGGGTGGCTCCGTTCGGCACCGGTCGGAACAACCGGCCACGGATCTGCCGGTTCTATTTTTCGGCGCGCGCTCCGGCGAGAAAGGACGCTGCGATCAGCCCCGACGTCGGATCAACACGAAACTGGCTCCGTTGGAAAGCTCTCTTCAAGTAATTTAATCTAGGCCTAGGTATCGGACTTGGATCTACACGAATCTTGGCTTTAATGAATTTTTGAGTTTCTATTGTACAGTGACCGGACTCTCAGATTAGCAGGGAACTTGTCTGAGAACTGCCGTTGACCGTTAGGACGATATCAGATCCAGCTCCTGAGGTCTTCATCAAAGTTGTAGGAAATGGAACCAGGAAGACGGAAATATTTTTTGTGAGAGGATTGGAGGTGGCTACGAGTTGTTATGATTTTTGCACTGGGATGTGGTCGGATATGGAATCCGGCTGACAGTACTGTAGTTGAAGAAGAACATGATTTTTTAAAAATGGATAGAAGGCTGATCAAAAATTAAGAAAATTCATGGAGTGAGGGGACGGTGGAAGGAACTCCCAGTAAAATTGAGAGGGTTTGAAAAAATCAAAAAGATGGTTGTAGGGGGGGATCACAGGGGTGTTGTCACACAGATCTGAAATTGGACAGAACTGGGAAACAGAAACACACGAAATTTTAAAAATGATAAATAATGGAATTTGGACGGATTTTTTTTTGTGGTGGTGGGGATTGAAGATAGGAACACACCATAAAATTTGAAGATCAATAAGATCTCTTGGCTGACTTCAGAATTTCGTGGAAGGGGCTGCTATTGGCTGAAGATAGAACTTCAACGGTGGCTCGATGGCAGCTCGACGGCGGTACGAACAGCGCCGGCGGCGGCACCAGATGAAATCAGAGATTTGGGGAGGGGGATAGAGATGAATCCACTCTAGAAAGGGGGGGTTGGGGAAGGAAGAACACCAGGAGAGGAGCTGGGGGCGCAAGAAGCCTTGGGCATTCAACAAATTTTCTATCTTTTTCACTAATTTTCAAAGGAAAATACAAGGTTTTATATGCTTCCAATCAAATCCAACCTCCACCCTTGGATCTAGGGATGGGAGATGGATGGTCTGGATTGCATGCCACCAACACACAAAAAATAAAAATAATATATAAGGGGGCGGGCTATTGACCAAGGGGTGGCAAGGGGGACAAGTTGACATGGTAGGTAGCCTACCATGGAAATTCTTACCCTTTTGTCTACCCATGTGGCATATGACTAGTCCAACCTTCTAGATGTCCACCTAGGATGGTTGACCCAGCCCCACAAGGTGACATAGACCAATGGGAGAGGGCTGAGGGCCCCCTTGCTAGTCCTACTGACAAATTACATAGAAACCCACACAATCCAAGGGAATGACGCATTGGCTTACAAAGCCATACATTTGCGTACATACTTTCCCAAGGATATGAACACAAACTAAAAGGACATAAATGTAAAAGAAAATATACATGCTCGGCGTCGATTCCCATCAGACCTTGGGGGAGGACCACGGGGGGTGGTTGCACATCTGGCGTAGGCTCGCCCTGGGCTGCTGCTGTAGGGAGTGACCTGGGGGCTGACCCTTGTTTTTCTGGGATGCCATGTGACATGAGCAAGCTCCTCGGGGCACGAGCTTGGACCTAGGGCCCCCAAAGTTGGATGGTGTTGGTGTCGCTCTCAAGGTGTTCAAGGGTGGTCTACTGTTGGCTAGCGGAAAGATTTTTTTTTTTTTTTGGGGGGGGGGGTTCTTTTTTTGTGACGTGACATATGTTGTATGCATTGTGTTTTAATGATGTCTTACTATAAGTCATTGGCTAGTTATTTTCAAAAAATCTAAAACATCCTTTTATTGGCTGGATAAGAAGAAATCAACAGATCTTCAAGGTTGCGTCGACCACATCTAAAGGCTGCGTCGACTCGCCTTCTTGCAAAAGGAAGAACTTCCAAGGGGATCTTCAAGGCTGCGTTGACTCTAGTTGTAGGATGCGTCGACTCACATGCTCCATCCACAGGGAATACTCCTCGGCTGCGTTGACCCCACTTCATCATTGCGTCGATGCAACATCGGCTCCTTCATCAGTTAGATGGATGATGCCCCTCAGTTGTGTCGACATCATTCTTACAGTAGGTCGACACCGGGCCGCCTCACAGAAGTTGGTTCGGACACAATTTTACAAGGTTGCGTCGACGCACCCTCCCAGCTGCGTCGACGCACAATCAGTCAACTCACAAGAGCCCAAGCGGAAAGCTAGTCGCGTCGGCCCAACTTCTTCACTGTGTCGACGCATACTCGCTCATTTAACAAACTCGCTCGTAGTAGCTCAAGACGACTGGAAGCTACGTCGACGCAAGGGACTTGCTGCGTCAACGCACATGAAGACTTTCGTCTGAACTAAGCCCGTTCGATTCAAACACGCAACCTCTTCTGAGGTCAACGACGCAAGCTCCTAATTAAATCACGTGAATCAAGGTCTGGAAAAGATCCTAGGATAGAAAACTGCCCTTTTCATCATGAGACCTTCAGACCACCTTTTTGTGAAGGAAGATCTGTCAAAAAATAGTTTTGAGAAAGGTCACTTTTCATGGTACCCTCCTTTTTGCAACAAGTCAATCAGAGTGCGTCCCAAAAAAGCACCTAGGACAAAGGACCATCCTTTTCTGTCACAAGTCAATGAGAAGAGAGATCTGGAAAAGTTCTATGAACAAGAATCTCATTTTTTACTCTGACCAATCAAATGGCAGGATTTGGGATGGAAAAATGTATGCCCCCTTCCCTCTATAAATATGAAGCTCTTTGAGTGAAGAGCTCACTACAACTACCGCTATTGCTGCTTAGAGAAGAGTTAAACAAGAAGAGAGCGGGAAAAAGAGAGAGTGAAGAGCTTCCATGAAGCCTCTAGCAGAAACCTCAAGAGAAAGAGAGGAGAGGTTCACAGCCCAGACACCAGTTCGATTCAGTCCAGCGACATTGAAGTTTACATCCTCTGTGTTCAGCCCTCTGATTTCCATCAGAAGCTACATTACCTCTTTTCCTATTTGGAGTTTTTCTTTGTTGTTTCTCGTTTCTTTTCTTAACCTTTCGATGTGTGATTGCTGAGTTTCCTCAGCATTTTCTGGTACCCTGTTTCTGGGACCGGAGTGTATGTTGGCTGCTAAGTAGCTGTGTGTGTGTTGAGAAACGCTTTCCTCGTGCAAGCAGTTTGACAGCGCGTGTAGCGGATTAGTTCTGTGTGTGTGTGTGTGTGTGTGTGTGTGTGTGTGTGTGTGTGTGTGTGTGTGTGTGTGTGTGTGTGTGTGTGTGTGTGTGTGTGTGTGTGTGTGTGTGTGTGTGTGTGTGTGTGTGTGTGTGTGTTCGTCTTGGCCAGAAGTGAAAACCTCACCTGGTTGGTGAGGAGTGAATGTAGGTCTTCTAGATAGCAGCCGAACCACCTAAAAATCCCGAGCCTTGGCTTGCTGTGGTGTGTTCCATCTCTTCAATCCTCTTCACAAGTGCAAATATCCAGTTGGTACGTTGTTGACACACAAAATATGATTGGGTAGTAACCATGTGCCTGAAGGAGTCAACCAGAAGTCAAAGACAGATCCACTCAGATCGCTGAAGCCTCAGGCCACCTTATAGGAAGTGCCAGGGACTCAACATTCCGTCATCTCGGGTTTACACACCCACCACAGCTCGCTTAAGGCCTATTGATGGTCAGAGCCTACGAGACTGGCATCGAGATGATAGTGCCAGATATACCTCTTACCCCGTTCGACCAGGACAAGAATGTAACAGGCGGCTCCTGCCTGATGAAGAAGCCTCCCCGAGATGAAGAAATGTCCCTGGTCTCTCGGAATAGGGAGCCGAAGGCAATATCAGCGGAAAACTCGAGTCACCTGACCAGAGCACCCGGGACTCCGAAGTGGTCCGTGAGCGACCGATGGATGACTCCGAAGGAACAAGAACCCCCGGAGCGGTGACTCATTCAATGAGAACGCTTCGTGCAAGCATAGGGAGGCCCTGGAGAACCAATATTCTGCGTTAAAAGCGTCACCAGCGGAAATTCTGAGGGTTCCATAAGATACACGCGGAACACCAGAATGATCCGAAAGCAGCCTCGAAGGCATACGACCCTGGTAGAAATCATCCCAGGGGTTACCGTCTTAGTGAAGAAGGTCCATGTACTATCCGAGAGATGGTGGCAGCACAAACTGGTGTGCCGAAGGGCAAATCAGTGCAAATCCTGGGAAAATCGGTACGGGTTCTGCACGTCTCGAAAATCTGCGGAAGCCCCGAATCAACACTTCAAAACATATTCTGGGACTACTGCACTAACCCCAATGCTACTCCGGACGACGAGCCCTCGCCGGGTTGATTTCAGGGTAAAATGTCAAAATTACAAAAATGCCCCTAGATTGTCGAGTCGGTGGCGCTACTTCACCTGATTCGGTGGTAGCCTTGGCAACTGATTCGGCGGCGCCTTGAAAGAGTCAGTGATGCCTTAAAGAGGAGTCGGTGGTATTGATTGAAGCTGAGGCGGTAGCGGCCTTTGACGCTGAGCTGGTGGCGCGTAAGGCCGAGTCGGCCATCCCCCTTGCGTGTGGAGTCAGCGACACATCGGGCGCGCTTGGAGTCAGCAACAGCCCCGTCCCATGGGTGAACCGATGCCCTATTTTGGGCATTCGCCTATATAAAGGGCCCTTGGCCCTCAGGAAAATGGAGGAGAAAAAGAGAAAAGAAAGGCCGGATAGAAGAGAGCGGGAGCAATCGAAAGAAGTGAGAAGAAGAAGTCAGGGAGGAGAATCAGGGAGAGCAAGAAGAAGGTGGGTCTCGGAAGGGGCTCTACATTTTCCTTCGGCTCTGTGTTCTTCTTTTCTCAGTTCTTCCCTTCCTTTTTTAAGCAGTTCTTTTTCTTTTCCTCTTTCGAATTCCTCCAAGCGCTGTAATCCCCGTTCCCATTCTGCTGTAATCAACAGAGAAGGTGAATAAAAGAAGGCTCCGGCCCCTTTGCTATGGCTTAAGTATATCCCTTTTCATATTGCTCTATTTCCTGCCAACTACAGTTGTTTCTATCGGTTACGCTTTGAGATCCCTGATCTTCCCCTGAGCGTGAGGAGGCCCTTTGGGCCAAATTGATGACAAATCCTCTGATCGCTCGTCTTGGGGTATTTTGCTATCTTTCTGTGGGATAATGGCCCGCAGCCATGCCCTTTTGGGCGACAATAAATTACCCCTCCCCAGGGGCTGTTATTCTATCGATAGCGTGGTTTCATCCATGAATATGGATTTCGCTTGAGCGAATGGTGAATAAGAGACTGTTGAGTGCCCTTTCACTTGTCTCTGTCAGTTGTAAGGGCGCCATCACACTCTGATAGTCGATGTAACAGTAGTCCGCTGCTTCCTTCCGAAGTCACCATCTGCCCCTCTCAGTGTTCGATGATTTATCCCTGAGGTTCTCGTCCCCCTTACGCCCTATCTCTGGTGGCAATGAGCACGAGTTACCTATGGCAATCATGATTGCTTGCAGAGTGGGGCTTGTTTCATGGCGAGGCAGAAGGGTATGCATTGTCCCTGCAATTGTTGTTAATCGACAAGCGATTTTGCTTCGATTGTTTCTAATCGTCCCTTATGTCTAATACTCAAAGGGACCTATACATCAACGGCTGCCTAGTGATGGAGTATGAACCTCGCACAGGCAAACTGAAAAGGAGAACAAAACAAGCAAAATAAGACAAGAATATACATATGGAAATAATAGCAGACAACATTTCTTTTAATGCCTAGGCCGTCATGCCTTTGGGTTCTTAAGACCCACACTGATTTTCATTCAAATGCCCCATTTGGTGCGAAATCATAAATAAAAATCTTCTATGCCAGAGACTAAGCGGTGGATTTTTGTGATTCGGTGGTGTCACCACCGATTAGGCCATTACATTACTTGATTCGGTGGCGTCGCCACCAAATCACCCTCCATCTGGTTCAATTAGGTGGCAACGCCACCGAATCACCCCCTCCTCTTCACCTGCACCGACTTCGCACCGCCTCCTTCTTAATCCTCCACCGAATCACCCCCTCCTCTTCACTGCACCGACTTTGCACCGCCTCCTTCTTAATCCTCCACCGAATCACCCCCTCATCATTGAACTGACCCACACCGCCTCCTCTTCATCCTGCACTGACCTCCATCAATATTGCACTGACCCATGTCGCCTCCTTCTTCATCCTGCACCGACCTCCATCAGTATTGCACCGACCTATATTGCCTCCCCCCTCATCCTGCACCGACCTCCAGCAGCATTGCATCGACCCTTGTGGTGCCCGTCGCCGACTCGGCTCCTCTGCGTGCCCTTCTTGTTAAATACCTCTGAATAAATAGATGAATGCATTATATGTATATATATACGTATGCATATACGTGTAAATATATATGTTTATATAAGCATGCTAATATCATATGATTTTCATGCTTCTAGTACATAACTCTTCTTAATCACCCATGTTAGGAACATAATGCCTGCTTGTGTGTTCGGTCAAACTTCGGTATATAAAATGGCGTTTAACAGAAGGCCGGGTCCCGCCAGACTGGAAGTGTCGCTATGCGTGATGGTGGTCTTCGGGCCTAAGTTCCCCGCCTCGTACCGAAGTGCGAACATAATAAATATTAATTCCTCTTGCATGAATAAAAGAAAGCATAGAGGCCTGCGTGGCTTTGTGTTTATTTCACTTCCTATACGACGTTATTACCCGGCCCCGAGTGGCGCTTATCTTGGCAATTAATTAAGGATTTTCCTCCTCAGAGGGTGTAATTAACGCTATAGCCTTTATGGTATAGCGGACTTTCGGTCTCGACCCGAACCTCACAATCGACTAACAAAGTCAGATCAAGCGCACGATAATTTGTCACCTCCGGTGACTGGCACGCCTACGCACTCTTCCAAGAAAGAAAAATGTGTCACCAAAGTGGCACGCCCGGTGGGACCGAGTCTCCCTTCATCTCTTTGCCAAGATAAGAAGTCACTTGGGGCTTCCCCCAAGAATACTGATCATTTGCCTGTTTCTGTGATTACAGGAGAGCGAGAATGGAGACCGGACTAGCTTCACTCGTGTTCGGTTCGGGCGTCGTTAACAACCACGTCAACCACGGGTACCTGGCGGTGCCCACTATGTTTGGGTCCTTCCTGCCCGTCGTCGGCTTCCCCAACTTTTTGGGGCTGGCCTTCACTGAACTATTGGGAGTCAAGTCTCCCGAGCTGACTGGGATCAAGGACGCTGAAGAAGTCAGAGCCCCTGAAGTCCCACGCTGTGCAAGCCCACCGAGGAAGCCAACGAGGGAAGTTAGTTGCATGGTACATCACGCCACCAATGGGGTTCTGCCCATTTGAAATAGGAAGTCCGGAGGCCGTTAGCAGGGGAGTATCCGGAAGAAAACTGCTACTACTGTCATTGGGTGCCTCTCGGCGTCCAAGAAGTCTATCCTCATTGGAGGTGTCCGCCTTTTCCTCAACGGACGTAATGCCCAGGCCACCCCTGACCGAGTAGTCCCTGCTGTGCCTATTCATAACTCCTTTCAGGCCCTGTCCGGAAGAAGGGCAGAGAAGAAAGAAGAAGGTCGTCAAGGTCGAAGAGAATTCTCCACACGGCCAAGGAAGTTTAGACAAGTATGGGTCCCCAAAAGGGTCCAACCCCAGAAGGAATACACACCCATCCGTCCCTAAGAGCCTAGGTCGAGGGAGATCGGGAGGAGGAGGAATGAGAGGGGTGCAGCCCCAGAAGAAGAGGAGTATGCGGTCGCAAAACTTCCGTGCCGTGGGGTTTTCCATGCTTGCGCCAGGCAGGCTGATATCCCAATTGTGAAGGGAAGATTTCATCAGCCATCGGAGAGAGCCCGACTGGCATATCTGCCTCAACTACGAGACCACACGCTATCTCCCATCCTCCGCGGAGGGCGGGATCAAGAAGAAATGACCAATATGGTCAGGGGGTATTTCAGGGGCTTAGGAAACCCCTCACTAGGCCAACAGCGCCTGCTCCAAGCAGCTATGGCTGAAAAAGAAGAATACCCACCGATGGAGATCGGGGAAGAAGAGAGTATACAAGCCTCGTCCGTGGATGATAACGGACATGAAGATCAGTTCCATCAACATTGCGGTGCTACAGAAACCCCACCACAGCAAGGGGGAAGGATGAGGAGAACGTCAGCCTTTGAAAGACTGGCCTACCCAAGCCCGGTGAAGAGAAGTGTCTCCAGATATAGGAGGGATTTGAATGTTGTTACTTGCAATATGGTTGGAGTGGCTAGAAGATGTGATGATTTGCCAGATGAACTGCAGGAGTTGGCTCGTTTAGCCAATCGGCCCAGGGCAGATACCAGGATGGTCACAACTGTTAGATAAAGACTACATATGATTGAAGAAGATCGGGAGGTTTCCGAAGTAACCGCCACCCTGGCTGTCAATATGGTGACCACCGAGGAAGACGAAGTCTTGTTGAATGCCTCGACTGAGGGAGCTTCGGGAGAAGCAATGGAAGGCACTTCAAGCACGGCAACCATGGACCCGTCTGTATTAATGTTGCTGCAGAAGTATCAGTAGGAGATTGAACTCCTCAAGAAACAATTGCAGGATAAAAATGAACAAACATCCACTTCCAAGCAGCCGGAGGTGCCAGCAGAATCTTCACAAGGAGGGGTTCACCCCCGTGATTTCTCACCTCTATACACTCTGCCTCAACCAGTTGAGCATAGCCAAGCTGCTCTGTTGCAAAGGGCTCCTCAGCCGTTGATACCACCGATATTGCCTCAGTTGCATCAGACACCCTTGCTGCGCCCGCTCCCGCAGGCGACTGTACTAAACACTCCATACCGGTAGCCGACCCACTTCTACCCGGAGCCAGCAGATCATGCGATAGTAAATCGACTTATGGTTGAAAACATGATAGAAATGAAATTGGCTAAGCGGGGCGAAGGTGAATACATGGCTTTTGATGCCTACCGGGTGCCTTACCCACCACACCACGCTGCCAAGCAGCTTCTCCCGGGAGTCAGCAAGCCGCCGAAGTTTGAAAAGTTCAACGGGCAAGGGTCCCCCAAGGAACACATAGCCTACTACATGACCGTCATGGGGGATCTGGCCTCTGACGAGTCATATCTGTTGTGCCCCTGATTTTGATGATGACAACCATGAGATATGAATGATATAATTAATTTTAATGTTGAATTAAATCCTGATTCAATAACACTTTCACTTGATTTCATTCTTGTTGCAAGAAGGGAACAGGGTCGACGCTGGGAGCTTAGAGCGTCCACGCATCAGTTGAAGAAGCCTTCACTGATACCTCTCACAGCGTTAACTCCACGAAGCAAGCAACGTCAACTCATCATATTCTGAAGCAGAGACCTTCACAGGTTATTCCACTGCGTCAACGCCATAATAGAGCAGCGTCGACGCAGCAGTTACAAAGGAAGAGCCAATGGCTTACTTGAATGCCTCAATGCGTTAACGCTACACCAAGACAGCGTCGACGCAGCAGTTACAAAGGGAGAGCCAATGGCTTACTGGAATGCCTCAATGCGTTAACGCTACACCAAGACAGCGTCGACGCAGCAAGAAAGACTGCTGTGATTTCAGCCCAGCGGCAAGTAAGTGAGTCGACGCAGCGACCCATGCGTCAACGCATCAAGCCTCAAGCTTTACACCACATGAAGGATTTCAAGGCTGCGTCAACCTTGTGGATTCAGTGGGTTGACGCCATCTGTTACTTCCTATGTAATTGTGGTGGACCCCATTCGCAAGTGACGTCAAACGACACATCAGCCAAAAGTGCTTGCGGTCTGCTTTTTCCCTCTCGATTCCAGAAGGCTCCACATGATGCAATTAAGGGACTAACCAGAAAATATGTTTGGGTCCCACTAGTAGTATATATGCTAAATCTGGAAGTGAGCGCAAGAATGATCCGAAGAGAAAAGGAGCGTGTGGAATTTCGAAATAGAGGAGGAGATCAGGTTGAAGCAGAGGAGCTTGCAAGCAGAGTCAAAGACGATCTTCTTCACAATTTTGATCTGCTGAGGATAGAAGAAGAAGATCTGCTAATTGTTGAAGCTCTATAGTGCAGATTTTTGATCTCGAGGCTGATCTTCTGCTGCGAATATCTGAGTTTATTCTGTCTATCACTGTGCATTTTCGTTTGTTATTTGTCTATCTCTTTGAACTCTACTACATTGTTTTCTCCCTCGTACTGGGTTGTATAGAGGGAGGGGTTGATCCAGTAGTTCGTGCTTGGATCAAGGAAATTAGGCGTGTCGCCTGCAAGCTGTTTGTCAGTAGGTTTGAGAATGTGTTTCTCTGATTAAGCCAAGCTGTAAGGCTCAGCGGTGTTGTGAGGAATTAGTTCCTCAGTATAGCTAAGCTGTGAAGCTCAGCAGGGATCCTCACTGGTTTAGTGAGGGGTGGACGTAGGTCTCCATAGGGAGACCGAACCACCTTAAACATATGCGTTCATTGTGTGATTTGACTTCTCTTATTTCTCTCTTCTCGTTAGATGTTTGTTTAGGCTCGATTCTCCTTGTTGGTTTGTTTTTGATATTATCTCTATCATTCTGCACCATATTTCGAGTGCGATCGTGCTTAGAGTTTTAAAGGGGTCAACCTATTCACCCCTCCCCTCTAGTTTGACATTCCACCTAATCCAACACGTGGTATCAGAGCTGGGCTCTCTTGTCAAGGGTCTAACAACCCAGAGAGATTTGGTAGAATGGAAAACAAAGGGTTCATACCTGAAGGGTATGCTGTGAATAGGCCACCTCTGTTTGATGGCACTAACTATGCGTACTGGAAAAATCGGATGCAGGTATTTCTAAGAGCTCAGGACCATGAGGTTTGGAGAGTCGTGAGCAAGGGACCATATCAGATAGAAGGAGATGAAGAATTGTGGGTGAAGGAGTAGATTCGGAAGTCTAATGTCAATTGGCAAGCCATGAATATCATGCAATGTTCATTGCACCCTATGGAGTTTTCACGAGTATCTTCATGTACCAGTGCCAAGGAAATGTGGGACAGACTCCAAGTGATTTATGAAGGTACGTCCGAGGTAAGGGAGACAAAAGCCAATATGCTAATTTCTGAATATGAAGCTTTTAGGATGAAACCAGAGGAAAACATATCTGAAATGTATGCCCGACTAACCTTACTGGTGAATGGTCTTAAAGGTCTAGGAAAGGCCTACACAGATTATGAACTGGTTAGGAAGATTCTCAGATCTCTAACTCCAGTTTGGCACACCAAGGCCACTGTTGTTGAGGAATCTAGGAACCTTCCCACCACTACTCCTGATGAACTTATAGGATCACTAATGGCTTATGAGCTGAATTTCAAAAGGGCAGATGAGGAGGTGAAAAAGAAAAAACCTCTTGCATTGAAGGCAGGACCAAGCAGCAAGGAGAGTTCTGATGAAAGTCACTCATCTACCTCAGAAAATGACTCAGGTGAGATAGCAATGCTCACCAGAAAATTCAGGAAGTTTCTAAGGAAGGAAGGTAAATTTAGAAGCTACAGAAGACCAGAGGTAAGAAAGAGTACAAAGTACAAATCAGAGAACTCTAGGAAATCTGACAAGGTTGTTTGTTATCAATGCAGGAAACAAGGTCACATCAAATCCGAATGTCCAGAGAATGTGAAGAAAGCCCAACCGAAATAGAAGAACAAGAAACCAAAGGCCATGATAAGCACATGGAGTGACGAGGAGAAAGATGAAGATGAAGAAGAAAGTACATCTGAAGAAGAGAGTGATGCTAAGTTGTGCTTCATGGCTAAGGGAGATGATAATGATGAGGTAACTTCTTCTTCTGAGAATTTCTCTTGTAGTGATTGGGAAGAAGCATTCAATGAACTGCAAGACAAATATGATCATATAAAGAAAGAGAATAAATCACTCAAGAAGAAGAAAAATCCGACTAGCCAAGAAAATTCATTAAATGATAAAATCAAGTGCCTAGAAGCTGAAAATGTCAGTCTAAGAAAATCTCTTTGTGAAAATGACGAATATAGAGATCAAGTAATAGAGATGAAGAGAGAAAATGAATTCTTACTGAAAACTCAGGATGACCTGAAACTAAAAATGCAAAAATTGGAGAATGATGCAAAAATTGCTAAAGAAAAATATGAAGCTGTTCAAGGAGTGAATCAGGAACTCCAAGAAAACTTGAAGAAAATGGAAGATGAAAATTCAAGTAAACAAGCCTCTCTTGAGAAATTAACTCAAGATAAAAATAATCTTGAAGCTGTCATGGGAATAAAAAGTAATTTTGGAAAAGAAGGACTTGGTTATAATCCAACCAAGAAGAAGGATATAGGAACAAGATTTATAACCTTTGTTTCTGAACAAGGCTCATCTGAACAGAACTTGTGTGAGAAGGTTCAAGAAGAAGTAAAACAGACAGAACAAATCAGAAAAGAAAAGGGCAAAGAGAAAATGTATGATACTGGCAATGCCAATGTTCATAAGAATGTGCCCAAATTCAGAAGCAAATCCTCAGGTCAGCCTATAGATTCTAGCTCATCAACTCAATATCGAGGATATGAAAATTCAAAGAGTCATAGGGCTGGTACTCAACAGTCGCGTCAACGCACTAGGCGTCCTGCGTCCACTCAACCCATGTACCAAGGGTCTTAAATAAACAATACTAGATCAAACCCTTGGGCGCGTCAACGCAGTATCCGCACTGCGTCAACGCATATATCCTTCCCCAGTGGGCACTCCTTGAGAAACATGAGAATGAGTGACGCAACCACTTCAGTGTGTCAACGCACCCTACATACCTGAACCCTTATGGCAGAAAGACTCACTGGATGAGTCAACGCTATCAAGTTACTGGGTCTACGCAGCGAACCTTCATGCCATCTAGAGCTCATTATTCTACAAGAACTCACACCCTAAGTTTCCCAATGACTCTTGGAGTCACAATAACTATTGGAATAAAAATAAGAACAACACCTCATACGTCTCTAATGACAGAAATGGTTCAAAGAGGTCATTCCAAAAGGTACCTCAATCCAATCAAAAGAATCTCAATTCCATGGAACCCACATCTCGAAAACCCTCAACACAACAGATCTGGATTCCCAAAAGCATGTTGTCTTACTTGACACAATCATATGGTCTGATGGGACCCAAGTGTATTTGGGTTCCAAAATCTATTGGTTGATGTGAATTGCAGGAATGCCTTGCAGCCGTACATAACCGGTGGTATCTCGACAGTGGCTGTTCAAGGCACATGACGGGCGACAAAGCTAAATTTTGTTTCTTGGTTGAAAAAGATGGAGGTCATGTCACCTTTGGGGGAAACAATAAAGGTAAAATCATCGGAAAAGGTAAAGTTGGCAATAATCCTCTGAATTCTATTGATGATGTGTTACTTGTTGAAGGGCTAGAATACAATCTTCTAAGTATCAGCCAACTATGTGATAAAGGAAACAAAGTTGTGTTCGAATCCCATGCCTGCACTATTCTTGATATGAAGTCTGAAAAAGTTAAGTTCATTGGAAAAAGAATAAACAACATGTACATGGTGGATTTAGATGATCCTGCACACAATAATCTTTGTCTTGCTGTGAATAAAAATGAACTTGCTTGGCTTTGGCACCGTAGGCTAGGGCATGCTAGCTATAGTGTCTTGCATAAGTTAGTAAAGTTCAGCATGGTGAATGGTCTGCCAGATGCATCCTTTAAACAAAATGACAAAGTCTGCAATGCATGTACTCAAGGTAAGCATACTAGAAAGTCATTTAAGTCCAGACTTGAAAATCAATCCTCTAAACCTTTTGAACTCATTCATATGGACTTGTTTGGACCCACTAGAACAGCAAGTGTAAGTGGATGCAAATATGGATTCGTTTTAGTGGATGACTTTTCTAGGTTTACTTGGGTGTTCTTTCTAACTCACAAGAATGATGCATTTGAAGAATTTCAGGCCTTCTTTAAGAAAGTAAAGCAAGAAGGTAAGTTTAACATTTCATCAATCATATCAGATCATGGAGGAGAATTTGATAACTCTGAATTTGAAAATTTCTGCAGAGCAACCGGTATGTCACACAAGTTTTCCTCTCCAAGAACTCCTGAACAGAATGAAGTCGTGGAAAGGAGAAATAGAACCCTTGTGGAGATGGCCAGAACCATGCTGATAGAAGGAGAACTCCCAAGGAAGTTCTGGGCAGAGCCAGTGAATACAGCTTGTTACATTATAAATAGGGAAATGGTAAGACCTAAGTCCAAAAAGACACCATATGAGCTAATGACAGGTAAGAGACCTTCGGTTGCTCATTTCAGAGTCTTTGGATCAAGATGTTTTGTTCAAAATAATAACAAACGAGCTTTGGATAAATTTGAACCCAAGAGTGAACCTGCCATTTTTCTAGGATACTCTAGTCACTCGAGGGCCTATATAATTTTTAATCTAAAAACACAAGCTGTTGAAGAATCCCCTCATGTTGTATTTGACGAACTGAATGAAAAATCTGAGATTGAGCAATCCTGCAGGGACAAGGATGATGGAATATTCATTGAAGAAAAAGAAGATCAAAATCCTCAAGAGGAAGAGACAAAGGGAAATGAAGTCCAAGCAGAATCAAGCAGTCGAGGTAATGCAGGTATAAATGAAGGTAATTTTCCAATTAATGTTATAACATTAAGGGATCATCCTTTATCTAGCATCATTGGAAATTTGCATGAACCCATTAGAACAAGATCTCAACTTAGAGAAATTGAGGAAATGGACAATTTAGCTCTTGTCTCACACATTGAACCAAAGAATGTAAATGAAGCTTTGAAAGATGAATATTGGATAAATGCCATGCATGAAGAATTAAATCAATTTGAAGGAAATAAAGTGTGGCACCTTGTCCCAAGACCCAAAGAACATACTGTAATTGGAACTAAGTGGGTCTTTAGAAACAAACAAAATGAAAATGGTGTTGTTATAAGAAATAAAGCTAGATTGGTAGCACAAGGTTACAATCAAGAATTTGGGATTGATTTTGAAGAATCCTTTGCTCCAGTAGCTAGACTAGAAGCTATTAGGTTGCTTCTCGCTTATGCTTGCTGTCATGAAATAAAATTACATCAAATGGATGTGAAAAGTGCCTTTCTTAATGGCTTAATAAAAGAAGAAGTGTATGTGGAACAACCCCCCGGATTTGAATGTATAGACTGTCCTAACCATGTGTACATGTTGGATAAAGCCCTTTATGGACTCAAACAGGCACCTCGAGCATGGTATGACAGACTTAGCTCATTCCTAACTGAAAAAGGGTATTCAAGAGGTAAAGTGGATCAAACTCTCTTCACAAAGGTAAGAAACTCAGATATAATTCTGGTTCAGATCTATGTTGATGATATAGTATTTGGATCCACTAAACCTACTATGTGTGAGGAATTTTCTAGTCTGATGACTAATGAATTTGAAATGAGTCTAATGGGTGAGCTTCAGTTTTTTCTAGGTTTACAAATCACCTAAAGCAAGGAGGGATGCTTTATCAATCAGGCAAAGTACATATCTGAATTGTTAAAGAAATACAGAATGGAAAATTTGAAAGCCATAAGCACTCCCATGAGCACCAACACAAATTTGGATGCAGATCTGACAGGTAATCAAGTAGATGCAAAGACTTATCGAGGTATGATCGGATCACTTCTTTATCTTACAGCATCTAGGCCAGATATTCAATTTTGTGTATGCATGTGTGCTCATTTTCAATCTGATCCTAGAGAATCCCACTTAAGTTCTGTCAAACGTATCTTTCGATACCTTGCTGGAACTCCAGATTTAGGGATTTGGTATCCTGCATCTTGCTCCTTTGATCTTATATCATATTCAGATGCAGACTATGCTGGATGCAAACTTGACAGGAAAAGCACAAGTGGCTATTGCCAATTTTTGGGAGGGTGCTTGGTCTCTTGGGCATCCAAGAAACAACATTCAGTGGCACTATCCACTGCAGAGGCAGAATATGTCGCTGCAGGGAGTTGTGGCACTCAAGTGTTGTGGATAAAGCACCAACTCCAGGACTATCAAACTGATCTTGGATGTGTCCAAATATTATGTGATAACACCAGTGCCATAAACCTGGCCAAGAATCCCATCCAGCACTCTAGGACCAAACACATTGAAATAAGGCATCATTTCCTACGAGATGAAGTGAATAAGGGCAGCTTTAAATTTGTGTTTGTTGAATCTCAACATCAATTAGCTGATATTTTCACCAAGCCTCTGAACAATCAAAGATTTTCTTTTCTCAGAAGAGAGCTTGGTTTGTGTAACTCTCATCTGAATGACTAACATGATAACATGTTTTCCTATGAAAATTGCTTAATTTACCTTGTCTTGGAATGAATTATCTTTGCCCTGCATAGATTGAAAACTGCATATGGTTGGTTGAGTCTCATATTCAGGGGGAGCTTAGTCAGAGTATAAGAACATTATTTTAAACCACATCATAAATAAAATTCCTGCATGTAAAAGCAACTAATCTTCTCCCAAACATTCAGTCATGCATAGCTTAAGGGGGAGTGATTCTTTAACTGGTCAGTAATATGTGCTGAGAGTTCAGCTTGCAACCTGTGGACGCACTAAAATTCGGAGGGGGGATCCGTTCGTCTGTTGGTCGGGGTTAATTCTTCTATTTAGTGCGAGGGCATGCCAGTCACAAAGTGACGATCTATTCGGGCTTCATGGAAGCCCATGGTGCGCTCGATCTGACTAATCAGACAATTGTGTGGTTCGTGTCGGGACCGAAACTCGCCGTGCCGTGAAGGCCACGGCGTTATTTACATCCCCCATACGGGGGAACACCCTTGATTGATTGCCGGGAATAAGGGCCCTACGGCCTAAAGAGAATACTAATAATGCAAGAGGACAGTGAAAGATGAACTATGCTAGAAACCCGTCTTGGGACGTGAATGTTCAGACTATGTCGGCCACTTCATGTTCGGACGAAGCTCCGTGCTTGTAGTATAAAAGACGGTGACAAAACCGCGTGAATGTCTGCCACGAACAAGGCAAGTTTAATGAGAATACGGGATTGGGTCCCGGTAGAAACGGGTCAAATTGATAGACTGTTGGCCGAAGATGATTTCGAACTGTGGCCATGTCAGAAATTTCGTAAACCACGTCCGATACCATAAGGCGTCGTCGGTTTTCTCTTTGCACCCAGTCCGAGGGAGTGAATTATTGAGTGCATAGCGCGAGCTTACTAACGTGCGCCCCCACACGCGGATCGACCTGCGCGGTTAGGTCGCGGGGTTCGACCTGCCCGGTCAGGTCGCGGGGGTCAAGGGGGCAGCGCCCCTTGCGGGGGTTTCCGGGGGCGCTCCCAGAACAAAAATTCAATTAAGGTGCGGCTGATGGAGCTCCTTTCATTCATTCTTTTATTAATGGCATTGATCTCTTGTATTTCCCTTTGAACCTTTCTATTCTTTTTTTTTACTAGCCATTTATCCCTTTTTGTTAAGGAGGCGCGTCGGATATGGGAAGGAAGATGATGGCGCCGATTTAGGGTCTTAACAGGTAGACAAGGGGGGAGGGCGCGCCGGGTATAGGGGCTCCGTTTTAAGGTTGGCAAAGGAGATATTGGGGGGCGCCGATTGTGGGTATTGGAGGGGGGACGCGCCGGTTTAGGATGGCAAGTTGGGGGGGGCGCCATTTTTGGAGGGCAAAGGAGAGATTGGGGCGCGCCGTTTTAAAGAGTTTAATAAAGAGGGAATGAGGGAGGGCGCGCCGTTTTAATGTTCAGTGGGGGAGAAATGGGAGGGCGCGCCGTTTAGCATTTAGAGAAAGAGATGGAGAGATTTGTGAGGAGGGTTGAAGCGGCGTGGTGGAACAATGGCCACGCCGTTTTAACCCGCGCCGGGATAGCCATATGGGGTTGTTTCAGAGCTCTGCTACTGCGTTTCCTCTTCCTTTCACCCGTGGATTGATTCAAGGGTTGATTTGCCCGTTCTGCTGATAAATCAAGCTGGTAATGAGGAGGTTTTAAGAGTTTTAACCACTTTAACCGTTTATTATGATGAAACAGTATGAACGTCTAAGAGTTTTATTCAAGCAGTTTGCTCACAGAGGCCTCACTTCGTTCTTCGTTAGTTCAACTCGTTCACCTGTTGTTGAGCGTTCTTAGCCGTGGCGAAAATCGGGCAGCACCTCCCCTAGACCGGGGCTTGCCAGAGAGAAGCAAAAGTCACCACGCGGATTACTCCCGGGTAAACTCTCAAAAATGCGGAGCGGCCTCACGGCAGTCCGTTAGTCCGAGTATGAGTATGGAACGCTCGAGGGCCAGCCTACGAGAGCGACCACGACTCATGGACGACGATATTCGGGGCGAGACGGAATCTATGCCACAGTAGGGCAATGAATGTTCATCCGACAGTGGGTACCTTTGTGGGTCATGCCATGGAAGGGCAGCCCTCAAGGGCCAGGGATGACCGGAGAATGAGAAGACGGAGCAGAGAATGGAACAGAGAACACAAGAGTTGCAAAACAGACTTTTCTTCTTTTATTCACCCACACAACGGGGAAGGAAACTTGATACAGATAAAATAGAAGAGAAGGCGTTACAAACCAAAAAGGGAAAATACATTCGATGGAGAGAAAGAGAGATGCATTAGACGGAGGAGGGAGAGGGAAGCATTGGCTTCTCCCCCTCCAACTCACCTCTCACTCTCGCCCCCTACCTCTTTCTCTTTTCTTCAGCCCAGAACCGTGGAGCTCTCAGATGCCAGTAGCTCCTTCTCCTCCCTTCTCTCTTTTCTTTTCTCTCTTCTTCTGTTCCCTTCTTCTCTTGATCATCCCCCTTCTCTTTGCTTCACAATGCTGCCCTATATATATCAGCCAGCCTCGGAGCGTCCCTGCCAATTCCACCTCGTCCGCAACAAAGTCAGGAGTCGACTCGTTGTGCTGGACGCCGTTGATTCGTCCCGTACGCTGCTGCTCGTCCGAGGACGGGATGTTCGTAGGTTTGCTGGGGGTTGCTTCGCCAGTAAGCTTCTGTGCTGTCGAACGGAGGTTGAGACAGAACCAGGGGCATTGAATGTTCTGTGCATCTCATTTATGCAGAACAGAGTATCGGTCGGCAGACGGGACAGGATGAGGTTAAACTCATTTCATTCGACGCGCCGTTTTAAGAAGAGCATATGGTGATGGCTTGTCCAAAAGTAGCGCGCCGTAGAAATGCTTCAGGGAACAGGATGAGGGGTTAAAACGGCGCGGGGGGAATAGTGACCACGCCGGTTTAACTCAAGTGTAATTGGCATGCCGTATTATGCTTTTTGGCCTTCAAAATGGCCATGCCGTATTATGCTTTTTGGCCTTCAAACTGGCCATGCCGTAATAGCATACAAAAGGTGGCGCCGTTTTAACGGTTTAAACAAGGGGAGAGGGCGCGCCGGAATTGGGCCATTCAAGGGAGAGGGGCGCGCCGGTTTGGCCATGCCGTTTTAGCAAGGGGGCGCGCCGTTTAGCAAGGGGGCGCGCCGTTTTAAGGCGTGCCGCTTTAAGGCCCTCCCGCGCCGTTTTAAGCACGGAACGGATTCTTTCCAAAGTCGAGGCTGTTTGTTATGAATGTTGACATTCCCGGCATGCTCCGGTTGCGATGTGTGACCTCTATAATATTCCGTTTGTAGCCTCTGGGACTCGGTCCCAGATTCTGCGTGACTTTCGGTGCATGCCGAGACTGTGCCGGAGTTCCCGACTCTTCTCTGATTCAGCTCTCGGCATGGCTGGTCGGAGCCTTGTAGCTGTATCTTCTGCTTAGGGGGCTTCCTTAGCGGATAGCGGACCACCAAGTGAGTTCTCGTCCTGATCGGGCGAGGCATGAGGTTTATTCGGCATTTCTGTCTTCGACTCGCGCTCTAATGTGTAGACGCGAATGTCGCCATCACCATCATCGTCATTTTTTGGCGTCCACAAATGCCCCCCACTCACGGGCGGCGCAAGCGAGGGATGAGTGCGCGGGGCCCGCGAGTGTAGAGTTCTTCAACATGACGTCTATTCTTCTGAGCCACTGGGATGCTGGTCCGGTGCAAATTCACGGGAAAGCGCTCACTCCTTCAGCGAAGGGATGAGGGGATCGCTTCGCCACATATGCACGCGGACTGAGATGTCAGAGTGGGGGTTTAGTCATCGGCATGGGGTGAATACCGAAGCGAGAATAAAGGGTCTATGTGTCATCTCAGGCAAAAGGCCCAAAACAACTTAGACGAGGCCAACCCCAAAGAGGGAGTTGTTGACTCGTGCTGGGCTCAGGAAAGTTGTTCATTCACCGACTCGGACGGAGGGTCCGAGCCGAGTAGTGGGATGCACTTTTATTTATGGACTAGGATGGATGGTCCGAGCCAGGCAATGAGGGGTTTCTTTATGTTCATGGACTGGGACGGAAGGTCCGAGCCAAGCAAGGAGGTTCTTTTTTTTTGTTCATCGACTTGGATGAAAGATCCGAGCCAAGCAAAGGAGGTTCTTTTTTTTTGTTCATCGACTTGGACGGAGGGTCCGAGCCAAGCAAGAGGGTTCTTTTTGTTCATCGACTTGGACGGAAGGTCCGAGCCAAGCAAGAAGGTTCTTCTTTTTTTTTGTTCATTGACTGGGACGGAAGGTCCGAGCCAAGCAAGGAGGTTTTTTTTTGTTCATCGACTCGGATGAAAGATCCGAGCCAAGCAAAGGCGTTTTCTTTCTTTGTTCATCGACTTAGGCGGAAGGTCCAAGCCAAGGGTCTATTCGTCTGTGGGACTGGAGTTGTAATATTGAGGTGGTTTATTCATTGACGGGGGGGTTAGTGCCAAAGCAAGGGTATTTTATTCATGGCACCAGACGGAAGGTCCAGGCCACTGGTTCGTTCATCGATGCCGACAGGGAGTCGGAGACCGACGTGGTTTGTTCATCGGCACGGGGTTAGTGCCGAAGCAAAAGGTCTTTTTGTTCATGGAACCAGACGAAAGGTCTGGGCCACTGGTTTATTCATCGATGCCGATGAGGAGTCGGGGACCGACGTGGTTCGTTCATTGACACGGGGTTGGTGCCAAAGCAAGGGTCTTTTCATTCATGGAACCGGACGAAAGGTCCGGGCCACTGGTTTATTCGTTGATGTCGATAGAGTGTCCGAGACCGACGTGGTTTATTCATCGGCACGGGGTTGGTGCCAAAGCAAGGGTCTTTTCGTTCATGGAACCAGACGAAAGGTCTGGGCCACTGGTTTATTCATCGATGCCGACGAAGAGTCGGAGACCGACGTGGTTCATTTGTCTCTTGGTATTTTCGTTGGTGCGGGGGCTGGTGCCAACGCAAGGAGCAAAGGTTTATTCCCCAACCCTGGACGGAAGGTTCAGGTGGGGTGTTCTTCGTCAGTGCCGACAGGATGTCAAGAGCTGACAGGGCTGATTCGTCTATTGAAATATTCGTTGGTACGGGCTAGTGCCAACGCAAGGAGAAAATGTTGATTCCCCGATCTCGAACGAAAGGTTCGGGTGGGGTGTTCTTCGTCAGTGCCGACAGGATGTCAGAGGCTGACATGGTCGATTCGTCTATTGAAATATTTTTGGAGATAAGAGTGAGTGTTAACGAAGGGAGACCGATTCCTCCCCCCCTTTTTCCTCTTTCTTTTTTTTCTTTCTTTTTTTTCTTTTTTTTTCTTTTCTTTTCTTTTTTTTAACATTTTTTTCTTTTTTTCTTTCTTTTTTTTTTGACATGCTAGATAAATAGTGCCCAATCCATCTGGACAATAGTAATGCAAATTTGCCCGGGACAGGGCGGAAAAAAAACATTATTCCTCGAATGGGGGAATCGGAGCATGGTACAACCTCAGATGTCTACCATTAAGGGGCGGGAACTGGACCTCCCCCCGATGGTCGACGATTACATACGCTCCGCCCTCGTAGACTTTCTGGATCACATAGGGTCCAAGCCAATTCTCATTCAGCTTGCCCTTGGGGTTGGAAGCCATGACTTCTCTTCTCTTCACCATAACAAGGTCGCCCTTCTTGAATTCGCGTTCCTTGACAAGCTTGTCGAAGGCGCGAGCTATCCGGGCCTGATAGACCTGGATGTTCTGCTGGGCTTGGAGCCTTTTTCCCTCCAAGTTGGAGAGCTCTTCGAGCCTTCGCTCGACATTTGTCTGCTCTTCCCGGACTAACCCGTGTTGGACTGCGACCCGGAGGGAGGGTATTTCCAGCTCGATAGGGACAATTGCCTCTGAGCCAAATACCAGGGAAAAGGGTGAACAACCCGTCGGAGTTTTGTACACAGTTCGATATGCCCACAGGGCCTCGTACATTTTCTCTTCCCAGTCTCTCTTGTTAGAACTAACAATTTTGGACAGGAGAGTGCAAAGAGTCTTATTGAAAGCTTCAGCCAAGCCATTGGCCTGTGGGTTGTAGGGGGTCGACATCCTCCAGTCGATCTTGTACTTTTCTGCCAGCCGGTAGACCTTCTGGTTGCGGAAGTGACTTCCATTGTCTGAGATAATTCGGTTCGGAGTGCCAAACCGGAATATGATGTTGCGACGGACAAATCTGGTGACGATCTCCCCGGTCACTTCTTTCAAAGCAATAGCCTCCGCCCAGCGGGAGAAGTAATCAGTTGCGGCCAGGATGTACTTGCACCCAGCTGATGATGCGGGTAGTGGACCCACAACGTCTGTTCCCCATTGGGCAAAGGGCCAGCTGGGCAGTGTTGGATGCAAGGGCACAGGCGGTCTCCTGGGTACCGTCGCGTGCTCCTGGCATTTTTGACAAGACTTGGCATACTTGCAGCAGTCGTCGAACATTGTCGGCCAATAGTAGCCGAGCTTCTTTATTTCAATTTTCATTTTCGGTCCTGCCTGATGTGCACCAGCTATTCCTGCGTGAACCTCTTTCATGACTTTCCAAGCTTCTTCAGTGGATAAACATCGGAGGAGCACCTTCCTTTTGGCGTCTGCCATAATTCGGAATAGGATCCCGTTCCGGACCTCGTAAGAGTCCTTTATTCTGATTAACTTGATCTTCTCTTCCCTTTTCCTGGGCAGCTGCTGATATTTAAACCACTGCAAAAGGGGGTCCCTCCAGTCGGGTAGGTTGATGGCTTCCGCTGTGGCGACCTCGAGCTCTTCTTCTTCTGGCCCTTCTATCATGCTAGGCACTTGGCGTTGATTCACCACCCGGATGTTGAGGGATCCATCTGGCGGGACTGCCAATGAACTTGCCAATTTTGCCAGTGCATCAGCTTGTGCATTCTCTCCTCTGGCAACGTGGCCTATCTCAATGAGGTAGAACTGCTGCATGAGCCGTTTCGCCTTAGTGTAGTAAGGGAGTAACTCGGGTTTTCGGACGTCAAACTGTCCCTGGACCTGCTTGACGACCAGCAATGAATCGCCAAACACATGTAATATTTTAATCTCCATCTGTAAAGCGACTTGGAGACCAATGATCAGAGCTTCATATTCTGCCTCATTGTTTGTGCAGGGTTTGCTAATGGAGCAGGATGTGTGCAATACTTCTCCCTCAGGGGATTTAAGGACGATGCCGGCCCCGGCCCGTACTTTTGTGTGCCCAGACGGGGTTGTTTCTGTTCTCGAAGCTCCATCAAAGTGCAGCTGCCAGGCGATCAGTTGGGCTTGGTCCACTTCAAGTGTTTCATCTTCAGGCAACTCTGTGGCCAGTGGGGAATTTTCAGGCACAGGGTGTGCTGCAAAGAAATCGGCCATGGCTTGACCCTTAACGGCCTTCTGAGGCACGTAGATGATGTCAAATTCCATTAACAGTACGGCCCACTTACCGAGACGTCCCTTCAGGACTGGCTGGGAGAGAATGTGCTTGACTGGGTCAGCCTTAGAGATTAAGCTCACTTCATGCGAGAGCATGTAATGCCTCAACTTCTTGACTGCGAAGACCAAGGCGAGACAAACCTTCTCAATCGGGGTGTATTTTGTTTCTGCCCCCATTAGTCTTCGGCTAAGGTAATAAAGAGCTTGCTCCTTCCCCTCATCATTGTTCTGGGCGAGCATTGCCCCCAGTGAACATTCAGTGGCAGCTATATATAGAATAAGTGGCCTCCCCTTGACAGGTGCCCCCAGCACAGGCGGGGTCTTTAAGTAATCCTTCAGCCGATCAAAGGCCTTCTGACATTCATGGTTCCAGTTGAAAGGTGCATTCTTCATCATTAATTTGTGGAATGGTTGACAGCGCCCCGACAAATTGGAGATAAATCTTCGGATGTAGGCTAGCCGACCTTGCAGGGACCTTAACTCTCCCAAATTCTCCGGAGGAGGTAGCTCCTGAATGGCTTTTATTTTAAAGGGGTCGATCTCGATCCCCCTATATCGGACAATGAAGCCGAGAAACTTTCCACTAGAGACGCCGAAGGCACACTTCATTGGGTTCATTTTCAGCTCGTACTGCCGGAGTCTCTCAAAGATGACTCTAAGGTCATTCAGGTGATCCCCCCTTTTCTTTGTCTTGACGACCAGATCATCGATGTAGCATTCGACTTTGCTATATAGCAGTTCGTCGAATATCTTGGTCATCGCCCGCTGGTAAGTGGCGCCAGCGTTCTTGAGGCCGAAGGGCATCCTTTTGTAGTGGAATATCCCTTTAGGTGACCGGAAGGCCGTATGAATTCGGTCATGTTCAGCTATCCATATCTGATTATAGCCGGACGATCCGTCCATGAAAGACAAGGCCTCATGGCCGGTAGTTGCATCAATCATCACTTCAGTGACGGGCACCGGAAAGTCATCCTTTGGGCAAGCTTTATTCAGGTCGCGGAAGTCCACGCAGATCCTGATCTGTCCATTCTTCTTCTTCACCGGCACAATGTTGGCCAACCAAGTAGTGTATTGGTTTTCAGCTACAAAATCGACATCTATGAGCTTGTCGACTTCTTTACAAATCAGTTTTATCAGCTCCGGCCTCATACGCCTGGGGGGCTGCTTCACCGGCTCCACCTTGGGATCAATAGCCAGAATATGTTGAGTCACGCCGGGACTCAGACCGGGCATCTCTTTATAGTTCCAGGCGAAACAGTCCCGGAATTCTTGTAGCAACTTTACATATTGTCCCCTCTCCTGTGGAGGAAGAAGGGCACTCAGAAAGGTCGGCCTGGGGTCGCTTTCTGTGCCTAGATTAATTTCAATGAGCTCATCCACTGTGGCCTGGCCGCCATCTTCAAATTCTGGAGGCGCTGGTAGCAGGTCAATAAAATCCTTATCTTCACCATCTTCTGCTTCAAGGACACCATAGGTGTTTTCTTGCTCTGCCTCATTGGGTAACGAGGTTTTGCTTGTTTCCCCCTCTATTTGGCTTGCTGTGTGCGGCTCTGGGGGGCTCTCTTGTGTGGAGAAGTAAAGGACTTCTTCGGGATCTTCTTTGTAATTGTCATAGATGGCTCTTGCAGGGGCTAAGGTGATTGATTGCCATACTGGGGGCTGTTGCTCTGCTGGTGGCTGGGGTTGCCCATTCTCAGCTGCATCTTCAAAAATCTGGTGCTGAACTGACACCATGTAAACACTTCTTTCATGGCCGCCTGCCACATGGGGGCGTGGCGGAGCGACCACATAATCTCCCATTCTGAGCTCATCTCTCTCAATCAGGTCTTGAGCAATGTCCTTGAAGACGTAGCAGTCTTCGATGGAGTGGCCCAGTATTTGGTGATAGGGGCAGAACGAGGGGTCACCGCTTTTGCGAGCATCTTGCGGCCTCTTTGACCTTGGGAGGGAGACCTTGCCATAGTAGCAGGCCCATTCAAAAATTCCTCGGGTTTTATTCCTTGGGAAAGAGTAGGGTCTTTGCATCTTCTCCCGCAGCGCGGGGCTTCGCTCGGCTGATCGCCTGACCAGGGAAGTAGCTACATCCCTAGCCTCCCTTTTCAGGTGCCCGGGGGCGTTTGGGACGGTGTTCGGGGACCGGTGTGCGCCGATGCTTTGTCGACAGAGGATGCCTCTAATGAGTACAGTCATTTCGGCCAAGCGAACCTTCAGCATTTCGATCTCTCGCTGTTGCCTACAGTATAGGGCGAGTAGGGTAGAGTCGCACCGAGTGAGGTTCGGAGCTCGGCCCGCTTCCCCATCCTTTGGGTCAGTGTCAGACGAGGGCGATGGCACCCCGCTGCTGTGGTCATTCGGGATTGGTCCCCCGGAGGAGGACGGGGTCTTCCCCTTATTCCTGCAGGGAGGTGGATTCCATAGGAATATTTCTTCATCTTGTTCTTCGTTGGCCAAAGGCATAAGGTGCTGACGGCCTTTATCCTGCCATGGGCCTGCAGTGCCTGCGTGGCTATTGCAGCCTAGAGCCGAGACTGATATCACATCAGCTTCATAGGAATCTTCTAGTGAAAAGCCCAATCCTGGATGTCGGGTGATTTGCAACAACCGCCGGTCCAGGTTTGGCGGGTTCCACATTTCTTGAACATTTCTTTCCGACTGGAGAGCTGGCAGAAGGGGATCCCTTGCTTTCTGGCCATCTTGACCACAGGACCGGCTGTGTCAGGAAGTCCCATTATTGGGACGAGTGGGTCGTACAGCTCATCGGGGAGTCTACAATCATCATCCCCCTTGACCGGGTGCTCCTTGGCCACATAAAAGATGGTAGGCAGACCCTCGGGGTTGGGCACCTCGAAGGTCCTTAACGGTTCAGCCACCTGGCAATCAGCTTCTGCAAGAGGCTTGATGATCCCGGAAGGGACCCGGATGTCTTCCAGCAAGTCTTCAAGGTATGGTGTTCCCGGTGTAGGGTAGATGGGAAGGTAGGTGGCCCGGAATACCCCTTCTGCTTCAGAACGAATGACACCTGAGGGGGAGCCACATAGCCAGGCGGTGGTGGAGGGAACCAGCTGTCAAGCTCTGCCTTTTTCTTTCCTTTGTCTTGAGTAGCTTGGGAGGCTTGCTTCGGCTTTTCCAAATAAAGATTAGCATCCGACAAGTGACATTCGAACACTTCGAAAGGATGGAGGTCGGCGAAGATTCTCTCCTCTTTCCCGTTGCCGGGGTACTTGATGCATTGGTGCAGAGTGGATGGTACCACCCTATTTTGATGTAGCCAAGGTCGGCCGAGCAACGCCTTGTAAGAGGTGTTGGAGTTGATCACATGGAATTGGACCTTGGTGGTGAAGTCACCGAGGGAGAGGTTGAACTCTGCGACCCCCATAGGGACTTCGCACTTCTGGTTGAAGCCGGCAATCTTGACGTTCCTGACCTCGACCAGGTGTACGTCAAAGTAATGCTTCTGATACACCCGATAGGGGAGTATGTTCACTGCTGCCCCAGGGTCGATCAAGACTCTGTTGATGGGATGCCCATTCAGCTGCCCCTTCATGTAGAGTGGCCTGTTGTGACTGCAGGTTGGTAAAAGCATGTCCTCTTCAGTGAAGGCCATAGGTACCTCAGGTGACATTTCTGCAAGGCAGGCTTCAACATATGCTGGTGTCTGGAGTGCGGCGATGACAGCTTGCCGTGTTTCTTCATCTAAGGATAGGATTTCCCAGACGGTAAACCTGGCTGGGATCTTCTTCAGGTGTTTGACTATTCTGTTGCTAGCTCGGACTTCGAGCAACTTCATTTCTTCGGCTCTACTGCGCCTGCCCCCAGTCTGGGCCTGGGGAGCCGGCTCAACGGGTGCCTCCTCCACTGGGTCGGATGTCGCTTGAGCTTGTGGGGCCTGCTGGGTCACTTCCTTTTCTTGCAAGAACTCGACTAGATTTGGGATGTTGTCGGGCTCTTCCCTTGGCCGAGGAGGGATTGCTACAGACGGAGCCGAGGGGCTGCCTGCCCCTTGGGTCTGCCGGGACTCGTGGGGGCATGACTGTCCTCCCCTCTGAGTTGTAAGAAATTCAATGAATGACGGGGCACTCTGGCCACTTGGTTCTCCGGGGTAGAGGCCCGATGGAGGGGGGATCTCCATGCCTTGGACCCTAGGCTCGGGGATGTGATATGGTTGTTCTCCCCTAAGCAGGATGTTGTGGTTGGCCTGAGGAGGGCGTCCCCACTTCCTTCCCGACCTGGTGGCATGTTGGGAGGTGGATGCTTCAGCTTGATTCACCTCTGACGGCTCGACGGGTACTTCTTGCTCTTCCTCTCTCAGGGAGAGGGCTGTGTCAAATAATGTTGAGAGGGTGTTGCAAGTGAGGACCACCCCACTCTTCTTCTTGTTTCTAGGTCTTCTCTTCTTCTTTTTCTTTTTCTCTTCAGTGGCTGGAAACTGCTCTTGGGGAAGCTCACCCCATAAGAGAGGCTCTTCTTTCGTCTCGGCTTCCGCTTCTGGAGCTAGTTCGAGTGACTCGAACTCCTCCCAAGGGACATACTCCTTCAACTCCATAGGCTGGATCTCGGGCTGTTCATAATCTTCAAGCCCATCAATAATAGCCTGGAGTCTTTCAACCGCAGGGCTGGTTTCCTTGTGCACCCGCATCGGGATGTGTTTCTTCTTGTTGTGAGTGGGCCGTCTCATAACGAGCCGGGGGGCTGTGTCATGCAAAACAGGTGTCACTGGTGGCGGTGCTGGTTGGGATGTAACACCCCTTATGCGAACCTCTGGAGTGGGCCGAGGAGCTTGTCTTCTTCTTCTGTTCTTCGTTGGCGCGGCTTGCCAACCTCCTTGATCATGAGCTGGCGCCATGACGAAGGCTTGATAAGTGGCCTGCGTACTGGACTCCGCCCATTCTTCAGGCAACTGTTGGTATAAAGATACCATGTTGACAGTGGTGCCAAGGCTCGGCATCTCGTGCGGCTGCGGAGGATCCACTCTGAGCTCCCCCATGTCCAGCTCTCCCTTCTTGATCAAGGACTCAATGACATCCTTGAAGATGTAGCAATCCTCAATGGTATGCCCAAGCATCTGATGGTATGGGCAGAAACGAGGATCATCCTTCTTCTTCAAGTCACCAGGCCTCTTTGGATCTGGTAATGTGATCTTGTTGTACCTGGTGGCCCATTCAAATAGGACTCGGGCTTTGTCTCGAGGAAAGGAATACAATTTGTTCCTCATCTTCTCCCGCAGGGAGGGACCTTCCCGCCGTTCAGTGGAGGTGTTGGCCATCTCATTGGCTTTCTCTTTCTGTTTCTCGAAAGCTTCGAAGTCCAGTGTATGAACTTCTGGCGGTGTTGGCCTCCTCTCGGCCTGCCGGACCCTCTGACTTGATGCAGCTGGAGCAGAAGAGTATCGAGCAAGGAATGCTTCGATCTCTGCCACTATGTTGTTCAGACGGTCGAACGACCTCACCTCAGCACCGATCATCCTCTCAAGGATCTCCTTCTTCAGATTCTGTTTACAGATCTGCACTGCGTCCTCCTGATGCGGGGGACGTTTACACCTCATGCTGAGGTTCCTCCATCTCTTTATGTAGTCGAGTGCCGACTCCTCATTTCTCTGTCTCGTGGCGTAAAGCTCTGCCACGGTCACCTCCCGCTCAGCTATGTAGAATCTTTCCTTGAATTTCTTCTGCATATCAGGCCAGTCTGCAATGGACCCGGCGAGCAAGCTCGAATACCACTCGAAAGCGAGCCCGGTAAGTGTCGAGCCAAAGAACTTGAGAAGATAAGCTTCATCGCAGCTAGATCCCCCATAACATTCACATAATAGGCAATGTGCTCCCTGGGAGACCCTTGCCCATTAAATTTCTCAAACTTCGGCGGCTTGGTAATGCCGGCCGGTAGCCTCTTGGCAGCATAGTGTGCCGGGTAAGGTACCCGGTATACGTCGAATGGCGTGTGATCACCATCGCTCCTCTCCGCCAGCTTCATATCTATCATTTGTTCAAGCATTAGTCTGCTCACTGTTGCCGGGTCAACCGGGTTTGGATAGAAATGGGCCGGTTGCATCAGCGGTGTTGTTAACACTGTCGCCTGAGGTGCAATAGTGGACCCTTGGAATGGCAGGTTCGGTGGCGGGGCCGGTGTGACATGTTGTGGCTGATGCAGGGGTACGCCTCCAGTGTAGGTAGGTATTGGGGGAGACACCGTCGCCTGTGGAGAAGCTTCTGAGGCCTGCCCGTTGCCCCCAGGGGTCTCTGGTAATGCTTCAGTCTGCCCGGATGTTGAGGGCTGAGCGGCTCTTTCAGTCAGTTGTTTCTTCAACAATTCGATCTCCCGTTGATATTGTTGCATCATGTGCAATACCGCGGGGTCGTTCATGGGAAGGCTAGGGGTACCCCCTCTTTCTTCGATCGGCACCTCTTCGGACGAAGTGGATGGTCCTCCCGCCGTGCCTTCTGTAATAACATTGGCAGCCAAGGATGTTGAAGGTTCCTCATAGTTAGCTCCTCCAGTGTGGACTTGTGTCCTTTCAGCTGCCGCTCTCCCTCTTCTGGTAAGAGGTCCTGGCCTTGTGACAAGCCTGGCTACTTCATCGGGCTCGGTTGGTAGAGCCCCGTACCGGCCAGATACCCCTGCCATATTGCAGGTATAAACTCTTAGGTCTCTGCCTCTTCTTGTTGTTCTTCTCGATGGCCTACCTGGAAAGACCAATCTGTCAAAGACCGCTCTCCGTGGCTTCACTTCTTCCCTTGCGGGGACTGATAATGCTCCTCAGAGTAGTTTCTTGACTCGGCAGTGGGCACTGGCCGGGTCACTTCTTCTTCAAAGGCAGAGGCTACTACCTCCAGTAATCTCTGGCGACCCAGGGGAGTGCTCCCCGGGCCCCGCAAGTAGTTCTTCATGGCTTGCTCCACTCCTTCCCAGTCCTGGTCAGGAGGAGAAGCTGATGATGTCGCCCTGTTGGCAGCAACGGGCATGTGGGTTGCAGGCTCCACACGGGCAGCCTGATAGTGGTGTCGGTAGTGTCGATGGTGGATGTTATCCGGTGGGGCCGGTGTAGTTAATGTCGTCTGGTAGACGGGGGCCGATGTCTTGACCCGATCTCCTTGTTGTGCCCTTGTCGGGCGGAAGGTGCTGGGCCTCGCCTGGGCTGGTGAGGTGAACCGGGCCCCCTTGGGAACCCAAACTTGCTTAGCTTTGGTGGGCCTGGAGGCTGACTGATGTTGCGGCGCTGGGGCCTGAATGGCGGGCGTCATCCTGCCCTTCATCTTCTCCAGTGCCTGAAAAGAGTTGCGCACTGGTACGGCGGGTACAATGCGATCCGGGATCACCTCGGAACGCTGTCCGTTAAGATGCACCCGGAGAGTCCCGATGACAGCCGACTTGCCGGTGCTGGAGAACCGGCCTCGGTATGATGTTGTGGCATGGCTCCTTCGGAGCCTCCTTTGGTGAGAGGCCGACCCTGGGTGAGAAGGGCCGGCAGTTTGGTGCACGTGGTGCACGTTGCAGCTCAGCGTCCCAGTCGGGACGGTCTTGGAAGTCTCGGCCATTGATCGGCCGACAGCAGCTTTGGCGGCCCCCCGGATGGGAGCGTTGCTTTCAGTCCTATCAGACGCTTCCACGTCCAGCAGGTTCGTGAAGGCTACCCCAAGGAAGTTGGGGAAGCCTATCGCGGGAGGGAAGCTCCCGAAGCTGAGGGGGACGGCCAAGTAGCCGTTTCGAACATGGCTCTCGACGGCCTGTTGGCCGAACGTGGCGGCCATCATGGTGTTCGGAATGCGACCTGCATTTGCCAATCAAACAATTAGTATTACAAGAAAGGGGCCGTAGGGCCCTTAGTCCCGGCAAAGAGATGAAGGGTAATTTCCGTCCCACCGGGCGTGCCAGACTTGTGGACGCACTAAAATTCGGAGGGGGGATCCGTTCGTTGTTGGTCGGGGTTAATTCTTCTATTTAGTGCGAGGGCGTGCCAGTCACAAAGTGACGATTTATTCGGGCTTCGTGGAAGCCCATGGTGCGCTCGATCTGACTAATCAGACAATTGTGTGGTTCGTGTCGGGACCGAAACCCGCCGTGCCGTAAAGGCCACGGCGTTATTTACATCCCCCATACGGGGGAACACCCTTGATTGATTGCCGGGAATAAGGGCCCTACGGCCTAAGAGAATACTAATAATGCAGAGGATAGTGAAAGACGAACTATGCTAGAAACCCGTCTCGGGCGTGAATGTTCAGACTATGTCGGCCACTCATGGGCCACTTCATGTTCGGACGAAGCTCCGTGCTTGTAGTATAAAAGACGGTGACAAAACCGCGTGAATGTCTGCCACGAACAAGGCAAGTTTAATGAGAATACGGGATTGGATCCCGGTAGAAACGGGTCAAATTGATAGACTGTTGGCCGGAGATGATTTCGAACTGTGGCCATGTCGGAAATTCGTAAACCACGTCCGATACCATAAGGCGTCGTCGGTTTTCTCTTTGCACCCAGTCCGAGGGAGTGAATTATTAAGTGCATAGCCCGAGCTTACTAACGTGCGCCCTCACACGCGGATCGACCTGCGCGGTCAGGTCGCGGGGTTCGACCTGCCCGGTCAGGTCGCGGGGGTCAAGGGGGCAGCGCCCCTTGCGGGGGTTTCCGGGGGCACGCCCCCGGAACAAAAATTCAATTAAGGTGCGGCTGATGGAGCTCCTTTCATTCATTCTTTTATTAATGGCATTGATCTCTTGTATTTCCCTTTGAACCTTTCTATTCTTTTTTTTTACTAGCCATTTATCCCTTTTTGTTAAGGAGGCGCGCCGGATATGGGAAGGAAGATGATGGCGCCGATTTAGGGTCTTAACAGGTAGACAAGGGGGGAGGGCGCGCCGGGTATAGGGGCGCCGTTTTAAGGTTGGCAAAGGAGATATTGGGGGGCGCCGGTTGTGGGTATTGGAGGGGGGGCGCGCCGGTTTAGGATGGCAAGTTGGGGGGGCGCGCCGTTTTTGGAGGGCAAAGGAGAGATTGGGGCGCGCCGTTTTAAAGAGTTTAATAAAGAGGGAATGAGGGAGGGCGCGCCGTTTTAATGTTCAGTGGGGGAGAAATGGGAGGGCGCGCCGTTTAGCATTTAGAGAAAGAGATGGAGAGATTTGTGAGGAGGGTTGAAGCGGCGCGGTGGAACAATGGCCACGCCGTTTTAACCCGCGCCGGGATAGCCATATGGGGTTGTTTCAGAGCTCTGCTACTGCGTTTCCTCTTCCTTTCACCCGTGGATTGATTCAAGGGTTGATTTGCCCGTTCTGCTGATAGATCAAGCTGGTAATGAGGAGGTTTTAAGAGTTTTAACCACTTTAACCGTTTATTATGATGAAACAGTATGAACGTCTAAGAGTTTTATTCAAGCAGTTTGCTCACAGAGGCCTCACTTCGTTCTTCATTAGTTCAACTCGTTCACCTGTTGTTGAGCGTTCTTAGCCCTGGCGAAAATCGGGCAGCACCTCCCCTAGACCGGGGCTTGCCAGAGAGAAGCAAAAGTCACCACGCGGATTACTCCCGGGTAAACTCTCAAAAATGCGGAGCGGCCTCACGGCAGTCCGTTAGTCCGAGTATGAGTATGGAACGCTCGAGGGCCAGCCTACGAGAGCGACCATGACTCATGGACGACGATATTCGGGGCGAGACGGAATCTATGCCACAGTAGGGCAATGAATGTTCATCCGACAGTGGGTACCTTTGTGGGTCATGCCATGGAAGGGCAGCCCTCAAGGGCCAGGGATGACCGGAGAATGAGAAGACGGAGCAGAGAATGGAACAGAGAACACAAGAGTTGCAAAACAGACTTTTCTTCTTTTATTCACCCACACAACGGGGAAGGAAACTTGATACAGATAAAATAGAAGAGAAGGCGTTACAAACCAAAAAGGGAAAATACATTCGATGGAGAGAAAGAGAGATGCATTAGACGGAGGAGGGAGAGGGAAGCATTGGCTTCTCCCCCTCCAACTCACCTCTCACTCTCGCCCCCTACCTCTTTCTCTTTTCTTCAGCCCAGAACCGTGGAGCTCTCAGATGCCAGTAGCTCCTTCTCCTCCCTTCTCTCTTTTCTTTTCTCTCTTCTTCTGTTCCCTTCTTCTCTTGATCATCCCCCTTCTCTTTGCTTCACAATGCTGCCCTATATATATCAGCCAGCCTCGGAGCGTCCCTGCCAATTCCACCTCGTCCGCAACAAAGTCAGGAGTCGACTCGTTGTGCTGGACGCCGTTGATTCGTCCCGTACGCTGCTGCTCGTCCGAGGACGGGATGTTCGTAGGTTTGCTGGGGGTTGCTTCGCCAGTAAGCTTCTGTGCTGTCGAACGGAGGTTGAGACAGAACCAGGGGCATTGAATGTTCTGTGCATCTCATTTATGCAGAACAGAGTATCGGTCGGCAGACGGGACAGGATGAGGTTAAACTCATTTCATTCGACGCGCCGTTTTAAGAAGAGCATATGGTGATGGCTTGTCCAAAAGTAGCGCGCCGTAGAAATGCTTCAGGGAACATGATGAGGGGTTAAAACGGCGCGGGGGGAATAGTGACCACGCCGGTTTAACTCAAGTGTAATTGGCATGCCGTATTATGCTTTTTGGCCTTCAAAATGGCCATGCCGTATTATGCTTTTTGGCCTTCAAAATGGCCATGCCGTAATAGCATACAAAAGGTGGCGCCGTTTTAACGGTTTAAACAAGGGGAGAGGGCGCGCCGGAATTGGGCCATTCAAGGGAGAGGGGCGCGCCGGTTTGGCCATGCCGTTTTAGCAAGGGGGCGCGCCGTTTAGCAAGGGGGCGCGCCGTTTTAAGGCGTGCCGCTTTAAGGCCCTCCCGCGCCGTTTTAAGCACGGAACGGATTCTTTCCAAAGTCGAGGCTGTTTGTTATGAATGTTGACATTCCCGGCATGCTCCGGTTGCGATGTGTGACCTCTATAATATTCCGTTTGTAGCCTCTGGGACTCGGTCCCAGATTCTGCGTGACTTTCGGTGCATGCCGAGACTGTGCCGGAGTTCCCGACTCTTCTCTGATTCAGCTCTCGGCATGGCTGGTCGGAGCCTTGTAGCTGTATCTTCTGCTTAGGGGGCTTCCTTAGCGGATAGCGGACCACCAAGTGAGTTCTCGTCCTGATCGGGCGAGGCATGAGGTTTATTCGGCATTTCTGTCTTCGACTCGCGCTCTAATGTGTAGACGCGAATGTCGCCATCACCATCATCGTCATTTTTTGGCGTCCACACAACCCAACCTGTGGAATGGTTTACTAATCTGTCAACAAGGCTGAGTTGACGCTGTGATGAGACTGAGTTAACGCTGTGGACAATTGCTTTCGGAAACTGAACAAATCCTTGAACTGTCTAGTTGGATGAGTTGACGCAGTAATGAGGTTGGGTTAACGCACTGAGCAATAATTCTTGGAAATAGAGTTGGTTTTTGAGCTAGCTCAGAGTTAAAGCAGTAGTGCCATGTTGGAATCTTTCTGTTATTTTTTTTGGAAACTTTCTTATCTCAAATAAACTTGCTATGTCTATCTATCTCATTCCTTCCATTCTTATCCCTCAATAAAGCCTCCTTGACATCCTAGTATGAGGGAAAAGCTCTAGAGCACTGTGATATGTGGATAATGTCCTAAATTCAGGGGTTGTTACAGTGATAATTCCTAATGAGCATAAGTCATATTCTGATTGACTCCATGAAGTGCTAATGATCAAAGATCTATTGTTCTTCGATGATTGAATTCTAAAACCCTCGAACCTAATAATGTCTTGTGTATGGAATAAATACTGAATAATTTAATAAAACTGGGATCTTTTCATGTATCGAACCTTATTGTTTAAAAGTAAAGAAACCTCTATGAGGAAAGGAAGTTAATATCGGTATTGGTGTCAAACTCACAAAGGGTCTAATATGTGCTAGAGAAATTCACCACACATATATGTTATTAAATTCAGAGCAATGGCGGATATACACTGAGAAACTAACTCTATGCACCAAAGTCGTGCTAAAGAAGAAGTCATGAGGTTGACTGCTATCTCTAGTATCAATCAAAAGTCAACTCATTACAGAGCAATGGTGACTGTCAACTGAGAAACCACCTTCATGCACCTATGAAGTGCTGAAAGGCGTGTCATGAGGTAGGTTACCAACTCTGGTGCATTAAGCAAAATAGTCAGCCATGCTGAGTAACCAGGGACTCTGGTGTCTGATAAACATGTGTACCTATGTAAAAAGGCTAGCTGTACTTGACTGCCATTGAGAATGTTGAAAACAAGTATTAAAAATTCAAATTCTTCCATAAATGAATTCCTGTGGGTGCGATTGATCTAAAAGCTATGTGACCCCTAGAGTTTATCCTCAATACTGGTTAAATTTTTCTCCCTCAGTAAGGGCCTCTTGAAATTGAAAAATAAAGGGGACTGAAATGAAAATGCTCCCGGTGTGAAAAGAGTTCAATCTTTACTCCTGACATGAATTCTTAGTGTTCATGGTTTTAATTTAATATCTTAAGAACATTTTATCTCTTAATCATTAAATGGACTGGTGTCCTTCTCAGTATATCCTTTTCATGGAAATTTGATCTGCAACAATTAAAAATCCTTGAATATGAGCATATCTACTCACTATCTTAGTATATTAAGAAAATTCCTTGTACAGATGTCTTTCCTGCTACTCTTCTTGCAATATTTGTATATTTTTTCTTCACTGCGTCGACGCAATATCCCTTGGCGTCAACGCAATGATTCGAGTTCTAATTTTTTTTCTTTTCCGGTTCACCAACTTGAACCGGTTCAACCGCTCACTAAAAAGGGTTTTGAAGCTTCTTTAAAAGCGTAGCGTGACCGCTGCGTGTCTCCACTTCTTTCGAAACCCCTCGTCGTTCTACCTTCCTTGTTCTCCAAAACCCTCACGGCACTTTCCTGTTCCATTCATCCCGCTGCCATGGATCCTCCGACATCCACTAACAAGGGGAAGAAGAAGGCAGAGGAACATCAAAGAACTTCAGCATCGGCCGAAGGCAAAATGGAGCCCCGCTCCAAAGCTGCTCACGATAAAGGGAAGAGGAAAAAGACGCATCCACGCGATCCGAGCCCGCCAACCAAAAAGAGAAAGACATCTGATGTCAGGACAGCAAGGCAGGGTTCATCTTCAGATGCTGCAACGGGACAAAAAAGTGCGGACAGCTCTCTTACCGTCACCGTGGAGGAACCTCTGAAAGTTCTCATTTCCCGGTATATTGCTGCTACCGACCATGAAATGCTTGAAGTTTTTCCGCAACTATTTCCTACTTTGGACTATCAGGGCTGGTGGTCTTTTGTTACAACCCATAAGGTTTATTACCCCACCCTGGTCAGAGAGTTCTACCAAAATTTGACGTATGAACCTCACATTCCAAAACTTACATCAACTGTCAGGAATGTTAGTTTTGAATTATCAAATAAATTGTTTGCCAGAGCCTGGAAAATCCCCAAGAGTGGGGTTCAGCTACATAGCTTTGAGTATGATGAGCATGATGCTTATGCTCTCCTGACTGACAAACCTAGTGATCCTTCCGATGTCAGGGAAACTTACTTATCCAGTCTCAAAGCAAATCAATTCCCTCCATTGAATAGATTGCTCCACCATATGTGCACATCAATGATAACACCGCAGAGTAGTGGTAGGGAAAGGGTCACTGAGATGCAGAGATTTCTCCTATACTGTATGCTGAAAAGAATACACATTTCCCTGCCTGATGTAGTTATTCAAATTATGGGGTCTTGCTTGCATCAATCCAGAACACTTCCTTATGCTGCTCCATTGACTGCCATTTTTTGAAAAGTTGGAGTAGATTTTGGTTCTGAGAAGAAAATAATCATCCCTTAAGGGAATGTTTACACCCTTTCTTATATTCAGAAGTTTATGGGCTTTAAAATCATTGATGGTCAGCCAGTTAGAATTCTTCCCAGTCAGCAAATAGCTCCATTGGAAACAGGTCAGGCATCAAGAACAGACACTGCAGATGCCAGTCAAGTGAACAGGACAGAGGTACCAATACCACCTGTGGAGAGAGAAGAAAGACCAGAAGGTCGTTCAGCAAGAGGAGAGCATGAGTTTGAGGAAACTTTTGCTAGATCATCAAGCCCTCAGCTGGAAACTGGGGAACCTAGTGGCTCTCCACCTACAATGGAACCCCTTATGACTGGAGCCATTGGAGTTTATAGAAGAACTTTTCCAACTTCTGATGCAGCTCCACCTCCAGCAACTGTTGAAGAGATGTTCGCACACATGACTATGATGCTGCAGCGTCAGGATGCAAAGTTGGACAAGTTAATGGAGTTTACAAATTTTCATCTAAACAAACTGACTTCTCGGATTGTTCAATTTGAAGTTTCCGTCTTATCCGAGTGGCAAAAATTATTACTCACCAAGATGTTAACTGACCAAGCTACAAGGACCGTCTTGCAAAACATATCATCTCTCCTTGACAAGTTATCCACACTGGTGACTGATATGCACAGCAATCAAGCTTCATTTTTTCAATCCCTTGCCAAGATTACTGATTTATGTTTTGATGTGAGGATAGCAGTTGAAACCATCAAAGGTCCTGTTAATGCAGTTCCCCAATGCCTTAAAGCTATGTTAGAAAAGATTGACAAAGTGACTGTAGCAATTCAGTCAATTGGGGACAAGCTTCAAAATAAGGAATCTATCACAGCTGATCTTACTTCTGCCATTGACAGTGTACGCAGCACTCTAAGTCATCAGCTGGGCGAACTCTCTCAGGATATCCGAGATTTACTGGCCAGAGATCAATCTGCCTCATGACAGCAGCAGCTTCGCCAGCCACTTCAAGGATCTCAGTCTACTCAAGGGCAATCCTCTCGTCAGCAACAACAACCTACTTCTGCCAGAAGACACAATCGCTACTTCCCATCTTGAAATAGCTCTTCCACATCTACTCCCCTTCCTGATGATGTCAAAGGGGGAGAATGTTACAATGTTAAATGCATCAATCATGAAGTCAAGCTGGAATCTAGACCAGAGTTCATTGCATCTGCATCAATCATGTTGACTAACTAAATGTTTTGTTTTCTTTTTGTCTGGTTCTATGATGTAAAATCTTGAACTTGAATGAATGACAAAATTAAAGTTTGATTTAGTCACTGAATTGATTTCCTGTTAATCTGAAGTTTCTTGCTTGATATGAATAATCTTGATTGTTTAGATGCAATGGTATAAATGGCATTCACCTCATAGTTGCCATCATCAAAAAGGGGGAGATTGTTGTGCCCCTGATTTTGATGATGACAACCATGAGATATGAATGATATAATTAATTTTAATGCTGAATTAAATCCTGATTCAATAACACTTTCACTTGATTTCATTCTTGTTGCAAGAAGGGAACAGGGTCGACGCTGGGAGCTTAGAGCGTCCACGCATCAGTTGAAGAAGCCTTCACTGATACCTCTCACAGCGTTAACTCCATGAAGCAAGCAGCGTCAACTCATCATATTCTGAAGCAGAGACCTTCACAGGTTATTCCACTGCGTCAACGCCACAATAGAGCAGCGTCGACGCAGCAGTTACAAAGGGAGAGCCAATGGCTTACTGGAATGCCTCAATGCGTTAACGCTACACCAAGACAGCGTCGACGCAGCAAGAAAGACTGCTGTGATTTCAGCCCAGCGGCAAGTAAGTGAGTCGACGCAGCGACCCATGCGTCAACGCATCAAGCCTCAAGCTTTACACCACATGAAGGATTTCAAGGCTGCGTCAACCCTGTAGATTCAGTGGGTTGACGCCATCTGTTACTTCCTATGTAATTGTGGTGGACCCCATTTGCAAGTGACGTCAAACGACACATCAGCCAAAAGTGCTTGCGGTCTGCTTTTTCCCTCTCGATTCCAGAAGACTCCACACGATGCAATTAAGGGACTAACCAGAAAATATGGTTGGGTCCCACTAGTAGTATATATGCTGAATCTGGAAGTGAGCGCGGGAATGATCCGAAGAGAAAAGGAGCGTGTGGAATTTCAAAATAGAGGAGGAGATCAGGTTGAAGCAGAGGAGCTTGCAAGCAGAGTCAAAGATGATCTTCTTCACAATTTCGATCTGCTGAGGATAGAAGAAGAAGATCTGCTGATTGTTGAAGCTCTATAGTGCAGATTTCTGATCTCGAGGCTGATCTTCTGCTGCGCAACATATCTGAGTTTATTCTATCTATCACTGTGCATTTTCGTTTGTTATTTGTCTATCTCTTTGAACTCTACTACATTGTTTTCTCCCTCGTACTGGGTTGTATAGAGGGAGGGGTTGATCCAGTAGTTCGTGCTTGGATCAAGGGAATTGGGCGTGTCGCTTGCAAGCTGTTTGTCAGCAGGTTTGAGAATGTGTTTCTCTGATTAAGCCAAGCTGTAAGGCCCAGCGGTGTTGTGAGGAATTAGTTCCTCAGTATAGCTAAGCTGTGAAGCTCAGCAGGGATCCTCACTGGTTTAGTGAGGGGTGGACGTAGGTCTCCACAGGGAGACCGAACCACCTTAAACATCTACGTTCATTGTGTGGTTTGACTTCTCTTATTTCTCTCTTCTCGTTAGATGTTTGTTTAGGCTCGATTCTCCTTGTTGGTTTGTTTTTGATATTATCTCTATCATTCTGCACCATATTTCGAGTGCGATCGTGCTTAGAGTTTTAAAGGGGTCAACCTATTCACCCCTCCCCTCTAGTTTGACATTCCACCTAATCCAACAATATCTACTGAAATTTTTCGGGTCCTCTCTAATAGGGCTCGCATTTGAATGGTATTCAAGCTTGCCGACCAGGTCGATCAACGACTGGCCAGATATGCAGAAGAAATTTCGAGAAAGGTTCCACGTGACCGAAAGAGAAGTTACTATAGCCGAACTCTATGCAACCCATCAAAGGCCGGATGAGATGGCTCTTGATTATATTTAGAGGTGGAGGAACCACGGAATGAGATGCAAGTGGCCCCCGCACAAGGAGGACGCTGTACAGATATGTAAACAAAACCTTCATAGAGAGGTGCTGGAGAAGATGATTGGAATGGAGATTAGGTCGTTTGACCGTCTTAATAATGTAGTAGCCGAGATTGAAGCCTTCCTGGCAAAACATTCAACCACCACATCCGGCACTTCTGTACCAAAAGCAAAGGTAGCCGAGCGACGCCCGACACCTAAAGAAGCTAACACCATTGACCTCAAGGCCTTTAAGAAGCAGAGAGATAAAGATAAAAAAGTCACTGCGCCTCCGCCAGATAAGGCAGACGATAAGAAAGAGGGTCCCTCACTCAGGGATAAGATGAAGAAGGGTTACTCTTTTCCCAAGAAAAAGACTAAGGTGCTATTTGACTTGGTTACCCAGTATGACATAATTACTCTGCCTGAGCCAAAAAGGGAGGAAGACTTGAAGAAACAAGATAGCCCCAAGTTCTGTCCTTACCACCGAATGCTGGGGCATCCAATTGAAAATTGTTATGTCTTTAAAGACATCATAGAAGGTCTAATAAGGAAAGGAGAAATAGACATGGGGGAGTACAAGGTTGATCCCCCACAGCCACATGAAGTTCAGCTTAAGCGGATGATTATTAATATGATATCTCTATATCATACATTACCTGAAGAAATGGCGGAGGCTAGTACGCAGCATACATATGAGGCGTGTTTTCTCACACCTCTAAAAGACCAACAGGGATGGCAGCAAGTCTCCGCAAGAAACAAGAAGAAGCCTTTACCCCAATCAGCTAAAGGGGTACAAATTCGAGGCGTTACGCCCTGGCTAACCCCACCATCCCCAGCTCTGGTCTGGGTTGAGCAGCCTCTGAGGGTCAAAATTCATGTCCGTAACTGGAAGAAACCGAGCCCGCTGTCCCAGCCTAAAAAGGTCGGCCCAGAACTTCAACGACTACAGGCTTATATAGACAGGCTAGAAGAATATGAACAGCCCGCACTACAACCACTACTGGTGAAGGATCATGTTCCGTGGGAAGAATTGGAGCAACTCTCCCTGCAGCAACAGGAAGAGCCCAAAGAAGTCCCTAAAGAGGACGAAAGTATGTTTTGGGGGCAGGCGCCTACTGAAAAGAAAAGGAAAAAGAAAAGAAGGGGTCAAAAGGCCAAGGAGGAAACGGTGTTATCCTGCAACACACTGTCCGCCCTCTTCACCCTACCTGAGGATGAGGATGGAGATGAAGACATATGTTATACTCCCACCACCGAGGCAAATCAGGCGGAAGCTCTTCAGTCAGCACATGTGACCCGCTCAGGTCGAAAATGGGGGCGCCCACCGCCCGCCAATCATAATATCATCTTCAGGGGTGAGCAGCCATACAAGATACCTACACCGGAAGTTAGGGGAGTCCATATACCTCCCCCATCAGGGCTATACAACCAGGCTAGGGGCAGCAGCAGCAATCCCTCCTTTCTGGAATTTCTCAACAAGTCCCAGGGCAAGCAGCCCTGCAGTGAAGCCAGCCCCGCAATTGGGAGCATACCCCCACAGCATCAGCAGCTGTCAACCCAGACAAAGGGAGATAAAGCTGAGGTGGAGATAGATGCCAACAAACAGCCGGATGAAGCTGCTAAGCCACAAGAAGACTCAGAACTAGAAGCTGATGAAGCAGGTCCATCAGGGGCCACTGTGCAGGGCTCCTCCAGAACGAAATGGGCAGAAGAGATGAAACTGTCAAATGTCCGGGCGGGCAGCATAATCATGAAACTATTGAAGAAGCTTCCTGCTCGATTTACCATTTGGGCGATCATATCCCTAAGTGAAGAGACGTCGTTGTTGGCCAATATTACATTCACTGAGGAGGACATGCTGTTGCTGACTGCTAATCATAACAGACCTATGTACATGAGGGGGCAATTGAATGGCCAACCGCTGAGCCGGATTCTGGTAGACCCGGGGGCAGCTGTCAATATACTTCCTTACAAGATATTTCAAAAATATTGCTTTAATGTTCACCTAGACAAGGTCGAGGATATGCGCATCACATGCTTCAATCAGAAGTCTGAAGTCCCGCACGGTGTGGCGGAATTCACTTTTGCCATGGCAGATTTCACTACGAAAGTCTAGTTCCATGTAATAAATTCAAATACCACATACAAAGCACTGCTGGGTCGTCCTTGGCTACATGAAAATATGGTGGTGCCTTCAACTCTCCACCAATGTATCAAATATAACCACGAAGGAAAGGAGGAAAGGATATTTGCCGACCTCCATCCATTTGAAGTATTTGAATGTCACATGCTGGATGCGCCATTCTACATGGAACAGCCGCAGAAAAATCCTAAAGCAAAGGCCTCAATGAAGGTAGTAAAGAAAGCTTCCGGGGACAATTGGTTCCCGCCACCGTCGCCTGGCTATGTGAACCCCCAAGGGGTGTCTCATATCACCACCACAGGGGATGTGGGCAGAGCAGCGCCTCCTGCTATTTTCCCACAGGTGAATGAACTTAAAATGGAGGATCGATGTGATCATATCAAGGTGCCGGAGGGTCTCTTCAAGCCGATAGTAGGCCTTGACCATTCCACAGTCATGCCTCTCATAACTTTGGAGGTGACCCATGATGAAGGCCCCACCAGCCTGTTCTATGTTGTAGAAGAACATGCGGCACAAGAAGATACTGATTGTTGCCTCCCTGAAGACTTGGAGAGTGCTGCAGTGCCTGTCCAGAGGTTGCCTTTTACCTCGGACAAGATGGCCAGAATGTTCATAAAATAGCACATCCCTACTGGCCAATCTCAAAAGACGACTGAGGCCTTCCAAAAGCTCTGGTATCCCGCCAGCATTAACAAGGAGCTCAGACATGTATCTCAGCATCCAAGGCTGGGATTCTCGCTAGAAGAATATTATTACAGCTGGCGATATGAGGTGGACACCATCTCTATCCTCTCATCAACAGGAGAGGCGCCTTTGGGATCAACTTATGATGAAAGCCCAGTGGAAGATGAACAAGCTCAGGTGTTCCAACAAGAGGACCGAAATCTAAAGGTTGCCACCCTCTGCAAGTGTTGGGAGCAACTCGGCGGTAAGGAGATGACTCTCCAAGCTAACTTCGATATAGCTAATAACAGCGAAGTCAAAGATGCTGAAGAAGAGGTGTACGACCCCTTTTGCAGTCCCTTCACTGCCATCACAACAACTTGTTCTCAGTCAGTCGATGCAAGGGCCGCTACAATATGTTAAACAATTTTCGCTGATGAGGATGTGACCAAGCAGGAACAAGACGCCTCTTACAGAGATGTGGCAGCGCAAGCTGAAGAGGAAGCTGGGCGGTCCCCACTCCCGGTGGGGCTGGAGAGCCGTTTTCCTAATTCGGCTATGAAAGAGCCGACTCCTGCCGGAACAGCTGATGAATTCTATGAAGGGGGCACTGGAGGGAACCCACTACCAGTACAATCTATGCGTTGGCTGTCCCCTGAACTACAAACCCTTGAAGAGGTCAGAAGGCAAAATGATAATACTACCGAAGTCCTTGAACTCGATGACATTAATGATGTTCCTGATTTCATTGACCTTGAACCCGCACCGCCAAAAATTGAGGACGGGGGGCAGGCCACGGTTAATGAACTGGTAGAAGTCAACCTGGGGAGTAAAGATGACCCCAGACCTATCTTCCTTAGCGCTCAACTTTCCCTAGTTGAGCGAGAGCTATATGTCCAATTGCTACAAGAATTCCAGGACTGTTTCACCCGGAGTTATAAAGAAATGCCCGGGCTTAGCCCCGCAGTTGCCTAACATGAACTGGCAATTAACCCCGATATGGAGCCGGTTAAATAGTCATCGCGGCGCATGAGGCTGGAGCTCATCACTCAAATATGCAAAGAAGTTGACAAGCTTACTGAGGTGGGTTTCGTTGAAGAAAACCAATACACTACATGGCTAGCCAACATAGTGCCCGTCAAAAAGAAGAATAGTCAGATCTGGATATGTGTGGATTTCTGCGATCTAAACAAAGCTTGCCCAAAGGATGACTTCCCGGTGCCGATAATAGAAGTAATGATAGATGCTACAACTGGCCATGAGGCCCTTTCCTTTATGGATGGTTCATCCGGCTACAATCAAATATGGATCGTGGAGCATGACCACGTTCATACTACTTTCTGTACCCCCAAGGGTATCTACCATTATAAGAGGATGCCTTTCAGGATACTCCAACCATCTGCGTTGTCTCATGTTTAACTCCTTTTGGGTGAAGAGGTATTTTCATACTTTTGTGATCTGAAAATATAGTAAATTTCTCCACATAGAGGTAGTGTCTCCAAATTTTCAAGGTGAATATAACCACAGCTAGTTCCAGATCATGCACAGGGTAATTTTCTTCGTGATGCTTTAACTGCCTTGATGAATAGCAAATCATCTTTTCATTTTGCATAAGAACGCATCCTAGGCCAATGCCAGATGCATCAGTATAGACTTCAAAGCCACCACCCTCAACAGGAAGTGCCAAGATAGGGGCCGTAGTGAGATGATTTTTAAGAGTTTGGAAGCTTTCTTTGCACTACTTTGACCATAAAAAAGAGTTCTCCTTTCTTGTAAGTATAGTCAAAGGGACGGTGATTTTAGAGAAATTCTTAATGAATCGCCTATAATAACCAGCCAAACCCAGAAAACTTCTAACTTCTGACACGGTCGTCGACCGACTCTAATTCTTAACCGCTTCTACCTTAGAAGGATCGACATCGATACCTTCCTTTGAAATAATATGGCCAAGGAAAGAGACCTCCTTTAGCCAGAACTCGCACTTGCTAAGCTTTGCGTAGAGTTGATGCTCTCTTAGGGTTTACAAGGCTATTCTTAAGTGTTCTTCGTGCTCCTCCTTAGTCTTAGAGTATATAAGAATATCATCAATGAAGACGACCACAAATCGGTTGAGATAAGGCCTAAAGACATTATTCATGAGTTGCATAAATGCTGCCGGAGCATTAGTTAACCTGAACGGCATTACTACGAATTCATAGTGTCCATATCTTCTTCAGAAAGCCGTCTTGTATATGTCCCCGTCTTTGATCTTGAGCTGATGATAACCCGACCTGAGGTCTATCTTGGAGAAATATTCTGCTCCTAAAATTTGATCAAAGAGCTCATCGATACGCGGCAACGGATATTTGTTCTTGATAGTAAGTTGATTCAGTCGCCGGTAGTCGATACATAGCCTGAGGGATCCATCCTTCTTCTTGACAAATAAAACGGGTGCACCCCAAGGGGGTGTGCTAGGTCGAATGAAGCCCTTGTCTAATAACTCTTGAAGTTGCTTCTTCAATTCTTTGAGTTATGTGGGGGACATCCTATAGGGAGCTATTGAAACAGGTGCTACTCCGGGAACGAGTTCAATGAAGAAATTTACTTCCCTTTCGGGTGGTAAACCGGGTAAGTCCTATGGGAACACATCGGGAAACTCATTCACAATAGGAATATCCTCTAAGATGATTTCCTTGGATTCAGTGATGATTACGGAGGCAAGAAAAACTTCACATCCTTGTGAAATGAGTTTGCAAGCATGGAGAGATGAAATGATGGTAGGATGCTTCCTATACTTGATACCAAGGAAGGAAAATCGTGGAAGACTTGGTTTCTGAAAAGAGATTCTCCTATTGCGACAATTTATATAGGCGTCATGGTTTACAAGCCAATCTACATCTAAGATAGCATCGTAGCCTTCCATGTCAAGGCAAACGAGGTTTGCAGGAAGATTATGACCTTCTACCATTACCTCACTATCGGGGTAGTAAGTTGTAAGTTTAGTTCCAGGACCTAAGGGCGTAGTGATAGCTAGGTCCGAAGGTAAAGGAACTGATGAAACTGGCAAGGTTTTTGCAAAAGCAATAGATATAAAGGAATGAGAAGCATCAGTATCAAATAACATGAATGCAGGATGAGAATAGATTTGAATGGTACCTTCCATTAGCCCATCATCCTTGGGGTCTTCATCATCATCCAGAACAGCGTTAAGACGCGCATGTCGTTTGCGTCCACCGCTGGAGGATTGATCCTTCATGAAGGGGCAATCCGTCATGCGGTGCTCTCGGCTGCCACATCGCAAACAAGCGTTGAGACACTTCCAGCATTCCTCGGCCGTATGGCTAAATTTCTCGCAGAACATGCAAGCCGTCATGACTTGCTTATCTTCCTCCTTCACCTTTTTGTTCTTATGGTAGCCACTACCACTCCCGTTCCGGGATCTCTTCTTACTATCACGGGATTTGTAAGGTTCTGTGATGTTGAACTTCTCCTTCTTTCCACGCCGATCCATCTTTCGGCTAGACTCCTCTCCTTTACTTTTGAGTTTCTCGACCTTCTCCAAGGTTCTTTCATATAGATGAGCTCATTGGACCATCTCCGCATAGGTCCGAATATTTTGCAAGCCAAGTTGTTGAATGAAGACAGGCCTTAACCCATCCATGAAGCGATTTGCTTTCAGAAGATCAGTGCTCACTAAATGCTGAGCATAGGGTGCTAGGCGAGAGAATTGTAACTCATATTCCGCCACCGTCATCATGCCTTGACGTAGCAAAGAGAACTCTGCCGCCTTCCTCTCCTTGACATGTTCGAAGAAGTATTTTGCTCAGAAGAGTGTGAGAAATCCCTCCCAAGTGTGTGGTGCATCTTGGGGCAGTGTCGGAATAGACTTCCACCAAGTACGCACATCCTTGTTGAGTTGGAACGTGGCGAGACGAACCTTCTCTTGGTCGGCACACTGCATGAACTTCAATATACGGTTCACTTCATCTATCCAATTTTCAGCTTCGTCTGGGTTGGAAGAACCAAAAAATCGCGGAGGGTTTAGACTCTAGAAGTTGCGGTGCATATCACCAGCACTAGCCCTCGCATCGGCTTGAGCCATATTTTACAAGGCCTGGGTGAGACCCACGACAGTTTGTTGCATTCCATCCCAATCGACACGGTGAGCCATCGTTAGAATAAGGTACCTAAGAAAAGTAATAATTTTGTCAACTCCAATGAAATTGGTGGGGTTAATCCTAGAGATAATTTCTAATTACTGTCTCATCCCGGGTTCTACCCAATTTCTCTCATGGGTGGGGAATTTCTTTCCTTGTTTCATAGGTAGGGGTCCTTATGCCTTGGACTTAGCCTATGATATGATATTTTACTAAGAATAAGTAAGTCCTAAGACCTATGCTCTGATATCACTTTAACTGTCATGCCCCGAGAACGTGAACAGTTGGCTAGTACACCTCAAGCGCGCAATATAATCAGAGCACAGATCATTCACACATAAGATGAATGGACATAATGATTGATCAAAAATCTAACTTTTATTGATAATGATAATCAAGTTATAATGATATTTGACTCAATTTACTAGACTCAAATAAAGGGAAAATACATAAACTTGACTTGACTTATGACTCTATTAAGTCTTCTCTCGATCTTTTAATCACTCTCGGATCCACCACCTGAATCATCTGAATCCGACCCGCTAGAATTTCTTAAAAAAGATTGAAAAAGTATGGAATGAGCACACATGCCCAGTAGGTATCTTCGTATCAACATGAAGGCAATGTTTAAGTCATTAACATTTTTACACTAGAATAAAGATAAACAAAATAAGACGATAGAACATGCGGTGAAAACCCAAAGTAACCTCAGTAACATGGTATGATCATGATTGAGATATGAGATTGAACAGATATATAACAAGAATGTAAGTTTGGCCTTTCATGAACAAGAATGTACTTTTTCATAACTATAAATACTATGTACTAGAAAGTCATGTAACGAGAATGTACTAGTAAGCATGTAATTTCACAAGAATGTCTCGTGAGAATTCGTGGATTTCACCAGTTTATAAAAAAAGTACTCCCAGCGTAATGCGACACCAGTGTTCATCATACCCCATGGTTTAGAGTATGTTTCCGGCTATCTGTCGAGGGGACTAGAGTGGAGCCCTTGGACATTGTCCGTGCCCACTCTTGCATCTTCAAGTTATAAATCAAGCTACTTCCACTAGTATAAATATAAATATGGCCAATAATATAACAAGTTTAAATGATGGTTCCATGATAACAAATATCAAAGTAAGAACGCTTCAATTAAGAATATACGAGTTCAAAGATTTGAGTTAGAACTAGGTTATGCCATGGAGAAAAATCGGCAGCATAACGGTACATTCTTTAATTTCCATAATTCATTAATATCTTAATTGACAAGAGTTCCAAGCAATCATTAGACCATCTAGGAACTTGGAAAAACCCAACCCAAAGGTCAAACCTCGGGTTAAACAAGGTCAGGGATAAAGCGGTCGTTTACTAGACCGTTTTCATACTCAAGCGGTTGAAATAGGACCGTTTAAGATAGCATGCGGTCTAGTCAGGACCATTTAGAACCAAGGTCGATGAAACGAATGAACCAGAACCATGTGGTCTAGACAGGGCCGCTAGGAGTCCCTAGCAGTCAGATAAAGGGCCGCTAAGTATCTCCGGCGATCGTCCATAGGCCGCTAATGTCCAGAACACCAAAAACACCGGTTAATTGCTTTCTAATAATTGGGTTTTAAGGGTACAACCAACTCGGCATCCTAGTGAGAATTCCAGGCTCGCGGAGTCTTATGGAGGCCTTGAAACAAGATCACCTAGTCCGATGGAAGGAATATCCAACAAAGAGGATCACAAGTCCAAGATTTGTGTGCTTAATGTGCAAAGTGTTGAGTAGTGGATAGCGGATCTAGACGGGAGGGGTGAATAGATCTGCCGCTCTTTTCGCAATGCAACCCTCTTTAAAGCTAGATGATGATAATAGCAGCGGAATATAACTAGCTTAACGAAGGACACAAATGATTTGCTTAGTAAGATGATTACGTAATATAGATATTGAACCTAAGCATGCATCTAACACAAAGCAATCGCACAAGCAAACCACACCACATGAGATTTTAAGATGGTTCGGACTGAATCCCCAGTCCTACGTCCACCCCTCACCAAATCCGGTGAGGCTCCACTAGTGCCACGCACTGAACCGCAAATCTGAAAGACCACCGATTGCCTTCCTACTAACCATCGGTAGGGACGTCAACACCGCAGATCGGACAACTTCCGATTGCCTTCCTACTAACCACCGGTAGGGACAATCTTTAGTTTCAATTGTTTGAAAGAAATGAAAAGAGAACAAATACAAAATCACTCAAACAAGATATAGAATATGCTCAAAGTAGAAAGATCTTGTCTGAGTTGCAAGAGCTTGAAGCTGATGCTTCGATGGTGTCTTCTTCCTTGAGAGATGATCTTCCTTGAATCTCTTCTAGTTGATGAGGAAGACTATGGATGTAGCTTGGATCTTCCTTTTGATCTTCTTGAGTTGATGAAGAGGTTTGAGGATGCAGTTTATATCACCCTTGAGATGATGAAGAGGATGAAGGATGCAGCTTTATCTTCTCTTGGCTTGGGCTTGATCTCCTCTTCAAGTAGCTTGAATCACTTGAGGATTTGATGAAGAACTTCTTCCCGAAGTACTGTTCACGGCTACAGTACTCGAACTCCTCGGCCTTGTAGCCTCCTTTGATCTCCCTTGGATTCACAAATGATCAACTAGGGTTTCTAACCCTCTTGCATGTATTTTATAACCTTTGAATGGTCCTTAGACATCCCCCAGACCAGATCCACAATCTATGGAAGATTAGGTGACTTTGGGGTTAAACAAATACAAGGAAAGGGTCTCTTCTCGAAGTGGAAAATAAAGTCAACATTGAAGGCTCAGGGCTAGCGGTCGACCTACAGCTTCTGGCGGTCGACCGCTACTGAGAAACCTGCAAACGGGCGATTCTTGGAAATTTCGGTCGACCGCTACTGGGCTGGCGGTCGACCGCTACTGAAAGAGTTGCAATCTGGGGGTTGCTGGCTGGGGCGGTCGACCGCCCCTATGCTGGCGGTCAACCGCCAGCTGGGCAGACCCCGGGCTTTCCCGGGTCGGTCCGTTAACTGTTTTAGCTCCATCGCTTGACTCCTTTAGCAGCTCGTTCATGTCTGTGGCATCACCCTTGACAGTCTTGAAGATTTCTGTTGATTATATCGCTCCTATAATCAAAATTTTGTTCCGGGGGCTCCGCCCCCGGAAACCCCCGCAAGGGGCGCTGCCCCCTTGACCCCCGCGACCTGACCGGGCAGGTCGATCCGCGTGCGAGGGCGCAACATTGAGCTTTCACATTTGCCATCTCCACTTCATTCCTTGGCAATTCATTGGCATATCTGTCATGAACAAAACATCACGTATGTCAGTCATATGAGAGTTAAAATAATAATGACTTATAGTGTTTAGCTATTATCAAAACCAAGAATATCCAATAACTCAAATGATCACAAGACGATGTCGAATGACCCAAATCACAGGAAGACTCAAATGATCACAGGGGCACAACACAAAGTATATCTAATGACATCGTATCGGAATACGTGCCATGTACTTAAGAAAATGACTCGTAGATAAGAAAGAATCATGCAAAATAGTGATCAAAACCACCAATAAAACGAGTTCATCTATCATTTGAAGCATAGATTTAATACAAGAGTATAATGTTTGGCATGAAACTAACTTAAGTTAAAATAATTTCTAAGTATATGTGACACATGAAATCTAATAATAATAAGCCATCAATAGATCCAAGTTTATAGATAAAATATTTAAAACAAGGGTAAAACTTAATTATCTATGCTTACCATATGATAAATAAGGCTATTTCTGCATTATGTTTCGGGCTAACATAAATATAGAAACTCAGAAAATAAAAACGATCTCGGGAGGACCGTTTTATGGCCGTAGCGGTTTATCGTAGTGTCGCTAGGGAGGGGGTTCAGACGGTCATTCATTAGACCGCAAATATTCCATTGCGGTCTCTTTTAGGCTGCTTTCTGCCTGTCTGGCAGAAGATATAAAACAACATAAATGTTAAACTTAGGTCAAGTTATGCATGGAATTCATCGAATCATGCTGTAAAACTATGCTAGAAAGAAAATAGATCAGGAACATGCGTGGGTTTGTGTGAAATAGACAAGTATCTTTTATCTTAATTGCATTAGGGCTAAGTTCATGCATGGAAAATTAAACTAGATGCGCAGTCCCAATAAAATAGTAAATACTCCGAGTACAATGCATGAAATCGACTGCAACTTGAGGGCTTTTACTCTTAAGATCATATTTAACCCATTTATGAGATAACCTACCTCTGGTCTGGGCTTTAGACTTCGAATTTAAGGTTAGAAGTCGACCCTAGTTTCTGCTCGTTCTGAACTGAACCAGCAACTTCTTGCCTTTCTAACTCCTGATTCCCTTCACCTATGATAACAAAAATTGGAGGGTAGAAAGAGGGTACTAAGGTGAACAAATAAGTCTAAAGAACCATCTCCTAATTATCTCGTTTAGGACTTCTAATCTACTGATCTTCCTGGGTCGTTCGCGCAAGTTGCTGGGTTACTTGCACTGAACCTACGTCTTTGCAGGCCTCTAACTTTTTGTAGGCTTGATCTCCTAGAATGAAATTTTAAGAAAAGTTAGACCTTACTATAATGAACGAAATCTTCTAAAGAACTTATCTCAAATAATGCTTCCTTACCTTAGTTTCACGTGAGCCAAAAGTAAGGGTTGCACATGTGAAACTTGAGATCTATTTATAGGGTTAACTAGGGTTTTGAGGATTTGAACGAACCTAGAATCCCAATTAGACCTTTCATTCGATCCTGATACCTTCTACACCCCTCCAATTAACAGATAACATCCATCCCAGATGATTTGGATGCCAAAGATTCTAGCTTTTTCAAGTCCTCTTCCATTCACGGAACTGGGTTGCTTAGCGGTCATAGACGGACCGCTAGGTGGGTCTGGCGGTCGCGCGATAGACCACCAGGCTTCACTAAATCCAAAATTTTCGTATTTTTGTATTATCTCCCATTTATCCCCTATTTAATGTATATATCCCATTTAAAAATCCATAATTTACCTAAATTACGTTTCTATTAATGGGCTTTGATCTAAAAAGTCTTAAAAATGGGTCTTTGGCCTATTTAAGTTGGGCTTAGCCCTTTAGTTGCTATAAGGTATTAAAATGGATTAAATAAATATTTAATTCTTCTTAATAGCCCATTTAGTCTTTAAAAATACTTAATAATAATATGTTAAATCCAAAAAAATTCTTAAAAAATTCTCGGGCGTTACAATGTCATACAAAGTACTACTGGGTCAGGTCTAGCTACACGACAACTAAGTCATTCCTTCCACACTCCATCAGTGCATCAAGTACACCAAAGATGGAGAACAACACACGGTCTTTGTAAACCAATCTCTGTTCAACCCAACGAAATGCAACCTGACTGATGCTTCCCTATCTTTGGGGGCCCTAATCCTCATCCTCCAACCAAAGGTAAGAACTAAGGATGGCTCTTAGAGGAAGACGAGGATGAACTCTTCTTTGTTGATGAGGAAAAGGTCAAACCACACATGCTACGCCTTGAAGCCAAGTCAACGACGGACAATCCTGAGAGGCAGAAAATCAACTTCGAGGCTAATCTCATTAGCCAAGCCATCGACAGGTGTAGCAACCCAGTTAATAAGGTGCACAAATAAATATTCTTAAATAATATAAGATTAATTCTATAAGCCATCAAAAATAATTATTAACAAATAAAATAAAATTTTACAATAATTGTAAATGTAATTTGGGTTAATGTAAAAATCTAATTGGGCATAAAAAGAGAGAATAAATCTCCAAAAAATCATAATGCCCCATATCCCTAATTTTAATGGGGTTAAATAGGCTAAAACCTAAGCTAAATGGTCCATAAAACAAAATAAAACCCTAATCTACCAAGGGAGGGTCGTTCTCTTATGAAACCCTAGCCTAATTAGGGTTAGTTTGGGTGAGGCAGTGCTAATTTTAGATAAGAATCGAAGAAATCAGAGTGAAATTTTGTTTCTTGGGTAATACTTCAAATTAGGATGCTTAGGGGGCTAAAATATATAAATACGACCCTAAACCCCTTCTAGCTAGCCCTAATTGATCGTGAAGGCGGATACACATGGGAGAAGGGCGTCCTTCGAGGAGAGGATAGAGGAGCTTTTGGGCGCTCTTCATGTTCTTCCTCCACTTCTTCTTTTAATCAACCTAAGATAGGTTTTCTCTCGAGCTAAACTTAATTAATCAAGCATACATGTTTAGATGCATGTCTAGTTGTTTTAGTGTACTGTGGACACACTAAATTTCTCTGTAAAATATCATGGTATCTTTTATCGGTTTTATCAGGCGAGGGCGTGCCAGTCACCGAAGTGACAAATAATTCTGGCTCCGAGACTAGGATGGTCTGGAGCCAAGGGTGCGCTCCGTCTTACTAATCAGACGATTATGGATATCGGGTCGGGACTGGAGACCCGCCATATCATAAAGGTCATGACGTTAATGACATCCCCTCGGAGAGGGGAAAACCTTTGATTAATCGCCGAGACATGGGGCCTCATGGCCTAAAAATTAGCTTTTCTACGAAAAGAGTGAATAATGTGTTGAAAGCATTGAAATCCCTCATACTGGGGTGCAAGGAGGTACTACAAGTCATGTCAGTCAAATATTGACCATTTCATGTTCGGACGAACGTCCGATTTGAACATGTTGTAAAAATCTGTATAGCATTGGGACATGTGTATGCCGGAGTACGTCACCTTTAATGTTTGAGGAAGTAGGGGAATTCAGTTAAATCCCGGTCGAAACGGTTTAAATCCAGTGGATTATCGGCCCGGAGCAAAGTCGAGCCATGGACATAATGGGGGTGGTCCCCGGAATCCAAACCTGACTCACAAAGGCTTCTTTGATATTCCCTTCATATAGGATGAAAGGGGGAGGAGCCCCGGATGAACGCCATTTATCTCTTCAGAATGATTTTTTAAGGTTCATCATTTATTCTTCTATTATTGCTTTATTGATTTTTGTTTGTTTATATTGATTTTGGCTCGTGTTTCATTGTTGTTGTTTTTTTTGAAAGGAGGGTTTCAGTCGACTGAAATCTCTGTTCGGTCGACCGATCCTCCCAAGGATGAGGATTGGTGAAAGGAGTCGACTCCCTGATCAAGGGGGTCGACTCCATGCTGATCGGTCGACCGATGGAGGGATTTCGGTCGACCGAACCCAGCGACAAGTGCAGTTCAGCTTTTGTTTAGGCTGTATTATTATGGGGTTTGGTGGGGATTTGTTCAATATTTCTTTGTAATCTTTTATCTTCATTAGTTCATCACTTCTTGGTTTCTGCGTGAGGTTGCAGTTTTGGAATTCACATATGTGCAAATAGGATTTTGGAGTTCATGCATACAAAATGCATACAAGGTGTTGTTCATGCTCGAAATGCATTCATAAGCCATGCACATGCAAATGCACGTGAGGTGTTTTTGGTTATCTCTGGATACGTGTTCATGGAACCATTTACACGCCAATGAGCATGGAGTTTCATCTATCCTTAAAATTCAATCACAAAGACCACGCATACACAGATGCACACTGAACCTTGCTTGCCTTTGAAGTCCGGTCATGAAAGGCAGTGCATATGCAAATGCACATGAAGCTTCACTTATCCTTGAAATTCGGTCATGGAGACCGTGCACCTGCCAATGCAAGGGACGACTAGGTACTTTCTGATCCAACAAGTGAATTTCTGGTTGGCTAATGTGATTCACTATCTCCATTGGATTTACATCAGGGCATGGCAATCCTGCTGAAGGACAGGTAAATAACTGATGCCATGGTATTTTCAGAGTGCCAGTCCGGGTATGCCATATGCACATGGGAAATACAGGAGCTTTAGTTTTGAAATGCCTGAAATCTACCATGAATTCTCATGCAGAAAAAAAACATACAGTCATAATTGTCCATTCAAAAATTCAAGTTTGATCTGAGAGCATTGATTTTGGCTTCTTTCCTTTTCTTTTTATCTTGTCCATCGTTGCCCATTCTTACATTGGCAGGTTTCAAGAAAGGTGGGGGGGGTCGACCCTCTGGTATGAGAGGGTCGACCCATGTGCAGGAACTGCACAGGAGTGGCCCAAACAGAGGCAGCCTTGAACTTTAAGATTTGTGAGATCACCTCAGAGCATTGAATGCTCAAAGGGGCAGAGGGTATGTTATATGAAAATGGGAAGTGCAAGAATGCGTTTTCTGAATTTTGCAAATGCAAATGGGGCTCCTTTTGATCTATACGTACAGGATGCAGATGGGATTTTTTGGGGGGGATTCATGCATGCAAATGCATCTTCTTACACTTATATATGCAAAGAAAATGAGATTTCTGGACCTATGCATGTAGGTGCCTTTTCTGAGTCTAGCTATATGCCAATGGGACTTCCGGGTCTGTACATGCAGATGCATCTTTGACTTCATACAGGCTAACGGCGGTCTGCCTGGAGGAGGGTCGACCCACTGCTCCCAGCTTCAGTTCAAGTGATGTAGGAGCTTTCACACATGGGTTAAAGTATGCACATGCATGGAATTGAGAGGGAAATCAAGATCAACTGCAAGGTATAGGATCAAGATACGTATGAGGGTTTTTATTATTATTATTATTTAGAATCCATGCATGCAGCGAAAGAGGGGGAAACAAGGAGAAAAGGGAGGGGGGAGTCGACACAGCCATGGGCTGGGTCGACCCCACCCATTTATAGGCTGCCGCCCCTCAGCCCTTTTTGTGTTGTTGTTTGTTTGTTTTGTTTTCCTTTTTTATGGAGAGACATCAAATGTCCAAAGGCAGCATACATACGGAAATCACCAATCTGATTTGAGGATGTTTACTCATTTCCTGAAATCATACCCATTCTTACACTTTTCATTATCCATCCGCTTAGCATTTTCTGAAATCATGTTGAGTGCTACATTTCTGGCGTCATTAGCTTCAAGTGACCTCCAGGAAATTCCATATGGTGCAAGAATTCCAATTCTAAACCAGGAGTTAGAATCTCATGCTCACTCTGTTTTTTTTGTGTGAGTTCAAGGACGACATGAATCATTATCCTTTCCTCTTGTGTATTAGTTCAGAGAGAAATCCAATTCTCACCCAGATTGCTCCTGCGTTTTAGTTCTTCTTTTTTTTAGTCTTCAAGTTACCCGGAAAAAATCCGGCAGCATCTTCCCTAGAGCCGGAGGCACGAGGGAGTTTAATTGGGTACGCATCCACGGAGGAACTCCGAGATGGCCCCGAAACAAGGTGTGCACGGAAGCGGCAACACCCTTAGGATCATCCTTGTGAGTCCCCCGGGGGAATAAGCGGGTCCAATGAAACATATGATTCGGAAAATTCAGATTCGGGAAGAACACCCTTTCTAAAAGAGAGAATCGAGGGAAGCGGCCTAGAAGGAGCCCGAGTGGGCATGGGCCCCGAGTCATACTCATGGGTTTATGTAAACTCGGGGTCCTTCCTCAAAGCCATTCTTTACATTTCTCCTCAAAACAGTAGTATCGAAAAGTTATTCACAAAATTATTACATCCGGGGCTAAGGCCCGTGTTTCTCACCTCATTGACACCGTGACCATGGAATTGGTCAAGTCCCAAGGCGAGATTTTGTGAGGAAAATCGCGCTCATGATGAAGCAAAGAAGATGCGTGTTGGGCTTCCGATGGTTGGCAACCCGGGGCCACACTCATGGATCAGAGTGAGCTCCGGGCCGATGGCCATAATGATAATAGCTAAATCACCGTATGGGTGGCCTAGAGAAATAAAAAGGGGTTCATCTTTTACTGTGGGGAGGGAGGTAGAACAAAGCAAAGAAGACACACTAAGTGTATGGATATACATTAGGGGAGAGGACAGTCATAGAAAATAAACCCGAGCACAGAAAATCTACAACGTAGGTGTATATATATGTATCGAGGGCAGAAGAGGAGCCAGCTTCAATCAGGAGACCAGAACTAGGAAGAAGCAAGGCTAGAAAACCAGAAAACCAGCAGCGCCATGGGAGGAGAACAGGGGAATTTTTTTATTTTTTATGCGAAGAGCGAACGAGAAACTGAATAGAGCATACACATATAGCATATGTATAGGGGAGACACTATTATACACAAGAACAGGACAGGAGAGAAAATTGGGGTTGAAAGCCCCAGACTTCATTCATTATGCATAAGGGGAATACATCGAGGCCAAGCCTTGCGGGGTACAAGGGAGAAAATAAAGATAGAATGAAAAGATACCCACCCTCGTTACAGACACCTCTCACAATCTCCCTCACACCCTTATCCTTTTGTATTTGGGCTCTCTTCTCTCCCTCTGCGACTGCACCCAGAGACTCAGAACGGAGCTGGAAGAAGGAGTCCCAAGGCCAGCCGAAGAAGCGGCTTTGCTTCACCCTGGTGGGCTTTATATAGCGGGCCGGAGCCCCTATTTTCGGAGGGAAACCTCCCAACTCCTTTTTTTCTTTTTTTATTTGTTGCTACTGCCGCTGCTCCTATGCTACTATTGCTGTGCTGTCGAAGGGGCGGTGGCTGCTGCTGTTGTAGCTGCCGTTGTAGCCGCCGTAGCTGCTGTTGTAGCTGCCGTTGCTGTCCCTGTCGGGCGCGGCGGAGCAGGAGGGAGGAGCCGCTGACGGACGGGACGGCCTCACCGTCTAGGTGAGCTGGCGCTCGCGTCCGTTGGCCACGCAAAGGGGGAGGGCCGCTCAAGGTCACAGTTGCGCATGGCATGGCTTCGAGCATTCAATGCATGGGCCGGGGAGGGAGATGAACAGTGAGAGGGGGTCACGAGGAGAGGGACAGACACGGGGGAACAGTGCCCCCGATTTTCCTTCTATTTTTCCTTTTTTTTGAAAAATCTCTTCTTTTTCCTCTTGGCCCCTCTTCTTCGTGTATTTGTGCATGTGTCCCTCGCGCCCCCTCTCTTTCTCCTTGGTGTTGGGCTAAGCCCAATTGAAAGTGACCCATTCTATTTGGCCCATGGATAGCATGTTCTTCTTATCCTTTTTTAATTGGGCCTTTGTATGCTTGGGCCATTCCTTTCTTTCTTCTTCTATTCTTTTTGGAATTGGGTTTGACTCTTTTTTTTTTTGGTGCCAACATGTTTGTTTCCCTAATTTTCATCAATAGTTCTTTGAGAATTTGGAGGTTTAACCATGAGGTGTCATTGTTTTCTTCTTTTCTCACCGTAACGAGCTTTCTATCTAAGATCGCGTCCATCATGGGAACCACGTTTTGAACGTGGTTGTGCAATAGACCGTGATACTTTTTTGCTCAGCTAGATCACGGTTCCCATAGAGACCTGTTGTGTTGTTCTTTTGCCTGGAACACAACACCTGAGACAACCTCGACCTAACCCAAGTTTAATTGAAAATCTAGTTTTAAACAGCATGATTAATTTATAATTTCTATTTTAAAATCATGTTTTCCTTAAATCATGCTATCTAAAATCTTAATTGGCTAGGTAATTAAAATTGAAAGCATGTTAAATTTCTTAAAAGCTCTCTTTTGATCTTCATGAACCCCTCACATGATTGATGCTATCTTCATATCCTATCTCTTCTTCACGTCTTATTCTTCTCTAGAAATTGAGTCCATCGTGATTAAAAAGCTCTAGATATTAACATGTGATTTAAAGTTACTCCATGTGATAGTATCAAATTTTTATTTGGAGACTATGACCCAACAAATGTTGTGTATTTGCGAGAGGATGATGACTCTATGATTTCATGGGTGGAAAGAATAACAACCGAGCGTGGTGAGGTGGAACTTAATGAGGAGGCTAAAGAGCCAAGAGAGACACCACAGCCTAATACATTTCTCGTAGCAACTGTGCAGCAGGCAGTGGGGGAGGGAGGTGACACCGATGTGGAGATGGTTGTAGGTGAGTCAGTGGATGGATATGATGAAAAAGTTAACTTGGATGAAAACCTCATCATTGGGGGTAGGGACACATCATATGCATATGATGGTGTAGCATGGGAGCGATTGATGCAGCCTCCAGTAGACCCAGGTCCACCAGCCTCTCAGGTGAAATAGCATATACATATTGAATCGCATATTCGATTAGAGAGCGTAGGCATATATTTATGTACTATGATGTAAGAAAAAAATTACAAGTCAATCTGACATATGAACAGTAGTCTCGGGTTGCTGCACCGTGACATTCAGTATCTACAGAACCCACAAGGACATTCACTTCTAGAGAGGCTAAGAGAAGTTCGGCATTTAGAGAGGTGAAATTATATGCCTACGAGAATATTTATATGTTAAACTATATTTTATTGCTAACTGAATATTTTGGCCTTTCAATTCTGTAGCCTTCGACAACATCCAAACAACCATCTCAATCTCATGCACTACGGCGCTCAGCGTTTAGGGGACTCACTCAGTCGTCTCAGGTATACTCATACATATTGAGTTACATAGTACGAAATTACTTGAAGTTCTTATCAAACATGATCTTCGCTTCTCAGGCATCCGGAGGGAGACAGCATGCAACAGAGAAGTAGCCGCCTGCTCCACAAAAGAAGAAATCATCGTGAACCACATTATTCATGAGCGAAAAGGACAAGCAACCACCAGTAAATCCGATGGACATTGTAGACTTGGAGACATTAGATCCTAATGCAGATGACTGACACTCCTGAGCCATCCGTAGAGCCCCACATCAGTGGGAGTCATGACTCCGATGACAACAGTACACCATCAAGTTTTTCGTCCCATAGTGGTGGCAGTTCTCGTGGTAGTCAATAGAGTTGTCGTGGGGATACTAGTGTTGGTGGCCAAGAGTGTAGCATTGGTCAAGATAGAGGTCACGGGGGCCACGAACGTGGTCGTCATGAAGGCATGGTATGAATAGAGGAGCAGTACTTCACATATTCCACACAGGATGAGAACCAAGGTGCTCCACTACCAGGGGCGAGGTGGGCAGCTGATTATTGAAATCCTTACTGTGGAAGTTCTATTACAGACAGTACCAACCATTAAGACATGTTGTCTGTTTTTGAGAGGATGAGCACACATGACTCTCAGGGATCTAACAGTGAGTATGGACGATCATGGTAGTAGTAGCTTAGATATCATGACGATTTAAAGAATAGTAGTTCATTCTTTCCATCATACCCATATCCTCATGGCTATCCTTCAATGTCACAATATACCGAAGGATACGGTCAACTCTCAGTTGCCCCACCGCCGGTCGTGTACTCATAGGATTCCCATGAGTATGAACATTACGTACGCATGTACTGAGAGAACTATGCAGGTTCCATGGAATATGAAGACTATTTATCCTATATACGGAGCACGCATAATGTCAGATTGTTTGAAGATGAGATGTGGTCTAGTTTGAGCCCATATGATTAGGAGTATACATCATTTACATATATTTGTACGTAATTCTAAACTAATCATTTATTTCTTCATGTCTTGACTTTTGCATTTATCTTTCAACTTACTAATACAAAACTGTTCAACACTTGCAGGTCATCATGGACGGACGACGCCACCTTACGTGGGAGCATGGGTGCACTGTTGAGGGTGATCGACATATGCACTATAGATATTGCTAACATTGCGTCACCGACATACACAAATTTATAGAGCACCTCGCGGGAGTGGGACGAGATTGCCGTGCATGCTCTTTAGTTCTAGAGAATGTCTAAGATTACTTTCAGACATAGTTATGGGAGGGATATGTTTCTCGCAACAGAGCCGGGGCATCGTCTTCCACGTCTAGGGTTCTCCCACTACCAGTATCGGGCTAATTAAGATCTTCCTCTACGTCCAGCGTTTGAGCACCGCCAGTACCAGTCCCACCAGTAGCAGATGATAGATATGTATGCATAGATGTAGTAAGAGTTTTTTTAGAGGATTTCATATACCTTCCACCACTACACATGACCCATTATTTGTGTAGATGCTTACATAATTTTAGACTCGCCTACATGCACCTCTACTCACTACGATAGAGTTAGATTATACGGGTCAAGAGTCTCATATACTTGATTCTGATTAGGATACAGGATGCACAAATGAGTCAGATGAGTGACTTTCGATATTTTGTACTTTATGAGTGGAGTTGAATGATATCACGAGTAAAATTAATTATATACATGTTTGCTTTAACTTATCTTTTTTTTCTCTTCAAATATGATATAGGTGTAATAGGTTATTACGATAAATAAGATATTAATACTTTAATATATGTAATTATATTTAGTTGTGTATAAAATTATCTATTCTTATTGTTACATAATAAATTTACTAATACATAAGTAACCATATTTGTATCTTAATAATGGTTGGACAAATAATAAAATTAATTATATGTAACTTAATACGAATATATGACCATAAGAAAGGAACAATACATTCTATTATTCTTCATATGAATATACTATTTTACAACTTAAATGAACTAATGCTATAATTTTATTTTTGAAAACTTACAAAAAATTTAAAATTTTAAAAATAATATATGTACACGGAATCTCCTCCGTGTGGCCCATGCTTGGCGTGCAAGGAAGAATTAAGAATATCAAGTGCTGCTAACGGTGGCGTCCAGCTGTCTTCTCCTACTTTCCACTTTTCTACTTTCCACTTTTGTTGCTTCGAATGGTACGCAGCAGCAGCTGCTGCTCCTGGTGGTGGTGTTGTGCACAACATCCACAGAAAATCCTAGGAAGTGCACAACAAGAACACCAGGATAGCGGCCAAGAACACCAGGATAGCTGCCACACTGATTCAGTGGTCTTTGGGATAGCTGCTGCTTCGCAGGAATATATATCATCTATTGATTTCGCGTCACCTCCTCTTGTTCTTTCTTTATCCTTTTTCTTTTCGGATTCTGCCAAAGTGAAAGTGGTAAGCAATTGTACAGATGATGCGGACAAATCATCTTATTATGCAGAAAACTCGTAGATATGTGCAACCTCAAAGATGGAGCAACAACTACAGGGCCTTGCCTTTCATTCATGCCAATAATGCACCACGTCATATTTCAACTTCAAGAATGGAAAACCATAATAAATCGCATGAGAAGAATCTTCCCCTTGATGCCAATAAAAAATCAACATAATTTTTTGTATCAACTAAACAACAGAGTTAAAGAAGAAATGCTACTGAATTTTTACATCATCCTTCAGTGTTATCAAATATTTACAAAACAAACATCAGTTGCGCCAAGGAATCATTTGTATGACAGGAATTTAGGGGGAATGCTATTGATTTTTACATCAACCTTGAGTAATCAAATATTTACAATGCAAACATCAGCTGCACAACGGAATTCCTTATGTGATACCATCTCCTGGCCAAAAAGAAAATGACCATTGTTATTTCTCCACACAATACCTAATTGGTGAATTCACATTCTAAAGTCCAGTTTGTCAAGTGGTAACCCTGCAGATGAGGCTCTATATGTCAGAGTGGCCGGACCCCTAGAATGTGAAGTCAAGAGATTGTCACTTCCAAAATTTTGGCAGTTCAGTGGCCCAAAAACATGTGGTGATTGATTTATCACACAAAAGAATCCTCGTCATGAACTTCAAGATGGAATTTTCTATGCAACAATCAGGAAGTACTTGGATTGTCAATCAGAGAGGCACACCAGATTAATGCCCTGACAAAAGACCAGTGCATTCATCAACCAGCAGACTGATCTAAGTATCAGAATGAGCACTCTTCTCTCTGAAATTCAACTGGTTGTCATCATCCTCATCACTGCCAGAGATAATACTAGCATTGCAACTTTCAATCTGCATGCAGTCTTCAATTGCCTCAGTTGAAGAGATACACTGTTCACTGTTCCTGTCATTATTTCTATCAAGAGTAAGATTTTCCTTCTTTACAACATTAAAAATAAATCCATTGTGAATCCTTTCAGGTTGCAAAAGGTCACCCTCAGCAATTCTAAAACTGGTAGAAGCTGTTACTGTAACCCTGCCACCAGATTCACATGAGTCAGAGTCTGTGTTTTCTGAACTTATATCAGGTGTTGTTACCCTGGAGCTGTTACAGTTCATGTCCCTGCCAGCCCCTGGGATCAAAAGTGAGCTGGACTTATCATCCTCCCTTAATGAAATCCTCAATTCTGAATCAACAAGGTTCTGAACAAAGTTGATGAATTTATTTGCAGAATCAGTCCTCATAAGAGGCCCACCAGATCTTGTCCAAGAAGTATGCTCTAAACCTTCAGATTCGCTGTCGCTGCCATCAGGAATACCATGCTGTGGGTGCACATTGTGAATTGAACCCCCTCCATTATGTCCGGTACCAACACGGAGTGATGTTGTAGCATCTGCCATGCCATCCTCCTCAAGGGAACCAGATGAGTTCTCTCGTGCAATATGATTCCATGAAGGAATTCTTCTAGAAGCATTCAATTTGACAGTTCCAGAGATGCCTTGGAAAGCAGCTGCTCTTTCAGCATTCCTCTTTAGCCTCCGCATGTGATTTAGAAGGGAAACACATTCATCCAAAGCAAGCTCAATAGCACAGTTGGCCTTTATTGCAGAGAGCTTCTCCCAGGTGCACCTTCTCCCTTGGTTGGCAGCCTTTTGGAGCTCCACATAAGATGGATTTTGTATAATTTTTAGATACTGCACCGCCGGAGGAAAAACTCTCAGTTACCATAGCTATAATTATGAATCAGAATTCACATAGCAAAGGGTAACAAGCATACGTAACGAAAGGAACCAGAAGATTCTGAAATCTACCTGAGCCACTGTAGCTGGCATAACAATAGTGACATCACCCTCCCAATCCTGTGAAAATAATTTGGCGAGTCCCCCCAAAGGAAAACCAAGTTCCAATATCTGATTGCATCTATGCTTAACTTCCATTTCCGTAAGATGTGCAAGCTACACAGTCAAACAAACAAATCATCATCATGAGAGAGAGAGAAGGGGGGCAACCTGCCTAAGCACTAGAGGTAAAAAGCACAATACAGGAGAAATCAAAATATTGGGGATGACAGCATGATAGAGAGAGAAAGAGAGGACCAAGCTGCCTAAGCACTGAGTTAAGAAGCATAATACAGGAGAAATCTGAAGATTGAGGATGACAGCGTGAATTAATTATGGTTACTTTTTGGAGCATGGCAATGACATGATATTAGCTGTATACAATTCTAGGTATCGCCCATAAACACAATAGAGAAGAGAAATTAGAAATACATGATGATACATGGTAGAAACAAAAGCATAGTCACTAGCGCTATGTGGCCGCAACAAACCGAGCTGGAGAGAAACCAAAGAAGCTTCAAGTTAGACTTATAAGTGAAAGAATTACTACCTTGGCAGCAAAATTGCCTCCATATGCTCGGACAAGATCCTTTAGCCTTAGCAAAGGTGCAATGTGAGGATTTGCTTGACTGACAATGAAATGATTGACATTGAATAATTCCTTCAGTTGCATCATAGGCAAGTCACTCTCCAAACTTCCATCCCTCCACCTGCGAGCTGAAGAACTAGGCGTCTCTTCAGGGCCAATATAAAATGGTGCATGAAAAGGAACTAACTCTCCGTATCTATCTTTAGCCATCAGCTCTTGAGCCTCAAATAAACCAGGGAATGCACAAGAAGCAGTTACAGCACTCCATATAACAACATTGGGTGATGTCAAGTAGTTAAGACACCTTGGTGGTTCATGTTTCCTTGGAGAGCAGACTGTAACTCCAAGGATCCGACCTGTCATGTCATATGCCTCTTGAAATGTTAGATTACTTGTGAGGTTCCTCAAAAGAATCTGCAAGTGCCTGATTTCATAGACTGCCCCTTGTCTCATAATCCTCTTTACCACTGCAAAGATGCCACCCAAGTGATCAAAGAACTGCAAGGAATGCCAAGAGCTTTCAAAGAAGCTCTCAAGCTCAGGCCAAGAGCGAGTAGCCACTATAGCGCACATGATTGATCCTACACTCGATCCAGCAATTATCCGAGGCAGGAGCTTATTCTCTACTAGTGTTTTCACCACACCCACATGAAATGCACCTAAAGATGCACCCCCACTTAGCAACAAAGCTGTCCTGCCAAAGGCATGCCTGGTCTCATGCATGAATGCAAGCTTCTCATCCAAAAGGAACTCCTCGGAGTCTGAGTTACAGACCATCTTCAACTGCGTAGACACCTCATCGATATAGTCCTTGATAAGCTTGGGCACCTAGGAATGCGATACCATTGAAATCAGCAACCATAAGAAAACAATGGCTTGAGAGTACTTCGATGCTTTTTCTTTCTCTTCTTCCCCTTACAGAGAAGCATATGAACAACTTTCAAATCAAACGACAAATCAATGAAATCCAGATAGTTGCATGAACATCATACTTAAGAGTTCCTGAATTTCTTTCCTACAAAATGAAATAAGCATGCAGATTTCACACAATGCAGTAACGAACTCCAGGTACTGTCCAAAGAAACCTTCCATTATATCAAACAGGATGAAGACTTGTTCTGGGCAGAATTAAAATAGGTTTATTTCCATTTCAGATAGTACAAACAAGCAAATTGATCTTCACCAAAGGTGCTAATGAGAAAGAAGAGCATTTTCGCATGAAAGAAGATCCATGTACCTGAAGCCTGCCCTTGTGGAGCCGCGGGTTACACATGTTCCCCAGATTTCTCTGCAGGTCTGCACGCAAACCGAAGACAACGTCCCTGAGTGAGCCTTGCTGCCGCCGTAGCCGGAGCTCCCGGAGCTTGCTGCGGACCAGCTCCTCATCGTACAGGTCTACTTCACTAGACCTGGGCGATTCCCTGTCGAGCATTTTGGCGGCGTGAGCCCACTCCTCGTACGTCAGTGCGGCTCTCATCATGTTGCGCCAGAACTTGCGGCGGTACAGCGCCTCAGCCCGGGCGCGAACGCCAGTGCAGCGCCTCAGCAGGAAGGCGAGGATCGTCACCATGACGAGAATCCCCTGCGTGTTCCGAGGGTGGAACCACGAGACGACAGGGATGAGTGCGTCTCTTGCCCGCGCGAGCCACGTCCACAAGAGGCCGAGCAGCAGGTGTCGGCGCCGGGAAATGAAGCTGAAGGCGAGGAGCCGGAGAGCGATCGCGCGGCCCATGACGGTGGAGGGACCAATCGAGAAGGCGCCCACTTTGGCCTCGCTGCTGACGTCCATCTTCCCTGTCCCCCCCCCTTTCTCCCCCAATCTACGATTGCAGAGATCGTGGTCAAATAACTCCCAACTGAGTTTTCGACCAGGACTCGCCGAAGCAAAAGATCTGCCAACAATTTGATGAGAACAACGCGAACCCAGTAGAGAAACCACGCTTTTGAATCGATCGGAAGAACCAAAATCCAAAATTTCCACAGTCGCCGATGAAGCCCTGCGTACCAGGGCATTAAATCTTTCGCTTCACAGTCGACAAGTTTGCAGAACGTTCTTCTCGCAAAATTCAAGAAAAGGGGGCTTTCGATTGGATCCCACTTGCGTTGAATTCGTCCGTCCAAATCTCTACAAAACAAGAGAGCAGAGACGGGAGGAACGGACTACTTTCTGATCGTCTGGAATAACTGTCCGACTTGTCGACCCACGTCTGGCTGGTCTCCCTCACCTGGGGGGAAAGGTAAAGAACAGACGCGAACACGTATGGAGCACGTCACTAGAAAGCAAAAAACAGAGAGAGAGAGAGAGAGAGAGAGAGATGAGGTCGATACATGAGAAGAGTACAAAGGAACAGCTTCCTCCCTTCCGGAAGCAGTCGAAGATAGGGAGGTCGAGACGAAGAAAAACGTGGGATTACGTCGATCCTAGTCAGCAATGGGACGGGGAGAGGGATAAGGGAAACGGCAATCGTGGCTGAAGAGCCAAGGGCACGTGGGGGAACTCTCCGCGTCCCACCACAACTCCCTTGTGTTTATCTCATCACGCTTCTCTGGCTGACCTCCCCCCCACCTTTTTTTTTGACACGACTGACAACCAAAGATGATGAGTGTGTGTAGGAAATGTGGAAGGTTACTTAACCGTGTTAGGGTAGTTATAATCTTATCTTTATTCTTAAAATAAAATTATCTTTATTTATCTTTAATGTCTCTATTTTATTCTTTTCCTTAAAAAATAACAAAAATATATACATAAATGTTAAACTGATTAGACATTCATGTTATAATTCACTTTGGAGTAATACTTAATGCACCCGCACACTAATTACACCTACTATTATAATTAATGTAACACTTAATATTTTTTTAATTTTTTTTAATGATCTCCCACGTAACGTCACCTTTTTTAACAAAAATAGATACATAAATGTTAAATGATTAGTCATTCATGTTATAATTCACGTTGGAGTAATACTTAGTGTACTCATACATTAATTACACCCACCATTATAATTAGTGTAACACTTAATATTTTTTTTAATTTTTTTTGAGTGAGTCTCATCCCAAACTTGCTTGGCCCTCACGTCACCTAAGGTGACGTGACGTGAGAGCCAAGTAAAAAAAATTTACCTTCTTATGAATAGTGAAAAATAGTGTTTTCACTATTCATAGGGCCCGATTTTTATTTTTGCTTGACATTACTCTTCACTAATTTTTGGGGTGGGGGTCACTAATTTTTTTTTAAATTATTATGTGTTGCATTAATTACACTGGTGGGTGTAATTAATGCATTGGATGTACTAAGCATTACTCTTCACTTTGACATTACACCTATTATGGGCGCGTGATGTCATGTCAAATTCGATACGATTGCTTAATTTTGAGAATTCAAAATGCCATCAAAATAGGCCGATGTCATTGGATCAATGCTGTGCACGATACGGTGATCTACCCCGTCTTGTCACCAACTCTTACTGACAATTGTGCCGTTCGATGCGATCTTTTCAAGTTCATAACTTTATCACTCTTGACGCACTTCATCTGTTATAAGAGGGAGTGTCTGCGGCCTCCTCCAATTGCAATACACATGAAAATTAGATGTGAAAACATGGGCAACACTACCCTAACAATGGCTCTTCCCCTCCTCCACTTTCGCCAAGTTGCTCCTGCACGTCTTGGTCATCTTCCACTCCTGAGAACTCTCTCCCTTCTCCCTCTCACTCGTTTACATATTTAAACATTGCAAGATTATCTCGGGGCACAGTCACCTCGGTGAAAACTTCTTTCTTATAAAAAGAAACTCAAGAAATCAAGAAATCCCTCTCATGACTTAGGCCACTGTGGCCATCTCATAGAAGAAGTTCGACAAGATCCACTTGTAACCCTATTCAGAGGTACCTATGCAACCAACTCAACTTCATCAGCGAGAAAGTGGCTGGTCGCGTCTCGTCACTACAACAAAGTCTATGTGTAGCCGCAGATTTGACCCACGGCTAAAGAAAACGTAAGTATATACCATTTTTTTTATGTTTCGGAAAGTCCATATCTATCTGTCACGTTTTGTTTAAACGTAAGTATATGATCGATTTATTCTGATGGTTGACTGAAAAATGTAAAAAAAAGCTGATCTGTTATTACACTTTGTGAGTGGACGTGAGAAAATATTTTAAATATTATTTTATTTTTAACAAAGTATAGGTATAAATTATTTCATATAAAAAATACAAAAATAAAAACCTATTAATTAGGGTGGCCCGGATGGCGGCAAAACTAGTGTTATCATAACTAGATTGGACTGGTCGGTCGGACCGGTTCGACCGTCAACCGGTCAAAAAATTGGTCCGACTAAGGCCGATCTGGTCTAATGTTAAAAGTTTGAACGAATTGCAGTTCGACCGGTGAACCAGTCTGATCAGATTCACCCTTTAAATCAAAAAAATAAAAAATAAACGTAAAAAATTTAGATATTTAAAATAATATTTGTGTGAATGAAATCATCTTATTATTATTGATTTATTATTATTTATCATTATATTTTAGATATATTTAAAATTAAAAAATTTAAAGGATCATATATGTCAATTATGAATAGTGAATTAATGGAATATTACAAAATTTTAAGATCATTTTATTATCTTATTTAACTATGTTAGTGTTGTTTTTCTAGTTGTATAGTTATATAACTATGACTGATAATTATGTATATATATTTTTTATTTTAATTATTATATCTTATTTTTTATTATCTTAGATTATAAAATTGTATCAGATTATATATTAATATTACGATGACGTCGTAATTTAAACCGATTAAATTGGATGATCTAACTGATTCTAATCAAGTCATATCATTAGTCGATCCAGACACTAATTTGATTAAGATAACATTAAAAATATTTTTAATTTATTCTCTTTTTTAACACTCGATTTCTCTCAAATCTCACCCATCCTCTCCCTCTTTCTCTTCCTCCCTCACCCCTTCCCCTCTCTTTTCCCTGGATCTGAGCGCACTGCCATTGTCTCTGCTGCTGTGGACGGAGCCTCCATCGCCATCGCCTTCGTCTTAAAACCTAGCTACCTTCTCCATCTTCTTCCATCAATCCCAACTCCCTGCACATCTCGGTGTTTGTCAGGAAGGAGGGGGAGGGGGAGAGAGGGGAAGCGGAAATGGAGGGGGCCCTAGGGTCCCATAAGCACATGCTACGGTTGCAAAAGCACAAAGGTGAAGCCCAGCAAGTTACCTATCTTCTACTCTTCCTTCTCCACTTCAGGCCTCCCCACCAGCTCTAAGGTCACCGGCACGCCAACAGGTCGATCTCGATGAGGTTGTCCTCCTCCAGCGAGATTTCGATCATCCCGTCCTCCTCCACCTCCCATCGGAAGCACAGGTTCTTCAGCGAGTCCTACCCCGGGGACGACGATACCCCGCTGCACTCGCTCAGCGAGTCGTCGTCGGTGCAAAAGCGAGGACCCAGAAGCTCCAATCCCTCCAAGGCCTGACGTCGGCCGCGGCCCGGTGACCGGCAACAGGCCGGTGGGGAATCCAGGCCGTCTTCCTCCTCTCCCTCGTACTCCTCGTAGATGACCCCCAACGGTCCGCGGTGGGTCAACTGGGCGAGGTGGTGGTTGTCGGACCAGGACACGGGGTTATGGGGAAAGCTTGGAACGGAGGCACATGGAGGGGAGGGCCAAAGGGGCTGCTGCTGCTTCTTTTCCGAGTGGACCAGCTGGTGTTGCGACTCGGAAGGCCGAGTTTGTGGGTCATCGAGCCGAGCTAAGGAGGAGCCGAATTGGAGGAGAGCGACGAGGAGGAGGAGGAGGAGGTGGAGATGACGACGGGGGAGAGAAGAAGGGAGAGCAGGTAGCGAGGAAGGTAGAGGAGACCGAAGACGTAGGAGGCGGCGACGATGGAGAGGAGAGGGTGGGTGGAAAGGGAGGCGACCGGTTTATGTTTGGAGGCCTCTGCAACCAAGTGAGGGATAATCTTCTCTTGCGACACAGTGGCAGTTTCGGTGCTGTTCTTGTTTCCATTGGGAGCGACAGAGGTGGGAGTTAGAGATTTGGTACGTGGGAGGGAGGATAGAGGTGGATAGATGAAGGGATGGACAGTGACAATGTGGGAGCCTCTGTCACCATCCGGTCACTCTGCCATCACATCCAAAACCCTGCTGCCTCTGCACTGGTGGATGCCCCACTCTGCTTCCATTCCGTCTCGGCAACACCAAGGCCATAGGGACCGTTTGGTCTCCCCAGCAGCACTCGATCTTTTCCTCCTGAAGTTGAAGTAACAATTACAAAGTCTATCTTCAAGTGCTGCACCATAGAAATCCATCCCTTGCTTTCGATTATCTTCTGGCTGATCATTAATTCTGTTATGAAGCGCATATTTGTGTTTTGGGAATTCTAACTTTTCTATGGTTATGGATTGGCCTTGATCTTTGTGTGTTATGCTTATTGACTACCTGTTAGGCCTTTCGATTTAATGCTTGTTTATCCAGTTATCCATTTACTCTGACATTTTCATGCCTTGGGCCTAAATAATATCATCCTGGGTGGCCTGTCATCAAATGGGGGCCTTAGTTTATATTGTTTAAATATGTTCACATGCAGGAATCTTGACATCTAAATCATCTACTTTTATTTAGGTAAATTTGTTTAATTTATGGTTATATATCCTTATATTTATATTATATAATCTATATTTTTATTTTCAAAATTTTTGATGTGTGAACACCTACTACACCTTACATATCTTGTACCAAACTTTTAAATGATGCATCTTTTTTACTGTATCTTCGACCATATTTTTAAAATTTTAAACAAATTATACTCGAACTTATCTTTGCCGTATTATTCCCATACATCATTTAACTATGCTTATGACTGCACAGCTCACGAGTGAAGATTTGCTCACTAACTCAGGGCTAACTTCGTCTCTTAGTTTTTCTTCTTCCTTTTTCTCAAAACCATATTTTTTTAGTTTCATTTCAATTGATTGTTTTTAGGTTATATGACTTGTAATGCCACATTGTTTAGGGATAAAGTGCAGTCACTTCTATGAACTAAAAGTTTTGAGATATGGATACAAAATGCAGGATGCATCTGTTGGAGACAGTTGAACTTCCACTCGTATTTAAAGAATAGAAGCATCAAATGGAGGACACTAGCATTCTGCAAGTAACTCCATCTTCGTCTGTTCGTGAAAGAAGCCACATATTCTGGGGATCAGCTTTTCTGCTTTTTGGCTGTGTCACTCCTTGAATTTTTCTTTGCAACCATCTTATCCAAGCTTCTTCCACCCTTTGAAAATCGATTTCTTTCTACTGTTCAAACTGACAGGTATTCTTAAGTGTCATAAATACTATGATTTGGTTCTATCCATGTAATTGTTTATCACGCTAATAATTACGTTAATGGTTGTATCATGCAAAGTGATAAAAAGTAATAACATGTGTTCCCATTAATTATCACTTCGATCATTTATTGAGTGTGAATTGATTTTGGCAGCTTCTGCCTGTTACAAACTTGTTTTTTTGGTTATTCCCATTTCTAATGATTCAATTGTAAGGGATCTTGCAGGTATTTGGATCCATGTCATGCATTTCTGCAAGCTAATATTTAACGAACATGCAATTTATATTCTTACTAGTGTGTGGACAACCACAGGTTCAAAACCTAGATCCTTGAAAATATTTTTCTTGTAAGTAGTGCATTATTGATTCTAAACATCCTAGGCGGACATCAGAGACGTATTTTTGTTCTTAAAAATTTATCCCTTGAACCATGGATTTGATTTTTGCTAGTCCTATAGAACCTTGCTTCACCATGTTACTTTTTCAAGACCTGTAAGAGAATATCAATAGATAGTTTCAAGTGGGATATAAGTTGCACAAATTACCTAAATCTGGCAAATGTTTGTTTTACATCTGGCCAGATAGACATTGTTCCTGATTGGGAGTTCTCCCCCTTTTTGATGTAGAGTCTACTGCCATGTCTTGAGACTAACATTACAAGTGCCACCATCACAACTTGATCTTCAGTGGGGCATAAACAGTATTCCTTCCTTGTGTGTGCATGCATGCATGATGGCTTTGTGCCATTATTTATTGCTTAATAATCCTTTTTTTTTTCAAATTCCAAGAGTAAACCAACCTACTTAGGATGAAGCACAAATCACTGGTAGCTCGAGCCATGGGCAGGCCAAACTTCTAACACCACCGGTCCATTTGTACATTCATTGAACAGCTCCTTACATATAGCTTAATCATCACCCTCCAGTATTAAGTTGTCACTGTACAGGTGTGTGATGTAAAATTGTCCTTCCAAACTCATTCTAAGTTTGATGATGCACTAATTTGGTTGCAGCCATTCAAAGATGTTTTCTATTGAGTAATGCTGCACTTATTGTACAACTGTGGTGTGCTGTGGATTTTTTTTAAAAATTTAAAAAATGTCAACCTTCCTGAGTAACATGTCCATAAAATGCAAATCATGACCGGACAGCTCCAAAAATTAAAAGAAGAAAAATAATGGTAATAGGATGACTATTTTGGCCCTTTTTTGGGAAAATTTTTGAGCCATTAGATCACGGTTTATGCTGTACAGATGTGTACATTGGATAGACCCTGACATCTGCCTTGTCTTTTTGAAGATAAATAAATCCATTACACACCGCGAGTATGCAATAAACCCAGATGTGCAACAAGTATTACTTTTTTCTATTAACATTTAACATCTGTAACCATGAAGTTGTAACTTATCCCTCCTTGGGGAATGCATGACAAAGTCTGTCTTTGAAAACCAGAGGAAGTGTTTCTGCTTAGGTGCAAGGTTGGATCGTTGTAATACACTGAAATGTCATCTAGTTGTACATTTCAACTTTTGTATTGATGAAAAATGCTGAAAAAATGAAAGCGAAGACTGTCATGGCAACCAGCTTTGGAGAAAATGTGGTGTAAACAAAACTGGGGATTTTGATTTTACCGAACTTTAAAACTTCTGTTTTTTATTTTCTTGCAATCCAATAGACTTTGTCCAGATCTCTTTGAGGGTAGCAGTTATCCAAGTTACTTCACATGTCCTCAACTAGAATTGGAACTCCTTAGGGATTATGACTGGCTTTTTACTAGCTGGATCCTAGCTACTGTCCCCTTTTCCCCCCTCCTTTGTTGCTTCTATGGTGGGGCCTTTTTAACTAACAGATTGCCTTTGAAGTGCATATATAGCAATTTTTTTAGCCATTTATAGTACATAGTGTGCTACGAGAAGGGGGTAAGGAAAAGGACAGGAGAATTTGGACTCATAAGCCACTTTTTCTACTAAGAGAGGTTACAAATGGATGTTAGCACAAAAGTTTTAAGGCAAACTCTTCAAAACGGTGGCGTCCTATCTGGAAATGGCTTGCACCACAGAGAATGAAGCTGCTTATGTGGAAGATCTTGTGGAATTGTCTGCTAACTGCTAGTATCCTCAAGAAATGGGGTATCATCACATCTGATTTTTTGCATGAGGTTTGGAGCAGCATTAGAGGATTTGAATCATTCTTTGATCCTTTGTAGCACAGCCAAGGAGTTGTGGACACTTGTTGCCAGTCATGTGGGCTGGAGCAGATTGCCTATTAATTTGGAGGTGTGGTGTTGGTGTTTGAGAAATGAGGAAAAGTCCTTGTGCACTATCCATACAAAATCATTTGTGGTCTTCACCCTGTACCAGATCTGGAAAAGCCGGGAATTTGTGGATTTTGAAGGAGAAAGTAATTAGCCATACCATATAAGGATTTGTATTATATGTCTGTGTCGGTAAAGGCTTTTCTCAGTCAGGAACTTTCTTCAGAAGGCTAAGGTTAGAAACAAGAAGGAAGCTCAATTATGTGAAGCTTGGGGATTTGATATTCCGATGGACAATGGATTGGCAGGCACAGAAGTATGGCAACTATCTGTAGGCTAGACCAAGATGAATATTGATGGAGCTAGGGATTTGGTTAGTAGCCAAGGGGGGAGCAGGAGTTGACATAATAGGTTGCTTGGGACATGTTGTCATGGCAGGTGCTTTTCATTTGGGACAGGTATCTGTGATTATGGCAGAAACTTTTGCTTTGAAGAAAGGTATTGACCTTATTCTTCATAACAACGGCATTTGTAATCTTCTAGTCTGCTTTGAAGGGGACAGCTTATCAGTGATACAAGAAGTGAACAATATTCAGCAGGAAATCTTGGAAATTAGATTGCTGGCGAGAGATATTAGGGTCTCACTATAGGCAGTTAGAGAATTCAAGGTGCTTCACACAAAGGGAGAAGGTAATAGAGCTGTGGACTAGCTGGCGAAAGACGCAAGGGAGGCCAGAAAATGAACATCACCTGGACAGTCACTCTCCCACGAGATAATGTAACCAATGCACACCACGGTGTGTAGTGTGTTTAATTATATTGCAAGTGCGTCCCTGATTGTTTCACATGGGCTGATGAGACTTAAAGAATCAGAAGCTTTCAATAAAAAAAGGGAGAAAAAGATGGGCTCCACACTTCTTTAATGAGTTTTTTTGTTCCCCGATTTTCATCATCCTATAATAGTTGACTATGTAAGATGACTAGACATGAATTGCATGGCATAGTATGCAACAAGTATTATATATTCTTCCATATATAATAGTTGTACACTTGTCTCCATTTACGTGGTGTTTGTTTGATATAATTTGTCTGTTATAGAATCTCTGGTTTTAAAATCAGTGTATCCTTCGCTCAAATCTGACCCTCATTTTTAGCTACAGCTACTATCTCCTCTGCATGCCGGTCTATCACCGCGTTCAAATTCTAGGCTAGGACTAATGGGCTGCATGCTATCTGAAAACTAGTAAAAAGTGTTGCAATAAAATTTTTGAGCCAGCATAAACCTTAGAAGCAAGATTTAGTCATTTTGGGATTCTTCTCATCACATAAGTAATCTTATGGTGGTTTCAGATCGTGTTGTTTAGTTTTCTTTTATAAAGATCTCTATAAACATGTTAAAACTCTTGCACCTTTTTCAAGACCGTATTGTGTAGTTTTCTTTTTAGAACTCCAAACTAAGTTAGGTGGAGGCAAATTCAGTCAAAGATAGAACGAGAGACAAAATTATAAAGAAGCGGTAGAGAAGGTTAGAGTTGTAGCTATATAAGATATGTTGCACTATGTGAATAGTTCCCTATGGTTGCATGTGTTGGACTCTAGTTTTTTTTCTAATTTTATTAGATAATATTTTATCAAATTATTTGATGTATATTCTTCGAGAACTCTAATTACAATTTTCTTAGGAATGTGACAACTCCTTTCTTAACTAGTATCTATATTTGACAACTTTTAGATATTTTACTTTTTTATTGAAATAAAATAATATATATAGTAATAACTTCTTGGTTTATATTGATGTGTTGATATTGAAGATTAGATGGAGTTCTTTGTTAATATTGATATGTTGAATGTGAGTGTACGAATGTATAAGAAGTATTACATGAATGTAATACAGGTATAATATGAGCACATAACGAGTACGTAAAAAATAATAATAAATTACTTATGTTTTCTTTTAATTGACATTAGTTCTTTTTTCTACGTTTATGAAAAAGTGACGCTAATATTTATTTTTATGTTTCTTCCATTACGTGTCAAAAAAACTAATACCTACGTTTTTTCAGCACGTGGCAAAAAGTAGTATTTATGTTTCCTTCATGTCGTGGCTAAAAGTAATATCTATATTTTTAGAAATGTAGGTGTATCTTCTTACGTGCGTGTGCATAGATGAATTTTACTTATGCTTCTATTAGTCTACTTTTACATTTTTAAAGTGTAGGTATAAGTTGATGTATACTTACGTTTTACATAAACACAAGTAAAATCTTTAATCACGTGAGCAAGCGTCATATTTTCAAAGCGTAACTTTACCCATGTTTCTTGGACCTATACTTACATTTTAGAAACGTAAGTAAACGTCTCATTTGCTATAGTGCGTAGAAGATGACCAAACTTCTCTCAGATCTCCCATGGCAGAGCTCCACAGAAGTTTTCAACATGAGGATACTCGTCTAAATACAGGGGGACACCTGGGCTCAAGGGTGGTTGGGCTGTTCGACCCTTGGCCCTGTGCCTTCCGACTTGGGATCATGAAGCAACATCGCTCGACCTCAGCTCACAGCCCTCAACTTAGTCCTATCTCCCAAAGGACCTGTTAGCTCGCAGCTTGCGTCCCGCAATGGCCTTCCATCTAGAGCTATGGCCACCAAGATAGGGCCTTCAGCTTGGCTGCTTAGGAGCCCCACGTTTTCTCAATGCTCAGTCACAATGTAAAGACTGACCAGAGATGAACATCGTGGAGCTCCTCGAAGATCATCATCGGCTACGCTCGACCTTGCTCTCTTCTTCTCAAGCTCTGTAACTCGATCCCATTGAAAAATAAATTCAAGCGTAGCATAGCACCACTTCGGCGCCATATGTGAGAACCGACCAGAAGTTGTGGCTCCAACACCTGCAAAGAGAGCTGACGTTAGTGCTAAGTGCCCCCATCATGCAGTTAGGTGTGTCCAGCCCATCGCGACCCCAGGGACTAACTTCATGATTCAGTAGGCCCACGGATGACGACCCTCGGTACCAAAACCTTGTAATAATGGCCTTAGTTAAAGGCACGTCCACCTCTCTAACTGAGAGCATGGGTAGCTTTCGCCCCTTCTTTTTTTCCCATCATTCAATCTTGTAGTTATATCTTGAAAGAACATTGCGGAGAACATTTTTTACTGCAAGTTTGGCCTAGTCACCTGAGAGGCGACCAGTTGTCACACCCCGAACGAGACAAAAATACCGAGACGCGAACAATTATCAAGCGTGTCGATTAAGACTCAGATGACAAGTATGAACAATAAAATGGACAAGTCATATTTTATTTCAAAATCTTAGATTTCTTACAAATATCTTTCAAAAACTTTCAATACATTTATTCTTTAAATGGACAGATTTGGAAGAAAATCTTCTAAGACTCTCAAGACTCTTATTCACTCTAGTGCATTCCCGTCGTCTTTGAAATTTCTTGAAAAATTATCAAGACACGTAAGGTGAGCTAAAAGCTCAATAGGACCGCCCTCTACTACAAATCCAGAAAACAGAGCACCTCCCTGTGGAGGTCTCTCCACGTCTCATTCGCCCCACTGCGAAGGGGAAGACAAAGGGGAACCCAACCCCGGACATTCCCACAATCGGAGCACCATAATTTAACCATAATCAAGGCCCTAAACGGCCAAATCCGTTGCACAACCCCATAGCATGCTTAAACCCCCGAGCAAGAAAAAACCTATTCCCTCGGCCTCACCGAGCATGGAATCGCGGGGAAACGCACTGGAAGAAAGCAGGAATCCATCCTCCTACTACAATCCAAGCAACAAATCAAGGCCCAACGGGCCAAAACCGTCGTTCGCACCCCTCCCGGCATGCTCAACCCCAAAGCTCGAACATAAACCCCACTCGACCTCTCCGGGCACAGAAACGATGGGAAAACGCACGGGAGAAGTAGGGAACCGTCCCCCTACATGGAATCTGAGCTTTAATCTCATCAAACCTCAAACAGACGATCATCCCCGCGGCCGGCTCCTCACGAACGCTGCCGCTTCCACCTCCGGGTTCATCCTCGCCGCACGCCGTCGCCGCCGCGCCGCCACGCACCCATCGCTTCCTCCGTCAGCCGCCAGAGGGAGAAGGGAGAGTGAGCAGGAGAGGGGGAAGCGTGAGGAAGAAGAAAACGGAAGGAGAATGAGGGAACGGAGGGGATAAAGGGGATTAAGGTTATTATATTGGATATGATATATCATATTTATCATCATCTTTTCATTCCTTTAGAAAACCACAATAGCGTTGAAAAAACCCCAAAAAATACGACTGGACTCCGAATAATTCCAGAAAAATACCGAGACACTCCATGCGCCTCCACGGACCCCGATCAATCAAGAAACACACCGACAAAAGGGTCCGAGAAACCATTATAAAAGGTCCGAAACCTCCTCCGACACGATCCGAGACCCACAAAGCAAGATCCGAAAATCCGGGGTCTTATAGCCCCCCACTCCTTACAAAAATTTCATCCTCGAAATTTAGGATGGAACACGGAACTCAGGAGGAAGGACTCACCCATGGAAAGGACTTCATGGTCACTGCACCACCATGCTACAGACCGCACAGTCACATCGAGGAACACCGCCGGACCAGCACAACCACAAGAGCCCTCGCGCTCCACCACACCAGCTCATGCCAGGCCCCGCACCGACCGAGGCACACAAGACCAATAAGTCCGGCATCACCTCAGCCTCCTCGAACTACCAAGGGCACAGCACACCCGACACACGCCGCATGCGGAGAACCACACGATCCTCAACGGAAGACCGCAACAACAACCACTCGGTCAATAGTTACTCCAGCTACAAGACACCGAGCACTCCCTGCAGGAAGCACCTCACACCTCATCCTCAGGTGGGAATCTCGCCGCCAAGCACACTAGCCACACTCTTCCATCGGCTCTCCACCACCAGCAACACATGACCTCGAGCTGAACGCTACGATACACACTGGCCAACGCCGACCCCAAAAACCAACGCCTCACCTGACCCAACAACACCAACACTATCAAAAGGCACCTCACGGACCACCGCCAAGCTCCACCAACCGGAAACCACCATGCACAACAACCCACTCTCAGCGCCCACGCACACACAACAACCCTTGCGCAGCTCCTTCCGAGCCAAGGGAACACCACAATCCAGACCGCGGCACCACCAAGATACACTCTACTCCAAACTCTCTCGAGTCTTGCCACGGACAAGCACTCCATCTATAACTGCTATAACTCTCGATCGATCTCGAACCTCATGCCCGCCTAACAACCTGTGCAATAAACCACTTCTCATCCAGGCCCTTAACCAATCCAACGACTTCCTTGACTACACAAGATGACATCCACACGGGATCTCCACGCCAATGCTAACGCCTCACACTCCTCGGATCCACCACCGGAACAACCACACCGACCCAAGTCGGTCAACTCCCACGCTCATTCCTGAGCACCGAACACCTGCACCAAACAACCGGCCCAAAAGGCCACGACCTGCCTCATTACCAGTCGCTAAGTGGCTCCTCCCTACGCCATACGACACAAATCAAGGGGAAAACTGGCGCAACAAACCACTTCAACCAACCACTCTCAACACTGAGCTCCCCGATACTCAACGCTGCCTGCACCACTTAGCATGATATCGCAGCCTACGCACGGCAACCAAGGCCATTCACACAACCAGACACCACTCTTCACCCAAGGGCAACTCTCCATAACTGACTCTGGGACCTCCAAAACACCCTTAACATGTAACATACGCCATACTCGACCACCAATCCGATCCTGGAGCCCATGGGATACCAACCCACCACGCTTCCGCTACGCAACTCTGCACCAACAAAGGCGCAGAAATGGAAAAGAACTTGGCATCCGCAAAGGCGATCCACCTACAAACACAGGTCTCAAACAACAGGGCACCTAGAGAGACCCCACACCAGCCTTACAACACGCCACCCAATCACGGTCGGTGACTCTACTCGCCCGATTCAGCATGACCTGCCAATGCCTACGCACCAAGACATCGACGAGGGACAACCGCATAGTCCCTCACAGGCAGTTCCACTGCCAGCGGACAGATGCTTCCAGGGACTACCGAACGCCTCTCGGAAAACATGAGCACAAGGAAGCACAATTACAATGGGGAAAACAACGGAATTAAACAAAAGCACAACATACAATAACCGAAAATCACGTGAACCTTTCACGGAGTGAGCACAACAACTCCACTCGGCCAAGTGCCTCGCGCACACCAGGAACCCTGACTCTCCAGGTTAGTGGAACGCGGCAAGGATGACTAGAACTGGGGCAGCCCCCATGGGCACTCGCGAGCAACAAGACCAACCTGATCACACTTGAAACACTCCAGCTCGGCCCCACCAACGGTGCCCGGCCCGCCCACGAGAAGCCAGCCACATCTCGAACACATTCTTGGCTGCACACTCTAACCAAACCGCAGCGGTCAAACCACTAGATGCTGAAAGGACACGACAGGCACTGTAATACCCCGGACCTTTCGGATATTTTATTGGGTCCCGGATTTATTTTCTCGGAGAATTTGTTCCCATTTTACCTGGAATTATCTTTCGGACATTTTTCGGGTTCGGATCCGTGCGTTTCGGATCAGTTTCGAAGGTCCCGAAACATGTTCCGCGGTGTCCCGTATTTTTCCCTGACATGACCTACGGAACCCCGTAGCGGGTAAACCGGGTCGTTCACCTACTCAGGGATGGTACCATGGTGATCGGCGTGTTTCGAGGATTGCGGTGGTATATTTTTCTATTTTTTCGTATTTTTCATAAAATCCAGATTTTCTATATAACCCCCATTTCTTTTTCTTTTTCGTTTCTTCTTCTTCCTCCTTCCTCCCTCCCGTGAGCGACCGGTGCCCCTCCCCCCCTCTTCCATGAACGCAGCAGTGTGCTCCCCTCCGGCTGCAGACGGCGGTGGGTGACGGCGCGGCGACGGCGGTGGTGGCGTGGTGATCGTGCCGGCGCGCGTGGTTCGTGGGAAGCTCAGGAAGAACGAGGGTTTCGCGGCATTTTCTTCACAGAGCGGCATCCGCGGCGCGTAGAATCTTCGATAGAGGTAGGGAGATGGACCCCTAGCTCGCGTATTTCATTTCCCGCGGATTTGGTAGCCCGTGGCGAGCCGAGCGTGGGTTTATTGCCATTTTGGGGAAAATCCATGATTTGGGGGTGTGAACCAGATCTAGCATTTTAACACATTAATCGGTGGTTTGTGGGCATCATTGAATGCCTAGGGGCCGAGGGAAGGGTTTCCCTTTTGTTTCCCCATCACCCGGGGGTGATAGGGGCGTGGATCAGATTTTTGGGGCGTTTCCCGCCGTTTCGGGTTCGGGACGCCTTGGCGGTCGTTCCAGAGACCGCTAAGGGCGCCCAGCGGACCAAGGGTAGACTGCTAGGGGTCTCCCTCTGTCAGTTCAAGGCTGGCGGTCACGCGATAGACCGCCAGGGTCCTTGGCGGTCCAGGGTTAGACCGCTAAGACCGCTTGAGTTCCATGTGTTCCGAGGGTTTAGCGGTCCAGAGAAGGCCCACTAGCCAGTGCCTCGCGGTCCAACGGTGGGCCGCTAAAGGTACATGATTTCAGTTTGTAGCGGTTCAGGGTTAGACCGCTAGCCGTTCCTTGGCGGTCCAAGAGTAGACCGCTACGCCTCGCGGCGGCCTAGGGTTAGACCGCCAGGTGACTTTCATGCTCGAAATGTCGGTTTCGCATTGTATTGGTCTCCGGTCGACCCGGTTGTGACCCAGCGGTCGACCTTCGGCCTTGTGAGTGTCCCGGACACCCCGTGGGTTCCGTGTCCGTGTTTCTGGAGTGTCGGGAGGTGTAGTGTTACCTCGATTAGCATGCCCGTAGGTGTGTGTGTTCCGAGCTTTGTGTTACGCTTGTTCAAGTCACCGTGTATCGGTGTGAGTGTAGTGGAGTTCCCCCACATGTCGTGGGTTTCTTTGGAAGATGATTCCTGAGTGGGCCATGTGTTTGGCCTTGGACTGTGAGTCCAGTCGTCCAGCTTGGAGCTGGAGGTTTCCCGATTTTCCCTGGGATGGGAAATCGGCGTGGCGGCTTGTGAGCTGCCTTGGGAATCATACTTCTGTGCTTTCCGCGTTGGCCATGTGTGTGGCCTTGGACTATGAGTCCAGTCACCCCGCCTGGGGCTGGAGGTCTCTTGAGTTCCCTTTTGAGGGGATGGTAGAGGCGGCTCGTGAGCTACCTCGGTATTCATGCTACCGTGATTTTAGGCCTAGAGATTAGACTAGATTAACGGCGTTGTGCCGTTGCGTACAACGGTCTTGACCCCGAGTCTTGTGACTCAAGGACCGTTGGATTTAATTAGTGAGTCTAGAGGACTGTCCAGAGTCCAGTGGCTCGGCGCCACTTGGTTCTTCTCGACTTTCGCGCAGGGTGCGTGCGTGCTTCTCGGAGTTTCTCCTCGGAGAGTGGTCACATCAGTTACTCCCCACTAGTCGTAACCTTTCGACACGCGAGTGGTCCCACCAGGGAGTGGTGGCGAGGCTATCCCGAGAGACGATTTTTAGGCTGGTTACCGTCGGGCCCCACGTTTGACGCCAGAGTCCGGCTGAGGGGAAAACTAGTCAGAGGGCAAGACCTAGGACGTATGGTCTGTGTGTGCACACGTGGTTGGGGGCCGTTGGACTCGCGCTGATGAGCGTGACCCCAGCTAGTCACTTGTTTAGTGGTTACTTGTACGGTGTCTCAGTTCCCGCTAGGCCGGAGGGAGACACCTGAGGCGCAGTCTAAGACGTCAGTGGACGCATCCGGCCTTGCATCTGGTGGGCAGGTACTCCTGTCACGTGAGACGTGACTCTCCTATTTTCGGGTTCCGTTTCCCGTCTGCGAGATGTGGTTTATTGGACCGTCCGGTGTTTCCGAGGTAGTGGCCAGGGTGCCAGGGGCTTTACCGAGGTTGTGTCTTGTTGAGCGGTGTCCGCGATCGGGTGGTTGAGATTGTACCTTGGACAGCGTGTCCAGGTTGGCCTTGTCCTGGGAGACAGGCTTCTGCGGCAAGGTTGCCGTGGGTTTACCTCGGTAGGTGGTGTTGGTGTGGTTTGGTTCCCGATTGTGAGATCGGGATTTCCTTTCTATTGCCAGTAGGAGTAGCTGTAGTGCCGAGTTTTGATCGGCCACCGGTTCGCTATTCCTGCTATAGTTGTAGTTGTCTTTCCTTTCTGCTACCGCCGTTATTCTCGGTTGGGGTTCCACGGGATCCCTACTGAGCCAGTGACAGGAGGCTCACTCCTGCGTTTCAGGTGAGGCAGTTCTTCCTCGAGGTTCGAGGGTGCTGTTCGGAGGTTCCTAGTTGCCAGCTTGCCAGACCGAGTGTTCACTTGACATGTAGTACGTTTTACTGCTTTAGACTGTACTTTCTATTAGACTGGACTTTGTTGTAGTAGTTGTTTATTTATTTCTATTAATTGGTGTATTATCCTGCTTTATTTTTTATTTCTTTGTGCCTCCACACTCCTTGTAGCTCTTCTGAGCCCTCCCGGCTCGTGGGCGGCGGGTCAGGATTCGAATGGTATCGGGCCTTCCCGATATCCGGATCTTGGGTCGCTACAGATGGTATCAGAGCACTGGTTGTGGACGTACATAGGAATTCGAGATATTGTAGTGATCAGAGTCCGTAAGGTCCAGTACAGTCGGCAGCTGGCATAGGGTTTCGTGCATATTTTTCACTTTGTTTCTCGCTTGAGAGCTTGAGTGCGCTGCATGGCGCTACGAAGGTGGTTGTTGTTCGCGGCTTTCGTGCCGGTGTGGGGCCCAAGGGATGTGGTAGAGAGATTTCTTCCCGATGGGTTGTGACCCCGGTTGTGCTGCATTGAGCAGAGGTTGCTGGCAGGTGCGTTGCTGCGTTGCTGTGTTTGAGGAATTTGCAGCGAGGTCAGGTGGCTGGCGTAGATTATTCGTGGTTGAGTGGCCGTGAGCGTGCTCTGAGGGGGCTGTTGTCGAGTTTGGCCACTCCAGCCTGAGATTTACCCAGCCCCTGATGTGTTAAGGTTGTGGTTTAAGGTGGCAGAGCGGGTGTTCTGATCGGGTGGTGCGCTCGGGTGAGCGGAGGATCTTCTCGGTGAGTTGCTGATTTTCGAGCCTGATGTCCTCGTCGTGCTCTGTGGCATCAGGAATGACGTGTCGGTCCCGATTGTTTTGTGGATTGCGGATTTCGAGGTAGGATTGGGCGGAGTTGTCCCGGTAAGTTCTTACTCCTACGCTCCTATGTGCGAATGGGTTGTGTTCGCCTGGATTCGACTTGAGTTGTAAAGGTTCCGCGGTGAGTGCGAGACTCGAGGATGAGCGTTGACGGTTGGCGATTATGGCTCGTGTTGTGGCTCTTGGCGTGGCGTGTTGCAGTTTGAGGAATTGCAGTGGTGGTGCATCGAGAGATGCTGTGATTGTGGTCTGACGTGACACAGGTCGATTATGTCGGAGGCGCTGACCTGACGTGGTAATGATTTTCTCTGTGCTGGAAGGTGTCGTTTCCAGTATGCGCGAGGTGCGAGATCAGGTCGAGTGTGGAGTTTTTCTGTTGGTCGGAGATGTGTTGGTTTCTCCTTTGGTTGGGGAGATTCGTGTTTGGCTAAGGTTCGTCGTCTTGCATTGTGTGTTTGGATTGGTTGGCCTTTGTGTGCCATGAAGTCCGTGCGAGACATGTTCCGTGTTGTGGCAAGGTGGTTTCCTGTGAGAATTCGTGCCCAATTCGCTTGCTGTGTGAGGGTGTGTTGGCACTGCTGTGTAATGACGAGTGTCGATTGGGCGGTGTCCGCGAGAATTCTTGGCTGGTGTTGGAATTTTTTGATTTATTTCTGATCGGGGTCTATAGAGTTGCAGAGGATTGCCAGATTATGAGGGAGAATCTGTGCTTGGGGTTTGAGGTAAGGGAGCTCTCCTCACCCTATTTTCTGAAGTTGGCCAGCCGAGTTGTGGATTGTCGGGATGGCGAGTCCTGAGTTGCCGTGTTTGGCTGTGCGCATGGATCAAAGTGCGCAGCGGAAGCGTGGTGGGCTCATAACCCACAGGTTTAGGATCGTAGCGTTGGTTGCTACAGGCAGATTTCCTGAGGTTGCGTTGAGCATCTGAGGATTGGTTCCTCTGTGTGAGACGTGTTGTTGTCGTGCCGCTGCTTGAGGCAGTGTGGTTCGTTGCACTGACAGGATGGAGTGTTGGGGGAAAATGTTGGCAAGTGTGCCGCATGAGTACCCTGTTCATGTGATGGGAGCCGTGTCAGGCGTCGGTGTTAGACCCAGATGGGGTTGTTGAGGATGTCGCCTGACGGAGGTCGAGGACGTGTTGGTCAGAGTCGGTGGCTTGGTGCCCGGCTTGTGTTGCCAATCGTGTCCTCAGATGAGATCATGTTTTGGAGAAGTGATCTCTGAGAGATTTTGGGTTCCGGTTGGTAGCTACGAGTGACTGGTAAGGCTAGTCTCGTGGTCGACCATAGTGAGATGCGTATCGACTGGGGACCCAGAGTGCATTGGTCGTGGTGTTGGCGACTAGGCTGCCGTAATTTTGGATGGCACTTTCCTCCCCTAGAGACGTGTGCCATGAATTGTTCCGGTGGTGTCCCGTGGCTCTGTGATGAGGGCGGAATCAGGATTGGCAGGTGTCCACTTGGATTAATTGAGATAGGTTTCGATGAGACAGGACGGAAGAGTGACGACTGTGGGCTGAGGCCTTTGGATAGAGGTTGGTGTCGCAATGGTTATCCTTGGTCTGTGACCAGCGTGGGATGGTTCCCATGTAAGTCTGAGTCGAGTGAGGTGATGACCGAAGACACCAGGATATTGTCATTTGGTTTCATCGTGCACCCCTGAGAGGGTAGAGTTAGGGATGTCAAAAATACCCGTAAACCCGATTACCCGCATTACCCGACCCGTGATGGGTCGGGTAATACCCGAATAAACGGATATGGATTCGGGTTCGGATATGTTGTGTATGTGATTTTGATGATTACAAAATGCCCTTGTTGCTTGGCCTTGTGCGTGAATGGTTACTCATGTCTTCATGTGTATGAAGTATAAAATGATTGTGGAAAATGATTACAAACTGTTTCTTTTGGGATATCATCATGTGGATACATCTGCGTCACTATAAGGCTCATACGTGCTTTGAGGTTAGCACATTGCATATACCATCTACACCTGGTGAGATTGCTCTATCTTCAATGTGAAAGGTCTTTGTGAAAAGCATACTCGAGCATCATGTCCTATTGAGCCACATGTCATGCATGTGTACCTTGGTAATGCTAAATGAATGATTGAGATGCAAATATCATGGCTTGCCCCCAAGAAAATGATGTGTGGTTTGAAAGTTTGAATGATGGTTCCTTGTCCTTCGGATCATATGGCTTAAATGGTTGGTGAAATGGCTTGTAGGAGAATTGGGTTGAAATTGGGATCTTGAGATTCGGTTTAATATCAACTTGCTTATGAGTTCATTGCCATATAGTGCAGGGTAATATTGCTTCAAGGTAAGAAGTTATATTGGAATCCATGGTGAGACTCTTCTAATCTTGAACTGGAAAATTGAGTTCTCTAATGCCTTAATACTGATCTATCATGGGAATGCTCATATGCCTCATGCTAATGATTTCGCAATCACATTTCATGACCTATGGGTCTCGGTCTCAAAACTAGCTTCATATGTTAATACATGACCCATATATTTTGATCTTGATCTAACCTCTTGATTTATCATATTTTTCAGGATGCAAAATCATTATTGATCTTCATGGGATTATGGTAACATTTAATCAATTGTTTCCCTTTGGTTTGATGGAGGTTTTAGTTATTTTTCAAACTCAAACTGTCTTACAGTCTTCACCATTTTCAATCCAACCGTTGGATCTCCCCATAAAAATTATATGTTGTAGCTCTGTGAGTTCTCTTTCCAACGCCTCCAGTCTCGCTTCGATCGGAGTTCGGAGCTAGGAGAAATAATTCCTGCCGCCGGAGCGCGCAGTGCTATTTTTTATGTAACCTGCCTGAAAGGGTCGACCCCAGGGGTCGACCCCAAGGGTCGACCCCTGTAACACAAGGTGCTGTTTTGTGTTTTCCAGCAACCTGTTGCCCGAGGGTCGACCCCTTCCGGACGGGACTTCCGAAAGTGTTTAAAATCCATTGAAAACCCTTTCAAACATTACCATACTACCCCCTATTAGTTTCTATTGTTATTAAGGTGTTTTTAACATGTATTAGGAGGGTTTTATGAGTCTTTTCCCCACCCCTTAAGTTGCTTATATAAGAGTTACGAATTTGGGAGTTCATCAACCCTAATGCTCATTTTGTTCATTCGTATAGGTGAAGAAAAGGGGAAAACGTGGTGGAGCTCTTCCAAGGAGGATATCATCTACATCCGTGAAGATCTGGAGCTCGTGGAAGAAGAAGAAAAGGAGTGGATCGAAGAGAGGATCAAGAGGACGTAAGAATCGTCGTCATTCGGCTACCCTCCAACTTGTGGTTCAAGGAACATCATCAACCGGCCTTGGAAAATAAAGGGGGATCACTTCTATGTCTTCTATCAGTTCCTTGTGATATGTTCTATGATCTATATTTTTGTTTGAGATTAGCTTAAAGATTGAACTCATTATGTCTATCTACTCTTTCAGGTGAAGAGAGGAGATTGGAATAAGGAAAAGGGAAGCGGCTAGAGGAGAGGAAGAAGATGATGTCAAGATTATGATCATCCCTCAATGAGCAAGGAGAATCGGATTTTGATGAAGAAGGGGGAGCCTTATACTTGATGCATCCTTCTAGTTTACATCTATAGATTTTGTGTGGAAGGTCATAGCATAAATTCGTGTTTGTTACATATACAATTGACAGAATATTTTGTGTGGGTGTTCGGAGAAAGGGGTCTCCGAGTGTGTGTGTGGTCTGTTGTGTGTCGATCTGTGCGGAGTATATCCGCGTGTGTTGTTGGGAGTTTTCTCCCGTGTGGTTGTGTAGGCCTTGTCCTACGTGTGTGTGGACGGAGTTGTGTCTCCATGTGAAGTATTCTGTTCGGGGTGTGTTCCCCAACGTTGTGGGTGTGTGTGTGTGTGTGTGCTGCTGTGGCAGCAGTTTGAGGCAAGGCCTCGTGTGTGTGTGTTGCTGCAAAAGCAGTGTGTGTGTGTTGGGGTTCGTCCCCGTGTTGCTACATTTTGTAGTGTGTAGTGAAGCCTCACCGGTTTGGTGAGGGGTGGACGTAGGGAGCCCGTCGTGGTCCCGAACCACCTTAAAAATCTCCGTGTTTTGTGGTTTGATTTGTGTGATTGTGTGTTCTCTACTATCTAGTTATGTAATCGTGTGAGCTCGGTGAGATTGAGTGAATTAAGTTTAAAGTTTTTTAGATTAATTTCCTCAATCCTATCAATCTTGTAAATTCCGCTGTGTGGTAGTTTGTGTTTTTAATTGGACATAGTTGTTAGCAGAAGGATCTATTCACCCCCCCTCTAGATCCGTGTTCCTGCACTACGGGACCCAATAATTGGTATCAGAGCAAGGCTCTGTTGTCCCTAGATCTTACGATCTACAGAGTGATCCCAGTGCATTCCACAATCATGAATTTTTCTACTGAACATATATCAATGAACTGTTTGCCAATCTTCACTGGTTTGAATTTTGATTCATGGCTAGGCAAACTATGTGTGGTGATCAATTCTATTAATCCTAGTCTTTGGAAATTGATTTGTCATGGTCCACACATATTACCTCTAGATGAGACCAAGTGGTCTAATCAGGATAAAATGATGCATCATGATAATGTTACTGCTTTGAGTTTATTGAAAGCTTCTGTAAGTAGTAACAAGTATCTATTTGCATCTTCTTGTAGGACGGCAAAGGAGCTTATGGACCGGTTGATTAAAGCTCAAGAAACGGAAAGACAAAAATGTCTCATGGCCGATGATGCTGATCAACAAAGTGACAAAAATACAGAAGAGGTAAATTCTGATTCTGAAGAATTTACTCTTGACGATCTTGTTGAAGCTTATGATGAGTTGGCAAAACAATATAAGAAAGTCAAGTCAGAAAACAGAAAATTGAAAAAGAAATTTGAAAACTTGGTCCATGAAAATGGTTCTTGTGATAAATGTTCTGAGCTTGTTAACTTCAATGATCTTTTAGAGCATGATGTTGAATGTCATAAAGAAACCATTGCTTGTTTGAGAAATGAAAATGTTACCCTCAAAAACACAATTGATCAATTGGAGAAAACTGAAAAAGATCTAAGAAACAAAATGGAGTCAAACTCTATTGATCATGATATTTGTAATGAATTGATTATGAATGATAAACTTGCAAATGAAAATGAAGAACTCAAAAAGGAGAATAGTGCAATGCTAATTCAGATCTCCCTGCTTGAAAGTAGATTGAAAAATCTTGAAAAATTTGAAAAAGGGAAATCTGTGATTGTTGATGAATCTGACAAGATGCTTGTGTTAGAACAAAAGATGGAAAGCTACCAAACCATCAATGCTCAATTGAATGAAAAAGTCATTTCTTGTGAAAATAATATCATTTTCTATGAATTGCATATTTCATCTCTTGAAAAAGAAATTCTTGATCTGAATGCTTCTTTGTCTAAGTTTGTGAATGGGGAAGAAAATCTGAACAAGATATTGGGGACTAAAGTGAATTTCCAAAGAGAAGGGCTGGGCTATAATCCTGTGAACAAAAAGAACTTTGAAAACAAATTCTACACATCATTTGTCCGTGGTTCTAATATAGCCAGCACATCAAATGGGTCTCCAAATCAATCTGTTCCTCAAACAACAAAGCAATCAAATGAAAGTCTGAAGAAGAAACAAAACCTGCATCAAAAGGCTAAAAATGTTGTTGGTGTCACGATGAATGCCATGAAAAATCATGTTGCACACACACATGCATCCATAAAGAAAATCTCATGTTTTTATTGTGGTGAACTTGGTCATATGATGCATGATTACGTTTTGATGAAATCGGATGATTTGAAAGCATGCAAAAATGAACTTGTTTCCAAAAGAAAAAGGGGTGGTTGTTTTACATGTGGAAAGTTAGGACACAATGTGTCACAGTGTTGGCAAGCAAATGAAAGAAAGATTTTCAAAGTCAAAAATAATTATACTTTTGTAAACCCACAAAAACTTCATGCTCATCTTGTTGTGAATAAGAAATATTTCCATGCTTATAGTGATAACATTCATGCCAAATCACCGAAATTTGATTGTCATGTTTATGAGAATTCTGTGAAGTTTCTTGGTTGTTGTCATTATTGTGGTGAGTTTGGGCATACTATGAATGTTTGTTCCGTAATGTATTTTGATGATATGCATGCCCAAAAACAGTGGAAGACACCCACTAGAGGTGCAACTAACCATCCGGGACCCAAGAAGGTTTGGGTACCCAAAACAACCAAATGAGAACTTTGTTGCAGGATTGCCATGTGACCAAGAGGAAGGCTTTAAGTCTACTAGACAAGTTCTGGGGTGATGCCTTGGTTAACATAGGCTTGTCCTTGATTTCACACTGATTTGTAAGTTGGTTGTTCAGGTTTGTTCACATCAAGTTGTGGATTCTAAGTTCATGTTGCTGGAATTTAAGTCTCTAATATGCAGGTTTGAAGAGGTTGTCTTGTGTGTTTTATGTGCATCAACCTTGTCTACACATGTGCTTAGACTTGACTCTTTACACTCTTGGGCTACACTTGAAATTTCTGAACTGAACTTTGAACTCATGTCAGCTTGAGTGAACAACTTGTATTGAACTGAGATTGATATGAAATTGAGTTTCTGATATTGCAGGATGAGAAAGAGAGAGTCATATGTGATGAAAAGTCTTGAAGTTAGTTTCTTCATATGCATTGGCTAAATATTGATATGAATTGAGCTCTTTACAGTGCAGGTTTGATAATGACCATCAACTCCTGAAATCATGGTAAAAATTCAAATGTTTGAATGTATCACCATGTGCCTAGATGGAGTTTAATTCATGTTTGGCTTTTCTAGGCTCAGATTAACTGTCTTAAGCAGTTTTGCCTGTTCCTAAGTTAGTGTCGAAAGGCCCATCTTGAGGACCGATTGGTTTGAACTTTTAACCCCATTACCCTAGAGGGGTTTTGGAAGGGTTTTGGCATGGGGTTCTTGATCTTGTCATATCCTTATGTGCTGCCTTATATGAAATGCGAATTTGGGGTCTCAATGGAACTCCTTTGGCTAATATCGACATATTTCCTGCAGGAGAGAAAGAAAGGAGCTTATTGATGATGAAGATGACAACCAGCGAAATAGAGCAAAGAATCTGAAAATGTCAATAAAGGTAACTCAAGACAGAGGTGAGGAAATAAAGTGTTTGTTTGAAGCTCTTTAATCTTGATGTTAATGCCATATCTTGACAGACAGTGATTTTGAAATCGTGAATACTCTTTGGTTGCTTTTGACCATGTGGAAAATGAATGTTTGGCTGAATGACATTGGAACATCTGAGCAGTATATATGAGAGTGTAGCCATTGAATGCCTTTTGCTAAACCCCCGATGTCATATGGGAATGCATTGTATTTTTCTGATCATCAATTCAATGATTACATGGTATATAAAATGGTGACATGTGGAAGGGCAGGTCAAGCATGTCTGAAAGCTATCACCATGCGTGAGAACATTCCTCCGCCCGGTACCATGAATCATCTATGCGCATGGCATCCAACTTAAATGAATTTTCTGAAATCATGCATTGATTATGGGGGAGTTTTACATGCTGAAAATTTTGAGATTGATGTTTTCCATTCTCTCAGCATGTTGATGTTGTTCTGTGGCTGAACTTTTTGAGGACTGAAGTTGATCAATGTTCCATGGTCTTTACCAATGTGTCACTCATCTTTTTGGTTAAAAGCACAACTATTTTCAAAAAAAGTTCACATGTGATGGTTTTGATGCTCTGAATAAATTTTCTGAATTCTCTTTTCAGAATAAAGTGGTGTCCTCACATTTTAACATTTGGTAATGCATGTCATGCATTAGTTGCATTAGGTGCATATAGAGTGTCATGTGAAATCTGGAATCGTGCATCACATTGCATATTTACAAATCACTCTCTACATATCATTCACATAGTACTTTTGGAAGATGAAGCTCATCGTGTGTCTTGTTGCATAGTTGGCATTTCTAGCATGCATATAGTGGATATTTTGAAATGCATCATCTTGAACATTTCATGTTGCATAAATACCAAAAAGAATACTTCCAACATTGGTCATCATATCTTTGGAGCCAACATTTCAAGCATTGAGATTGCATACCTTTTCATTTTACATTGCATATGCATATCTCCATTGTATGCTTGCATGTTATTATATGCTATTCAACCCCTTCCTTTGAAACTTCTAAGACCAAACACTCCATTGTTAAATAATGTTGCATCTGAGTCTTAACAAGTGTGTTTCATGTCAAACTCTTAAGGGGAGCATTTCATGCTTATTGCATTTACATAGGGGGAGCTACACTATCCTGTTTTAAGTTAAATTTTCTCCATACATGTTAAATCAAATTCGTACACTTCATACACTTTAATGTGAAATTGAGTGTTATTCATAAGGATATAGGAATTTCATTTCAACACTCTAAAGTAATTCAACTTGCTGCATGGATGATAAGAGACAGTTGAGGAAAAAGCTGCCTGCCTCCACATACAAAAAAATTGGTTGGAATGAAAGGCAGAGCAATGCTAAGTCTCACTGAGTAAACTGGGCACATGTCACCTGAGACGTGATGTGGTTCATTTCTGAAAAGTGTTGACTAAAGTATCTCTGTTCAAATGAGGTGACAAGGTTCAGTATTCTGAGTAACCGGGGATTCTGGCATGAGCTCCATGTGTCTCCTCGCGTAAAAAGGAATTATGTTGAACCTGATCCTTCTTAGAAAAATTCAGATTGTCAGTATGAAAATTTCTGATGATATATTCGATTGAGGTAGAGCGAAGCCTCCAATACGCTGTTCTCTAGATTGAAATGCAGTTTGTACACTTACTATTGTGTTTACTTGAAAATCTAGTTATCCATATGGCTAAACTTCATTCTCATGTTACTCACTTGCACATGGTAATTTGATTTGATATGTATTCTGAAAATTTGATTAATTGCAATGACCTGTTGTACGTCTTCTCCTATTTATCTGCACAATCCTCTAGGTGTAATCATGAGCATTCTGAACTTAATGACTCACTTGCACTTTTCATACACCTATCTCCTTACTGTAAATCAATTGGTATCACTTCTTGTGAATGAGTTATGTTACATGTATCTATAGATATCTGCTTGATTACATTGTATGCATTTCATGTCTCATCATTTTCATGCATCATGTTTCATGCATTTCACAAGAAAACTAAAAATCAAAAATTTGAAATTCAAAACAGTCATCTAATGTGTCAATGTCAATGGGGGAGCTTTGCATGTGATCTTATCTGCTTAACTCATCATGTCTTGCATGAGTCAATACCTTTCTGTTGGTGTTTGAGTGCTTATTTGCTGGCTCATCATTGTTCATGCCATACGCCATTTCCAATTGCTGCAACTCATGTGCATTTGCATATCGTTTTGTCATCTTGCATGACCACATTATCTACATTTGCATTTCCACTTTCCACAATTGGTATCAGACACTTCGTACAAGAGTTTCATTTTAACAATTGGTTTCCAACAGTTCTGCCATTAGTTCATGCATCCGCACATTGGTTCTCTTCATAATCCGGTTGTCCATGGGTTCTTGCCCTTCTGGATTCCCCATCATGATCCCCATTTCTGATTATGTCAAAGGGGGAGAGAGCATTATAGCATAATGTAATATTTTATCATCATCAAAATGGGGGAGATTGTTGTGTATGTGATTTTGATGATTACAAAATACCCTTGTTGCTTGGCCTTGTGCGTGAATGGTTACTCATGTCTTCATGTGTATGAAGTATAAAATGATTGTGGAAAATGATTACAAACTGTTTCTTTTGGGATATCATCATGTGGATACATCTGCGTCACTATAAGGCTCATACGTGCTTTGAGGTTAGCACATTACATATACCATCTACACCTGGTGAGATTGCTCTATCTTCAATGTGAAAGGTCTTTGTGAAAAGCATACTCAAGCATCATGTCCTATTGAGCCGCATGTCATGCATGTGTACCTTGATAATGCTAAATGAATGATTGAGATGCAAATATCATGGCTTGCCCCCAAGGAAATGATGTGTGGTTTGAAAGTTTGAATGATGGTTCCTTGTCCTTCGGATCATATGGCTTAAATGGTTGGTGAAATGGCTTGTAGGAGAATTAGGTTGAAATTGGGATCTTGAGATTCGGTTTAATATCAACTTGCTTATGAGTTCATTGCCATATAGTGCAGGGTAATATTGCTTCAAGGTAAGAAGTTATATTGGAATCCATGGTGAGACTCTTCTAATCTTGAACTGGAAAATTGAGTTCTCTAATGCCTTAATACTGATCTATCATGGGAATGCTCATATGCCTCATGCTAATGATTTCGCAATCACATTTCATGACTTTTGGGTCTCGGTCTCAAAACTACCTTCATATGTTAATACATGACCCATATATTTTGATCTTGATCTAACCTCTTGATTTATCATATTTTTCAGGATGCAAAATCATTGTTGATCTTCATGGGATTATGGTAACATTTAATCAATTGTTTCCCTTTGGTTTGATGGAGGTTTTAGTTATTTTTCAAACTCAAACTATCTTACAGTCTTCACCATTTTCAATCCAACCGTTGGATCTCCCCATAAAAATTATATGTTGTAGCTCTGTGAGTCCTCTTTCCAACGCCTCCAGTCTCGCTTCGATCGGAGTTCGGAGCTAGGAGAAATAATTCCTGCCGCCGGAGCGCACAGTGCTATTTTTTATGTAACCTGCCTGAAAGGGTCGACCCCAAGGGTCGACCCCTGTAACACAAAGTGCTGTTTTGTGTTTTCCAGCAACCTGTTGCCCGAGGGTCGACCCCAAGGGTCGACCCCTTCCGGACGGGACTTTCGAAAGTGTTTAAAATCCATTGAAAACCCTTTCAAACATTACCATACTACCCCCTATTAGTTTCTATTGTTATTAAGGTGTTTTTAACATGTATTAGGAGGGTTTTATGAGTCTTTTCCCCACCCCTTAAGTTGCTTATATAAGAGTTACGAATTTGGGAGTTCATCAACCCTAATGCTCATTTTGTTCATTCGTATAGGTGAAGAAAAGGGGAAAACGTGGTGGAGCTCTTCCAAGGAGGATATCATCTACATCCGTGAAGATCTGGAGCTCGTGGAAGAAGAAGAAAAGGAGTGGATCGAAGAGAGGATCAAGAGGACGTAAGAATCGTCGTCATCCGGCTACCCTCCAACTCGTGGTTCAAGGAACATCATCAACCGGCCTTGGAAAACAAAGGGGGATCACTTCTATGTCTTCTATCAGTTCTTTGTGATATGTTCTATGATCTATATTTTTGTTTGAGATTAGCTTAAAGATTGAACTCATTATGTCTATCTACTCTTTCAGGTGAAGAGAGGAGATTGGAATAAGGAAAAGAGAAGCGGCTAGAGGAGAGGAAGAAGATGATGTCAAGATTATGATCATCCCTCAATGAGCAAGGAGAATCGGATTTTGATGAAGAAGGGGGAGCCTTATACTTGATGCATCCTTCTAGTTTACATCTATAGATTTTGTGTGGAAGGTCATAGCATAAATTCGTGTTTGTTACATATACAATTGACAGAATATTTTGTGTGGGTGTTCGGAGAAAGGGGTCTCCGAGTGTGTGTGTGGTCTCTTGTGTGTCGATCTGTGCGGAGTATATCCGCGTGTGTTGTTGGGAGTTTTCTCCCATGTGGTTGTGTAGGCCTTGTCCTACGTGTGTATGGATGGAGTTGTGTCTCCATGTGAAGTATTCTGTTCGGGGTGTGTTCCCCAACGTTGTGGGTGTGTGTGTGTGTGTGTGTGCTGCTATGGCAGCAATTTGAGGCAAGGCCTCGTGTGTGTGTGTTGCTGCAAAAGCAGTGTGTGTGTGTTGGGGTTCGTCCCCGTGTTGCTACATTTTGTAGTGTGTAGTGAAGCCTCACCGGTTTGGTGAGGGGTGGACGTAGGGAGCCCGTCGTGGTCCCGAACCACCTTAAAAATTCTCGTGTTTTGTGGTTTGATTTGTGTGATTATGTGTTCTCTACTATCTAGTTATGTAATCGTGTGAGCTCGGTGAGATTGAGTGAATTAAGTTTAAAGTTGTTTAGATTAATTTCCTCAATCCTATCAATCTTGTAAATTCCGCTGTGTGGTAGTTTGTGTTTTTAATTGGACATAGTTGTTAGCAGAAGGATCTATTCACCCCCCCTCTAGATCCGTGTTCCTGCACTACGGGACCCAACAGGATACATATAAAATACCCATTTTATATTCGAATAGGGTATGGATTTAGTGCACCCAAACCCGTACCCGATCCGAACCCGCTCTTAATAACTTATTGTGCAAGTTAGGCTTATGATTTTGACATGAACCTAATCCGTTGCCCATCTTGTTGAGTTTGTGAGTTTAGACTTCTTGCTAAAATTATAAGGTCATTTTTATAAAACATAAAAATTACTTTAGAAAGGAAAGAATTGACCGGATTTCTTTTTTTCTAATTCTCATAAACTCACATTTCTTTGGATGTGAATGTGGACTCATGCTTTATAGACGGATACGGATATCCACAGATATATCCATACCCGTGACGGATATACCCGTATCCATACCCGCGAAAATAATAGGGTACTATCCGGGTATGATATTTGTAAAATTTTTATGGATAGGGTATGGTATTGGTCTACCCGAGCCGAACCCGATCCATTGACATCCCTAGGTAGAGTTGGTACGATGATTGAGTTCGGATGCGGTATCCAAGAGAGGTTCAGCTCAAGATGTGGTAATTGTGTGTGTGTGAGTCAGCGGATGGCCCGTTGAGGTCTGGAATGTGTTCGTCAATTTTGGTGAAGGACCGGGAAAGACAGAAGAAGTCGAGCAAGAGGAGGGTTTCTCGTTGACGAGTAGTTGGTGACTGATAAGTGTCCATTTTTGATGGTAATTCATCACATGTACACCGTTTTATGTGCATATAATTAGATAATTATGCATGTCCCATCGTTAATCTCAACTTTGCATGTAAATTGGGTATTTCACGTAAATTGATTAATTTGGTGATATTATTTAATGAATTAAAGTTGAGGGCTATGAGCATTAATTCTCCATTACATAATTAATCATGAGTATTTAAGATTTATGTGCACATTATGATAATTTTTATAGACTAAATTATAATTATGTGTGTAACGACCCGAGAATCCGATTACCGGGAAGGCCCGATAACCCGAGACTCGCACCGCCACCCACGAGCCCGAAGACTCGGAAGGGTTAAAAGGATGGTGTGGAAACTACACAAGTATCACAAATAATTGCAGAAATTAAATAGTTATAATATTAAGCAGGAAATAAATTAACAATTTACATGGTCCACAATAAGAAAACAACAACAGCAACAGTAGTCCACGACTAGTACAGTGACAAGAAAGAAAAGTACAGCTACACGGGGCATACCCCGGCTCTGACCTCTGGCACTACCTCTGGGCACCCGCACCACGCTGCGCTCCTGACGCGCTCCCCGAAGGTGGCGTCTCACCTGAAACACGGTGAAAACACGCAGGGAATGAGTCTCGGAACAAGACTCAGTAGGGATCACTCGAACCCTACCTCGTAAAACGAGAAACCACTACTCTAGCGGTAGGAGAGTACCTTGGAAAGGAAAGCCCTGTACTCTACAGAACTAGACCCTACGGCACGCAAACCGACACACGTGCCACGGTACGAGAAGACCGAAACTCAACGGTCGAACCGTCAAACCCGAAGGTCGGAAACACACGACTGACAGTCTGTCACTCCGTACTCGACAGGAGTACCACCCACTAGAAGCACAGCCGGTAGCGTCCCCTGACGTCTTACACCACACCGTAGGTGAACCGCCTGACGTGGTAGATCCTACCCGAGGCGCAAACACCGTACAAGTAACCACAAACAAGTGACTAGCTGGGGTCACGCCCGTCGACGTGGGTCCAACCGCCCCCAACCACGTGTGCACACACAGACCACGCGTCCCAGGTCTGGCCCTCTGACCGATTTTCCCCTCAGCCGGACTCTGGCTGCAAGACGTGGGGCCCAACGGTAACCGGTCCACAAACCGTCTCGAAAGGTCGGCCCGTACACCACTCCCTGGTGCGACTAGCACCCGCGTACTAGTAGGCTACGACTAGTGGAGGGTCACTGAAGGAGTAGACTCTCAAGTCAACGGAAAACGACGTTCGAATCCGACAACGTGTGGGAATCACCCCACGCACTAGCTCCGTCAACGGGGCCACGGTCGGAGGAAAACGGACGCACCGCCCACGGCCAAACTCATGACCAAGGCAAACGGAACTTCCGGACACCAAAGACACGGTCACGGAACTCCACGGGGTGCCCGGGACGCACACACGGCCCAAGGGAAACACCCAACAACAGGCAAGATCGCGCTAGGGACACCTAGCGCGACACGGAAGAACGCGCTAGGGAACCCTAGCGCAACAGGGAAGATCGCGCTAGGTCTCCCTAGCGCGACAGGGACCATCGCGCTAGGTCTTCCTAGCGCGACAAGGATGATCGCGCTAGGACCCCATAGCGCGACACGAACCGCCTCCTGTTCATCTTCTCCGATGAATGCGCTCGGTCGGGGCAGCGCGACCTCCAAGAACGCGCTACTGGAGTATAGCGTGTTCTCAGTCCGCGGCCGAAAATGGTAAGAACGCCCAAAAATTCTAACCACGCCCCCATGCCTCCATAGGAGAGGGGGAAAACAAAGGGGAAGACCCCTGGGGACCCCTAGCATGATTCTAGGCCATCAAAATACGAAATCATGCATCAAATCCATAGATCGGGCGAGCTCTCCCCAAATCATGGAAAAACCCAAAAATGCTCAAACGATCCCCTCTCGGCCTCCCCGCGGCCTATGAATCACGGAAAAGATCGGCATGAGGCTAAGGAACGTCACCCTACCTCAATGGAGCGAATGCTCCGCCGAATCAATCACGAATCACGAAGAATGCTCGAAGCTTCACGAACTCCCCACGCTTCCCACGCTCGCCGCACGCCCACGAGATCGCCTCACCGTCGCCCACGCGTCCGCGCCGTCGCCCCGCCGCCGTCCGTAGCCGGAGAGGGGTCCGTCGCGTCCGAATGGGAGAGAGGGAGAGAGAGGGGGGCTCACGGTGGCGAGAGAGAGGAAGAGGAAGAAGAAAGAGAAAAGGGAAAAAGAAAAGAAAAAGGATTAGGCTTTATAGAAAATCCAAATTTTCGGAAAAATACCGAAAAATAGAAAAATACGTTTCCGGAATCCTCGGAACGCACCGATCGCAACGGTACCACTCGTGCCCGGGTGAACGGCCCAGTTAACCCGCAGCGAGCGTCCGAAGGAAAAGCCAAAACCCGCGCCGAAAATCGGGAAACACGCGCGGAAAAGCCGCGGAACGCCTTCGGGCCTCCGAAACGACTCCGGATCGCGCCGATCCGAACACGAAAGATGTCCGAAATGAAATTTCAGACACAACAGAGCAGGACACTCCGAAAACCAGATCCGGGACCCACGAAGAATGATCCGAAAGGTCCGGGATATTACAGCCCTCCCCCCTTAAGGAATTTCATCCTCGAAATTGAGAACAACCCAAGGGGAAAGAAGAGGAAGGCTCACTCAAACAGATACGGGAACTGCTGACGCATCTCGTCCTCACGTTCCCACGAAGCCTCACCACCAGAGTGTCGCTGTCACACGACCTTTACCAAGGGAATGACCTTGCTCCGCAGGCGCTGCTCTCGCCTATCCTCCACGCGGATCGGAAACTCTGGGAGAGAAAGGTCTGGAGTCACCTCAGGCCAAACAGAAAACTCGAGCACATGAGAGTCATCGGGCATATACCTCCGCAACATTGAGACGTGGAACACGTCATGCACCGACGCCAACTCAGGAGGTAACTGCAACCGGTAAGCAACCTCACCGATGCGTTCCACAATCGCGAAAGGACCAATATAGCGGGGACTCAGCTTCCCACGCCGTCCAAAACGCATCACCCCCTTCATCGGAGAAACTCTCAAGAACACATGATCGCCCACAGCGAACTCAAGGGGCTGCCTCCGACGGTCAGCATAGCTCTTCTGCCGACTCTGGGCCGCCAACATGTTCTGACGAACTAGGTGCATAACATCCACACATTGCTGCACCAATTCCGGTCCCGTCAAAACACGCTCACCCACCTCAAACCAATCAAGCGGAGTCCGACAAGGACGCCCATACAGAGCCTCATAGGAGCCATGCCGATGCTCGAATGATAGCTGTTGTTATAGGCAAACTCCACCAACGGTAGGTGATGAATCCAACTCCCCTGCCACTCCAGGCAGCAGGATCTCAGCATGTCCTCCAAGGTCTGAATGGTCCTCTCAGACTGACCATCTGACTGTGGATGATACGCCGAGCTGAATGCCAACTCCGTACCAAGAGCTCGCTGGAAACCCCTCCAGAATCCAGAAGTGAAGCGCGGATCTCGATCCGACACGATCGAAACGGGAACCCCATGCAACGGCACGATCCGCTCCACATACAAACGAGCCAACTTGGACACGCTCCAGCTGACCTTGACCGGTAACAACCGCGTCACCTTCGTCAGCCGATCCACCAGCAACCAAATACTGTCCTCCCACTCGGGGTCCTCGGTAATCCCACCACAAAATCCGTGATCACATGGTCCCACTTCCAAGCAGGAACATCCAAGGGCTGGAGAGTACCTCCTGGTCGCTGATGCTCTGCCTTCACCTGCTGACAGATCAGGCACCTGGCCACAAACTCTACGACATCTCTCTTCATGCCAGGCCACCAGAACTGTCTCCGCAAGTTCCGATACATCTTCGTCGCACCCGGGTGCACAGTGTACCTGCTCCCATGAGCCTCACGCAGCACCGCACGATGAACCTGCTCCTCCGCTGGGACGTACAACCTGTCACGAAACCTCGCAGCACCGTCCTCGCCGAGCTCTACGTCAGCCATAGCCAGAATCCGGGACAACTCAGAGTCCGCATGCTGAGCCTCTGTCACCTGACGACGGATAGCAGGAGTGACAGTCAGACTCGCAAGCACTGCCAACCCTGGCTCCTGGGGAATCTTGAGCCTGAAAGATACCTCGGGCACTTGTTCCCAGAGCCTCCACCTCCTCAACATCAAGGTACTGACCGCAACCTTCCGACTCAAGGCATCGGCAACGACATTCATCCTGCCCGGCTGATAAGACATGGTGAAGTCATAGTCCTTCATGAACTCCATCCAACGCCTCTGTCTGAGGTTCAGATCTCTCTGCGAGAACACATACCTCAAACTCTGATGGTCAGTGAACACCTCGAACTTCTCACCGTACAGATAATGCCTCCAGATCTTCAGCGCGAAGATCACTGCTGCCAATTCAAGGTCATGGGTAGGGTAGTTCTCCTCATGGGGCTTTAGCTGCCGAGATGCATAAGCCACCACTCTACCATGCTGCATCAGAACAGCACCCAATCCGACGCCGGAAGCATCTGTACACACCACAAAACCTCCCGATCCAGAAGGTAAAACCAACACCGGAGCCGAGGTGAGCAATCTCTTCAGTTCCCTGAAGCTCTGCTCACACTCCTCGGACCAAACGAAAGGCACATCCTTCCGCGTGAGCCTAGTCATCGGGGTCGCAATGCGAGAAAAATCCTGGATAAACCGGCGATAATAACCCGCAAGCCCCAAGAAACTCCGGATCTCCGTCACCGACCTCGGCCTCGGCCATTGCATCACAGCCTCAACCTTGGCGGGGTCCACGGAAATGCCATCACCAGAAATCACATGCCCCAGAAAGTGCACCTCGCTGAGCCAAAACTCGCACTTGCTGAGCTTCGCATACAACTGGTGATCTCGCAACGTCTGCAGCACCACACCCAAATGGTACGCATGCTCCTCAGCAGACCGCGAATAAACAAGGATGTCATCCACAAAGATGACCACGAACTGGTCCAAATACGGATGGAACACCCTCTGCATCAAGTCCATGAAGGCTGCTGGGGCATTGGTGAGCCCAAACGGCATCACCAGAAACTCATAATGCCCGTACCTCGAACTGAACGCAGTCTTCTCCACATCGGACTCGCGAATTCTCAGCTAATAGTAACCGGACCGCAAATCAATCCGCGAGAACACTCGCGCAGACTGAAGCTGGTCGAACAAAACATCAATCCGCGGCAACGGATACTTGTTCTTAATGGTCACTTCATTCAGCTGCCGATAGTCAATGCATAGCCGCAGACTACCGTCCTTCTTCTTCACGAACAACACGGGCGCACCCCAAGGGGAAAAGCTAGGACGAATATACCCCTTGGCTAACAGCTCTTGCAACTGCGCCCTCAACTCCCTCAACTCAGCGGGGGCCATACGGTAGGGAGCCTTCGCTAAAGATCCCGTACCTGGTACAACCTCGATCACGAAATTGATCTCCCGCTGGGGAGGTAATCCAGGCAACTCCTCAGGAAAAATATCGGGAAACTCGCACACCACCGCAATGTCCTCGACATCCGGCTCCATCCGGTCAGACACAACCACGGACGCGAGAAAACCCTGACAACCAGAATCAAGCAATCGACGAGCTCGAATAGCAGAGATAAGAAATCGAGAAGAGATGGAACGGATACCTTGGAAATAGAAGGTCCTCTTGCTCGGATGCTGGAAGTAAACCCTCTTCATCCCACAATCCACCACCGCTCCATGGGTCTCGAGCCAATCCATGCCTAGAATCACGTCGTAATCCCGAAGCTGCAACGCATACAACCTGCCTGGCATACTCCGCCCATCGATCCACACCGGAACCTGGTCGAAGCAATACGGAGTGACCATAAAATCACCCGAAGGCAACTCCACTGCCAAATCACAGGACAACTGGGTCACCGGCTCCTCGACGCTCGACGCGAAATCCTCCGAAATAAATGAATGAGACGCGCCAGAATCAAATAAAACCCGAGCCGCACAACCCAAAATCTGAACGGTACCTTCCACGAGCTGCGACGCCACTGCCTCTGCCCTGGTCAAGTGCGTGATCTGGCCACGAGCCCTCTGCCTGCCTCCCACGCTAGCTGACCTGGGTAGCGGCGGATACTGTCCCTGTTGCTGCTGCTGCTGCTGGGAACCTGCTGCTGCGGCGGCCTCTGAGGACAGTCACGCGCCATATGCCCTGGCTGGTCACACCGAAAACAGATGATCGGCGCCGTGCACTGCCTGCCTGGGTGGGTCCCACCACACCGTGGACAAGGTCCTCGCGATCCACCCACTGATCCCTGACGCTGCAAAGGAATCGGCTGCTGTACACTGCCCGATGAAGCCTGCCCCTGATCTCTGGACTTCTTCTTGCCGAACCCCTTCTTGAAGAACTTCTTGACCTTCGAGCCGAAGGACGCAGATCCTATCACCGAAGCTGCATGTGCCGGCACTCCTGAACCACTCATCGCATGCTGGAAGGAACCCTGCTGCTGGGTAGCCGACTGCTGGCTGCGACCTGACAAAGACTGCCCCTGGCTGATCGGTCCTCGAGTCCTCTGCATATCCATCTCCAGGGAAATCGCAACACGAGACGCTGTCTCTAGATCAGTGGCCCCATTCGCGATCAAATGGTGCCTCAGCTCCAGCCTCAAGCCCTGCACAAACTGCGTCGTCCTCACCCTCTCATGCTCCATGATATGAGGTGCGTACCGACCCAGCTCGACAAATCGGGCCCTGTACTGCAACACGGACATGTCACCCTGCACCAGCTCCAGAAACTCCCGCATCCGCTGCGTAGCAACAACATCTGGACAGTACGTACGCTCGAAAGCACTGACAAAGTCATCCCACTCGATCTGCTCAAGTGGACGAAGCTGAAAGGAAGTCTTCCACTCGGAAGACCACCACCTCCGAGCCGTACCCTGCAACTGGTTGTAGGCCAACACCACTCTGTCCTCGGCAGCACTCTTCGCAGAACTGAACACCCGCTCCATCTCATCGAGCCAATCACGAGCCGCATCAGGGTCTGCCTGGCCGCTAAAGTAAGGTGGATGAACTGCATGAAGTCCCTCACCGCTCGGCCTGGCCCACCCCTGACTGACGAGCCCTCACCGGCCTCTCCGCCGAACTGCTGAGACATGAGATGGTACATGCCACGGAAGAAATCCTCGGCCCCCGGAGCTCTCGCAGCATCTGCGGCCTCGGTAGCTCCCGGAACTCTGCTATGCTCCTCCTGGTCCCTCTGGACCCCCTGCTGAAATCTCCTAACCTCCAGCCGACTGCCCCTGCTGAGAGCGAGAACTCCTCCTCGGTGCCATCCTCGCTCCTGAAGCACAAGACAGAAAACACGAAAACGGCAATGTCAGAATAAAACACGCGGTGCCCAATGCCAGCGTCACCTGTACATCATCGTTGTGGACTAGTGGACCACTACAATAACCTATGATTCTCATGTAATTCCACAACCGCGCTCTGATACCAGCTGTAACGGAAAATCTGATTACCGGGAAGGCCCGATAACCCGAGACTCGCACCGCCACCCACGAGCCCGAAGACTCGGAATGGTTAAAAGGATGGTGTGGAAACTACACAAGTATCACAAATAATTGCAGAAATTAAACAGTTATAATATTAAGCAGGAAATAAATTAACAATTTACATGGTCCACAATAAGAAAACAACAACAGCAACAGTAGTCCACGACTAGTACAGTGACAAGAAAGAAAAGTACAGCTACACGGGACATACCCCGGCTCTGACCTCTGGCACTACCTCTGGGCACCCGCACCACGCTGCGCTCCTGATGCGCTCCCCGAAGGTGGCGTCTCACCTGAAACACGGTGAAAACACGCAGGGAATGAGTCTCGAAAACAAGACTCAGTAGGGATCACTCGAACCCTACCTCGTAAAACGAGAAACCACTACTCTAGCGGTAGGAGAGTACCTCGGAAAGGAAAGCCCTGTACTCTATAGAACTAGACCCTACGGCACGCAAATCGACACACGTGCCACGGTACGAGAAGACCGAAACTCAACGGTCGAACCGTCAAACCCGAAGGTCGGAAACACACGACTGATAGTCTGTCACTCCGTACTCGACAGGAGTACCACCCACTAGAAGCACAGCCGGTAGCATCCCCTGACGTCTTACACCGCACCGCAGGTGAACCGCCTGACGTGGTAGATCCTACCCGAGGCGCAAACACCGTACAAGTAACCACAAACAAGTGACTAGCTGGGGTCACGCCCGTCGACGTGGGTCCAACCGCCCCCAACCACGTGTGCACACACAGACCACGCGTTCCAGGTCTGGCCCTCTGACCGGTTTTCCCCTCAGCCGGACTCTGGCTGCAAGACGTGGGGCCCAACGGTAACCGGTCCACAAACCGTCTCGAAAGGTCGGCCCGTACACCACTCCCTGGTGCGACTAGCACCCGCGTACTAGTAGGCTACGACTAGTGGAGGGTCATTGAAGGAGTAGACTCTCAAGTCAACGGAAAACGACGTCCGAATCTGACAACGTGTGGGAATCACCCCACGCACTAGCTCCGTCAACGGGGCCACGGTCGGAGGAAAACGGACGCACCGCCCACGGCCAAACTCATGACCAAGGCAAACGGAACTTCCGGACACCAAAGACACGGTCACGGAACTCCACGGGGTGCCCGGGACGCACACACGGCCCAAGGGAAACACCCAACAACAGGCAAGATCGCGCTAGGGACACCTAGCGCGACACGGAAGAACGCGCTAGGGAACCCTAGCACAACAGGGAAGATCGCGCTAGGTCTCCCTAGCGCGACAGGGACTATCGCGCTAGGTCTTCCTAGCGCGACAAGGATGATCGCGCTAGGACCCCATAGCGCGACACGAACCGCCTCCTGTTCATCTTCTCCGATGAACGCACTCGGTCGGGACAGCGCGACCTCCAAGAACGCGCTACTGGAGTATAGCGCGTTCTCAGTCCGCGGCCGAAAACGGTAAGAACGCCCAAAAATTCTAACCACGCCCCCATGCCTCCATAGGAGAGGGGGAAAACAAAGGGGAAGACCCCTGGGGACCCCTAGCATGATTCTAGGCCATCAAAACACGAAATCATGTATCAAATCCATAGATCGGGCGAGCTTTCCCCAAATCATGGAAAAACCCAAAAACGCTCAAACGATCCCCTCTCGGCCTCCCCGCGGCCTATAAATCACGGAAAAGATCGGCATGAGGCTAAGGAACGTCACCCTACCTCAATGGAGCGAATGCTCCGCCGAATCAATCACGAATCACGAAGAATGCTCGAAGCTTCACGAACTCCCCATGCTTCCCACGCACGCCGCACGCCCACGAGATCGCCTCACCGTCGCCCACGCGTCCGCGCCGTCGCCCCACCGCCGTCCGTAGCCGGAGAGGGGTCCGCCGCGTCCGAATGGGAGAGAGGGAGAGAGGGGGGGGGCTCACGGTGGCGAGAGAGAGGAAGAGGAAGAAGAAAGAGAAAAGGGAAAAAGAAAAGAAAAAGGATTAGGCTTTATAGAAAATTCGAATTTTCGGAAAAATACCAAAAAATAGAAAAATACGTTTCCGGAATCCTCGGAACGCACCGATCGCAACGGTACCACTCGTGCCCGGGTGAACGGCCCAGTTAACCCGCAGCGAGCGTCCGAAGGAAAAGTCGAAACCCGCGTCGGAAATCGGGAAACACGCGCGGAAAAGTCGCGGAACGCCTCCGGGCCTCCGAAACGACTCCGGATCGCGCCGATCCGAACACGAAAGATGTCCGAAACGAAATTTCGGACACAACAAAGCCGGACACTCCGAAAACTAGATATGGGACCCACGAAGAAGGATCCGAAAGATCCGGGATATTACAATGTGTGTGCAGGACATTGAAGGTAATTGTAAGAGAAGCTGGGGGTGAAATTGTCATCACCACTTTGACCAAGTCAAAGAAAAAAAGACATATTTTGGTTGGAGTGAAAAGGTAACTCAAAATATTTTAGTTGGGGGGAGAAAAAAATTCGAAATTTGAAATAGAGGAGAAGAAGCACACATCTTGGTTGGAGGGAAAATTGAATTTAAAATTTGAAATAAAGGAGAGGAATGATGAGTCTTGGGAAGGGGGTTGTCCAAAGCCCAAGGAGGGTGTACTTACCTCCTTTTCCTCTTCCCCATGCATCATATTCTACCTAAATCCCAGTCATCCATATCCTTTTGATACAATCGCCACCCTCCATCTATCCAACTTTCCCTATAAATAGCTCATGACAAGGAGGAGAAGGGGGGTTCTTCTTTTGACATTTTTCTCTCCCTCTCACATCGTTTAGTTCACCGAGTTCGCCCTCTTCCGTCCCTCTTCTCCTCTTACTGTCTTCATAAAAATTCTTTTTTTTACGTCCTCTACAACTTCTTCTTCTGCATCATCTTCTAATTCCTTCTGATTTTCAAAGTATTTTATGTTTTTCACTGTGCTGTCCTGTTCATCTGCGAACCAATGTTTCTATCTGTTCTTCCCCTTATTTCTCCCCCTTCTAGTCATTTTCGTCTTTACTATCTTCATAAAAGTTCTTTAGTTTTAAGTTTTCTACAACTTCTTCTTCTACATCATCCTCTAATTCTTTCTGGTTTGAAAGTTATATCCCGTTTTTCAACTTACTGTCCTGTGATTTCACTGTTCATCCGAGGTTCTAGCTTCTGTTATTCCTCAATTTTGAAGCTCTTTCCCTCTTTATTTCTCTATGTGTTCTTCATTAAAGTTCTTCCTCTCTTGTAGATCTAAATTTTCTTCTTCTATCACTTCCTCCAATTCTTCTTAGTTTACGAGTTATATGTATTTTCTCACTGTTTCACTTTCTCATCTTCTTCCTTCTTCATCTCCACACAAATCCTTCCACATTCCTCTCTATATTTCTCTCCAAAGTTTATCCTCCACAACTCTCCTTTCATGACGGTGTACACTGTAGCAACCTGTATAAAATTAAAAGAAATAAATTTAGATAAATTGAAATAAACTAAAAGATTAAGTGAACAAATGAAAAAGGTTGAAACAAGAAGAACAAAGCCCTGATGAAATTAACGCCTTGGAGCAAGGCGCTACTTGACAAGAAACGCCCTCACCTAAGGCGTGTTTTTGAGAAAGGACGCCCACATTTCATGGCGTCAAATCTTAAACAACCAAAATTACATAAAAAGACAAGTATTTGAAACGCCCTTTGCTTGGACGCGTTTCCACAAGAAACGACGCATGACAAGGCGTCAATTTAAAATTCGACGCCCTAGAATAAGGCGTTAATTCCATTCCAGTTTCGTTCGAACCGGGAACTTATCCAGGGTAAGTTGATAACTATGAGAAAGAGTTCGAATGTAGTAATAACTCTATCATAGAAGTGTTACTTCTAATCAAAACACTAACCCTATTAGGATTCCCAAAATCCTATAAATAACCTTGTTCAAACAAACCCTAAAGATATTTGGCCGAAGAAGGTTCTGCTGCAGTCATCCGTGAAAGAGAGGTTGGTTCTTCCTATTGTTTCTCCTCTGCTGATTAGGTATTAGGAGGAATAATTCTTCTCCATCTTATTCTTCTATCGCAGGTTGAGGAGCTTCTGTCTTCCATTAAAGAACGAGGGTTCTTCATCCCGAAGTGTTCCTATCATACGTGAAGAACAGGTGATGTTCTTCTTCCCCTGTCTATGAGATAGTCATGAAGAATATTGATATTCTTCATCTCATGATTCTGTAGGTTGTCTACGTCGAGAAGGAGCTCTCATATATTTGAAGGACGTAAGGTTCTTCATCATAATCGTCTCCGATCATCTGCAACTTCTCCTTCAATTTCTTCTTCCGGTGAGCACTCTGTACAAACAGAGTATCGTCTCTTCACCAGATCCTTCACGTTTCATCAAAAGGTAGGTTTTCTCAGGGATTGTAACCCAAACTAGCATAGTAATAATTATAACATCATCCGTTAATATATGCATATAGATTTCATGCATTGTGATTAAGTTTCTAAAGAGTTTTTGAAAGAAACGCCCCTATCAAGGGCGCTAAATTACAAGAAACGACCCTGACTAGGTCGTCGATTTCATATTTGACGCCCTGCACACGGACGTCAATTTCTTTTAATTACTAAATACCATGTTTAAAAATTATATATCAATTCAAACATGATTCTAGATTAATGCATGATCAATCTCTTGTAATCCTGCTATTTTTCTGGTCCTGACCCTATAACATGTTTTCCTAAAATTTCATTGTCTCGAAATTTGTAAACTTGTGAATTAACGACCTTGTCCAGGTCGTCTTTTCTTGAACTGACGCCCCATACCAGGGCGCCTTCTGTAAACTAACGCCCCTGTCCAGGGCGCGTTTCATTAAAATTTCCAGATTTATAATATTCTGTAAAACTAGAAATATTGAAAGGACGACTACTGTACACGTCGTCAAATCTAATATAAACGCCCCTGATTAAGGCGTTAATTACATGAAAAACGACTTTACCAAAGTCGCTACTTTCTGCACAACTGATTTTTCCTGATTACTATTATCCGAGGGCTTCATTATACATACATACATATGTATTGGCACTATTACTCCACTCCGTGAGTATAGTCCCATGTTTTCTACGATGATTTATCGCATTACACACTCAATTCTCATTGACATACAAGCTCTCCATTGGACATTCCGTTCCTTTGGACTAGCGAGTTAGTCATAGAGACCTCCGTAAGACTCCTCGCCGCCTTGGATTCCCTCAAGGCCGACTGAGCTGGTTGTACCCTAAAAATCCATTACACAATCTTTGCCATGTCCCTCTATAGAAACATGGTGATACCGGCCCTCATGTCATGCCATGAGTCTGATATGAGAATTATCTTAATGAACGGGGAAGAATATGCCGTTGTTATGATGTTCTTGTAAACCCCAATTCTATATCAAACTTGATGTTCTTGTGAACCTCAATTCTATATTAAGAATGAGGACGTCTTGCCATTGAGGTGCTATTCATATGGACCTCAATTCTATATAAAAGAGTGTCTCTACTTACTTATCATGGTACCCGAGTTAAGGGAACCAATTCCACCTAGTTTTATCGAAAGTACGATTGTACCGTTAATATCGCCTACTGGTGTCAAAAGTCATATTTTTGGACTCTAATCTCTCAAAGTTGTCTTACATGACTACAAGCTTGCTTATTGAAATTCCATGATGGCTATACACAAACATGTGGATGTTAAAAATACATGACTAATGCCTGCGCATATAGGGCCCGATCTGGTCCTGGGAGGAGCACCCGAAAGTACTTGTACCCATGAGAGTTGATTGATCACGGTATTGGCATTATACCGAAGTGCATGACTAGCTTGATTGAACATTCCACAAATCTTGTACTTGACTTGATATTACATAACTTGCGTGGCCCGAAAAAGGGTAATTACTTGTGTACTTGAACGTGATAGCCAAATTTCATCTTGACATGATAAAGTACTTGCTTGAATATCTTGAGGTCATTTGATATAAGTTCTTGAAAGTTCATGACTAGTCCTTCCTGTTATCTTATGTTATATCCTCTTTCTATCTTGTCGTTTTATGCGAACATGCATAGCTATAGCGCATTCATGAAAGATGTAACTACTTAAACCCCTTTGCTAGTTCCTGAGATATAATTTCCTACTGAGCGTTCGCTCACTCTGTGTTGTCCCTACTTTTCAGGTAAGTCCGACGACGAGGGAAGTCAATCGGATGGGGAGAATCAAGAGTGAAAGAGCTAGAGCTTTTCCAAGTGTCATCTAGTCCTTTATGCATTTCTTGAGTCAAATGTGTACTTTTCTTTTTTTTGAATAGAGTATTGGGTTTGTAATAGACTATTTATTATGAGGAAATAAATGGATTGGGTTATCTTTACTTTTGCGCATCTCTGTCTTTGTGTCGAATACACTTCTACTCTGATTGACATGATTGATATAAACTCGTCACGCATCTCCGGGTATCTTCCGCTCTCGGGGCGTGACATGTACATCAAGACGGGCGACGTTTCAAGACTCGTGACGTGGACGACGACGGCTTCTTCATCCATCTCTTTCCACGGCGATCTCTTTCAAGGCAGAGCGATCCTCTCCAAGGCTCGACGAGGAGGAGACGACGGCGTCATCACCATTGCTACTACTATCTTCACATCTCTGGCCCCTCTTTTTATTATTACTTTTGTGTTATGTTACTTCATTGTAATCTTGTCACTTCTTTGTTGTAAGCTTGTCTTGCACTTCGTGTACTCTTTTTTTTAAGTTAATGAAGAGAGTTGTTCTTTTGATCTAGTTCTCGATCTTCTTCCATCTCTACCCCCTTCTTCTATCTCTTCTTTTCACTTCATGCAATTAATTTCTATAGCATAGGCGCATAATCATAGGTGTTTTTAATTAAGTGTTTGGTTTGTTCTTCATTTCACTATTTTCTTTAAGCAAAGCAAAATCACAAGTATTTTTCTAAAAGGTTACAAAATTTTTAACTTTAAAAATCTCTTCTTCTATGTGGATTCGACCATTCTCGCCACCATATTACGTCTCTCTTTCATCTAGTGCGAGTTAGAATTTTTTAAGATTGATACGCGTATTTTAAACGATGAACTTTCACGTTATCAATTTTTGACGCCGTTGTCGGGGAAGAACGATGATTTTTGATTTAAGAACTTTGTTTTCCTTGTGTATATAGTGTACTAATAAAGCTCTCTCTTTTTTTACAGGTTAAAATTTTTTTTAAAAAAAATAGAGGTAAGTTTGCTATTCTTTCTTTCATCTTTTGATTTTGTCATTCATTTCAAAAAAAAAGAGAACGAGGGATTGCGCTTCAAGTAAGTATCCTAACTCCTCTCATTTTATGTTATTTCCCTAATGTTCTTACATATTGTGGTTAGATAGGTTCACTAAATAAAAAAAAACTCTTCACTTGAACTCAATAAAAATCCTCATTCCATGAATAGAAATCACACTTTCATGTTCTAAGTCATGCATCATTTAGGATATAATTTTTTTTCCTTGTTGTTTAACTTTGGTCATTGTATTTTGGAGATTATGAGGTGCAAGGTGAGTCCTTTTCTAATCTTTTTCTTAATCACATGCTCATGCATACTTGCATAGAACCCCTTGTTTGAACTTGCTTTGTTGCATATCATTCTAAAATATTCTAAGGGCAACACCCATAAACAAGATAAGGTGGGGATTTCATCACCCTTCCTTAGCCTACAAATCATAATTTTTTTCATCTTTGCATCACCTAGACCCTAACTAAAATTCAATAGACGTTGGCCCTAGGTTCTCACTGTGGTTCTTGTGTTATTTGGACTTACCCTCTTATGAAAATCGGTACCTAAGGTAAGACGGTCAGACGGCAAATGCCTTAAGCGGGCTAGTGGTTTGTAGTTAGGTCCCTACAAAAGTAGGGGGAGCCTCTCACTATCCCACCCCTTATCTGACCGGTGAAAATATTGAGGGTGAACTCAAGTTGCACTTTAGCCATTTTGTGAAACCCAATTTGTAGGTCTAAGTCACATCTAGGTCATTAGGTAATTTGTGTGACAACTTGTTTGTGTTTGCATAAAAAAATAGAAAAAATAAAAATAAAAATAAAAACAAAAAAATTCTTCATCTTCTCTCTTCGTCTTAGTTTGTGTCAAAACCAAAAATAAAAAATAAAAACCATCGTAAAAAAATCTCTCTCATCTCTCTCTTCGTCCTAATTTATGCAAGGAAGAAGATCACAACATCCAAACCTATTAGGACCCATTCAGGAAATAGAGAGAGTCTTGTATCCAAGAGACGATCTCCAAGAAGATCTTATGGCCGAAAATCAAGGACCTCACCACCAAAATCTCATGGCCGGAAATCCCAATCCTCCAAAGCAAATGAAGGATTATTTCATTTCCAACGAATATTAACCTTCATCTTGCATTTACATTCCTCAAAAATCAAGCCATCCATTATGAGATCAAGTCAAGCACAATTCAAATGCTCCCCTCATTTTATGGAAATACCAATGAGGACTCCTACAAGCACATTGATGAATTTTTAGAAATTAGTTCCACGGTAAAAATTTAAAATTTCTTGGATGATGCCCTTAGATTGACCCTTTTTCCATTCTCTCTTAAGGATAAGGCTAAATATTGGTTAGGCACTATAGGGAAGTCAATGAGAACTTGGGCCGAGATGCAACAAGAATTTTTGAAGAAGTTCTACCCTATAGGCCGCACTAATACCATGAGAAGGGCAATCACGGGTTTTACCCAAACTCCAGGGGAACAAATGCATGAGTCATGGGAAAGACTCAAGGAATTGCTTAGGAAGTGTCCTCACCACATGGCAAGGGGAGCATTTGGGCTGGATAAGGGCAGATTGCCCACTATACGCAATTGTAATTAGCCTATTGGCTTTATAGTTTTCGATTTTTGGCTGTAGATATGGACAGGGGTATGCCCCGGAGAAGACGTATTCTTTCATATAATCAATAAAATTCTTTGGTCACAGGATCGGTCTGGAGGAGTGAGAAAATGTTCCCCCCCCTGGGGGAATGTGCATTCGACCAGATTTGATTCTGATTGGCCGGTGTTGGAAAAAAAAGTGTCCTCACCATGGGTTGTCCAAATGACAAATAGTCCAAACTTTTTATGAGGGTCTATCCGATCAATTTAGACAAATGGTAGATGTATCATGTGGACGGGCATTCATGAGCAAAAGTGAGGATGGGACATATGATTTGTTCGAAATGTTTAGTGAGAATTCTATCAATCATGCTTCTTTATCATCCTATGAGAGATCCATTGGGCCCTCCAAACGGGCCGGATTATATGAGGTCAAGGCCCGGGGTGATTTTGAACCAAGATTGGACATAAGTCTCATCACTCAAAAGTTGGATAAAGTAGAGAGTTTGACTCAAAAGTTAGAGCAACTCTTGACTTTGAAAGATCCTTCTTGCCAACTATCATCCCATTCCTACTCGGGTCAATCTGTCACTCCACATGAGGCATGCACTCTATGTGCAAGCCCATCCCATCACATCACGGGGTGTCCAACTGCGGCTCAATTACCCCCTGCCATCCAGGAGAAAGTCTTTACAGCCCAAGGATTCTCTAAGCCCAATAATGACTCATTTTCAAACACATACAATCCGGGTTGGAGGAATCACCTGAACTTTTCTTAGAAATCCCAACAAGCTCCACCTCAAGCAACCAACCCCTCTATTCATCAAGCCCAAAAGTAACACATGTAAAGTCAATTTCAAACCCAACCCAACACCTTCAATCCATTTGGTAGAGGACCACAAGCTCAATTCTTTCCTATGGGCTATTCACATTTTCAATCTAATCAAGGCCAACCCACTTACCAACCTCCGCCTCAATTCAACTTTGAAGATAAATTCAATCAACTCCAACAAATCATCTTGAATCAACAACAATCCATTCCCAAGTTAGAAAGTCAAATAGGACAATTGACGGAAGCTACAATGAGAAGAGAAGTGGGTCAACTTCCAAGTCAACCCGTGGCCAACCCAAGAAATCAACCCCCGGGTTTTCCTCCACAACCAGGCCTCCTACCTCAACCCATCCCACAAGCCCAACCTAAAGGCCCACAATTTAAAAATGTCAAGGCTATTTCAACTTTGAGGAGTGGGAAGGTGTTAGATGACCCATACAAGGATGGAAAGGAGTTGCAAGATTCCATAGAAAAGAATCAAGATAATGAGGATGCAAGTAAGGAGGATTGCACTCAAGATAAGTTGGGAGGAGATCCTAAAGGGAAAGGAAAGGCCCATGAAGATCTAAATTTCAATCAACCCAAGGTCCCCTTTCCTAATGCCTTAGAACCCAAGCCCACTAAGACTAGGCCGGCCCAAAATGAGAAATTCATGGAGCTCTTTTCACAAGTTCATATCAATATTCCACTCCTAGATGCCATAAAACATGTTCCGGCCTACGCCAAATTCCTCAAAGAGTTTTGCACTCCAAGAAGAGGGCCCAAGTCGACCCCTAAGAAAATTTGGCTCTCCGAGGATGTTAGTGCGGTCTTGATGAACAATCTCTCTAGAAAGTTGAAGGATCCCGGTGCTCCCCTCATCTCATGTGATATAGGTGGTGTAATCTTTGACCGTGCCCTCCTCGACTTAGGAGCTAGTGTCAACCTTTTACCCACCTCTGTTTATGAGTAATTTGATATAGGGGAACTCAAGTCAACCCCCGTTATTCTCCAACTGGCCGATCACTCAGTCAAGACCCCTCGAGGTTTGATAGAGGATGTGATTGTGAAAGTCCATGATTGCTACTTCCCCATTGATTTTCTCATTCTTGAAATGGCCTCCTCCTCGAAGCTAAGTCATACCCCAATCATCCTAGGCCGCCCATTCCTTGCTACTGCGAAAGCCAACATCAATTGTACTACGGGGACGATGGACATCTCATTCGGAGGTCAAAAAGTTTCTCTCAATGTGTTCAAAGCCTCCCAATATTTGGACCTAGATGAAGAATGCCACTTCATAGACATCTATGATGAACTTATTGAGAATGATCTGGGCATGGGTCAAATAAGGGAGGTCAATACTTTTCAAGATTCCCCTCATCATAGTAACATTTGGCATAAGGTTGAACCACTTCCAGCTTTGCAAGATGAATCAACCCTTCCTTCACTTGAAAGCCCTCCTAAACTTGAGCTTAAGCCCCTTCCAGACTCCCTCAAATATACATTCCTAGGCCCCAATCAAACCCTTCCTGTTATCTTAGCTTCCAATCTTACTCATACCTAAGAAACACTTCTCCTAGAAGTCCTTAGGACTCACAAGGGTGCCATAGGTTGGACAGTGGCCGATCTTAAGGGGATAAGTCCGTCTATTTGTATGCATCACATTTACATAGAGGATAATGCCAAACCTAGTCGGGAAATGCAAAGGAGGTTGAACCCGAACATGAAGGAGGTGGTAAAGAAGGAGGTTGTCAAATGGCTCGATGCGGGAATTATTTATCCCATATCGGATAGCCAATGGGTGAGTCCCACTCAAGTGGTTCCTAAGAAATCGAGACTCACTGTGATCCAAAATAAACAAGGAGAAGATGTGCCCACTAGGCCCACCACGGGATGGAGAGTGTGCATCGATTATAGGAAACTCAATGCCATGACCAAAAAGGACCATTTTCCACTCCCCTTTATTGACCAAATTCTAGAGAAATTGACGGGCCAAAGATATTTTTATTTCCTAGATGGATATTCTGGGTACAATCAAGTGTCCATTTATCCGGAAGACCAAGAGAAGACCACATTCACTTGCCCATATGGAACATTTGCCTTTCGGAGAATGCCATTCGATCTTTGCAACGCACCGGCCACTTTTCAAAGGTGCATGATGGCCATTTTCTCTGATATGGTAGGAGAATTCTTAGAGATCTTTATGGATGATTTTTCTGTGTTTGGGGAGTCATTTGAAAACTACTTGGAAAATTTGAAGAAAGTGCTTGCGAGATGTATTGAAACCAACCTTATTCTTAGTTGGGAAAAGAGTCACTTCATTATTCAAGAGGGCATAGTTTTGGGCCATATTTTGTCCGAACGGAGTATAGAGGTGGATAAAGCCAAGATCGACCTTATTTCTAATCTCCCTCCTCCGACCTCTGTGAGGCAAATTCGTTCATTCCTCAGCCATGCCAATTTTTACCGCCAGTTCATAAGTAACTTTTTTAAGATTCCCCGCCCGTTAACTCTTCTCTTGGCCAAAGACACTCCATTCAATTTAGATGCTGCCTGCCTTGAGCCTTTCAATACCCTTAAAGAGGCTTTGACCAAGGCACCCATTCTCCAATCTCCTAATTGGTCTTTACCTTTTGAAATCATGTGTGATGCCTCCGAGTATGCTATCGGGGCAATTCTAGGTCAAAGAATTGATAAGTGTCCGGTGGTGATATATTATGCGAGTCGCACCCTCGCCGATGCTCAGCTTAACTACACCACCACGGAAAAGGAGCTGTTAGCTGTTATCTTTGCCCTTGAAAAGTTTCGATCATATCTCTTAGGGGCAAAAGTCATTGTGTACTCTGATCACCCAGCTCTCAAATATTTGTTCTCTAAGAAGGATACCAAACCTAGACTCATTAGGTGGATCCTCCTACTCCAAGAATTTGATCTTGAGATCCGAGATAAAAAAGGTTCTGAGAATAAAGTTACCGATCATCTTTCTAGGATTCTCACAACTGATAATGCTCCTTTGCAAGATTCATTTCCAGATGAACACCTCTTGTCCATCACCCATAGTCAACTCCCATGGTTCACATACATTGTCAACTACTTAACTGTGGGACAAATTCCTAATGGGTGGTCTACACATGAAAATGAACATTTCTGTGCCAAAATCAAACATTATTTCTGGGAAGATCCTGAATTGTTCCACGTAGGTCCAGATCAAATAATTAGGAGGTGTGTCCCCGAGGAAGAACAACAAAGCGTCCTGAATTTTTGTCACACTCTAGCTTGTGGGGGACACTTCGCGAGAAAGAAAACAGCCGCCAACGTGTTGCAAAGTGGATTCTTCTGGCCCTCTCTTCAAAGACGCCTATGAATTTAGCAAGACTTGTCTTAGGTGTCAAGCCATTAGAAACATGAGCATACGTGATATGATGCCACTCAACCCCATTCTAGTGGTCGAAATCTTTGATGTTTGGGGAATTGATTTTATGGGGCCCTTTCCATCATCATTCGGACATGAGTACATTCTTGTGGCAGTCGACTATGTGTCTAAATGGATTGAAGCCATTGCCACCCGGACTAATGATCACAAAGTTGTCATGAAGTTTGTCCGAAAGAATATATTTTCAAGGTTCGGGTGTCCGAGGGCGATCATTAGTGATGGAGGTTCTCATTTCACTAATGCCCAATTCCGAGCTCTTCTTGAGAAATATGAGATCACTCATAAGATTGCCACCCCCTATCACCCCCAAACAGGTGGCCAAGTGGAGACATCCAATAGGGAGATCAAAAAAATCCTGCAGAAATCTATTAGGCCCGATAGGAAGGATTGGTCCGAAAGATTGGATGATGCTCTTTGGGCCTATCGGACAGCATACAAAACCCCCATTGGAATGTCTCCATATAGGTTAATCTTTGGAAAAGCTTGTCACTTACCCGTTGAGCTTGAGCATGGGGCCTATTGGGTTATTAAGCAGTTCAATTTTGACTTGACCCAAGCCGGATCTCATAGGGCCCTACAACTAAATGAGTTGGAGGAGTTGAGGAATGAAGCCTATGAAAATGTCAAGATTTACAAAGCCAAGATCAAAGCTTTCCATGATAAACACATTGTGAGAAAATCATTTCAACATGATTAAAAAGTTTGGCTCTTTAATTCAAGGTTGCGCTTATTCCCCAAAAAATTAAAGTCTAGATGGGATGGATCATTTGTTGTGCTCAAAGCCTTTAATCATGGTGCTGTTAAAATTATAGATCCTAAAAATGGTCAAATTTTCACTGTCAATGGTCAGCGTCTCAAACTCTACTTGGAGAACACACAACTTTCATCAAAGGAATCAATCCCACTGAGTGACCCATGATAAATACAAGAATGTCGTCTGGCTGAAGACGTTAAACTTAGCGCTTGTTGAGAGGCAACCCAACCATTTCTCTTCAAAAATTCAGTGAGTCATTTTCATTTGTGTTTGTAGGAGCTGGAAGAAGTCGTTTAAAAAATTGCCTGCCAAAATAGTCACGTCTGCACACCCCAGGTTGTACCTTTCCTTCCCAAACATTCATGTATGCATTGTCCTGATCATATATTCTACATGCCATTAAGGATAATGTCATTCAAGTTGGGGGGGGAGAGAAAAATTTTCATGATGCATATAGTACAACATGATAGGAGTTCTGTCTTACATGTCATCGTTGCATGAAAGAAGAAAGATGTAACCCCTATTTTGAGTTTCATGATTCATGCTTAAATTAAAAGTAATTCTGGAATAGAAAAGACTAGGGAAAAGGATGATGGGAAATTTAGTCAATCTAACCATGAAAAACTGATATAAGAATCCCTTTAAAGTTCATGTGCACTTTGAAAAAAAAATTCATGTTCCACACTGATGAAACAAACAAGACAGGCCCTCTGCTATTTTTAGTATGCTGTCTGATATTCTGCACTTCTTAAGAAAAGAGATCTTTTTACAAAACTTTCTGTCAAATTATCTATCAAATAAGCGTAATGGTACAAAAAAAAGAGAGAGAAAAAAGAAAAAAAAAGAAAAAATACACCATGAAAAATGCCCATAGTCTTAGTAGCCGGGCCTACTTCTCCTAAGGCAAGAGTCGAGATTCGCGTTGAGCAGTGAAGGGTAGTGCAGCATCATGTGTGGTATAAAAGATCCCAAAGGGACAAAACAATAAGGCAGATAAAAAGTTAATATACTTAATGCTCTGATCTAAGAGGTGCAGGGTTGAAAGGTATTTGCTTGGAATAGCGAATGAGGGATGCAATTATCTAAGCTGTGGATTTGGCAGTTACATATGCACAAGTGCTATTGAGCTTTGATTTGAATTCTTGATCATGTAGTTCCTACGTAAGGCTAGTATGTATTAATGATTCCAGATTCTTAATCTTTAGTTGATTCTATGAAGGGAGAGCTGGATATGAGAGTACGAATTTTATAAACTCTTATTAGTCCTAAATTTCAATTTATTTGCATTGCTAAGGGACTAGCAATGAGTAAATTGGGGGGTGTGATAAGTGTCCATTTTTGATGGTAATTCATCACATGTACACCGTTTTATGTGTATATAATTAGATAATTATGCATGTCCCATCGTTAATCTCAACTTTACATGTAAATTAGGTATTTCACGTAAATTGATTAATTTGGTGATATTATTTAATGAATTAAAGTTGAGGGCCATGAGCATTAATTCTCCATTGCATAATTAATCATGAGTATTTAAGATTTATGTGCACATTATGATAATTTTTATAGAGTAAATTATAATTATGTGTGTGCAGGACATTGAAGGTAATTGTAAGAGAAGCTGAGGGCGAAATTGTCATCACCACTTTGACCAAGTCAAATAAAAAAGACACATATTTTGGTTGGAGTGAAAAGATAACTCAAAATATTTTGGTTGGAGGGGAAAAAAATTCGAAGTTTGAAATAGAGGAGAAGAAGCACACATCTTGGTTGAAGGGAAAATTGAATTTAAAATTTGAAATAAATGAGAGGAATGATGAGTCTTGGGAAGGGGGTTATCCAAAGCCCAAGGAGGGTGTACTCACCTCCTTTTCCTCTTCCCCATGCATCATATTCTACCTAAATCTCAGTCATCCATCTCCTTTTGATACAATCGTCACCCTCCATCTATCCAACTTTCCCTATAAATAGCTCATGACAAGGAGGAGAAGGGGGGGTTCTTCTTTTGACATTTTTCTCTCCCTCTCACATCTTTTAGTTCACCGAGTTCGCCCTCTTCCGTCCCTCTTCTCCTCTTACTATCTTCATGAAAGTTCTTTTTTTTTACGTCCTCTACAACTTCTTCTTCTGCATCATCTTCTAATTCCTCCTGATTTTCAAGGTATTTTATATTTTTTACTGTGCTATCCTGTTCATCTGCGAACCAGTGTTTCTCTCTGTTCTTCCCCTTATTTCTCCCCCTTCTAGTCATTTTCGTCTCTTACTATCTTCATGAAATTTCTTTGGTTTTAAGTTTTCTACAACTTCTTCTTCTACATCATCCTCTAATTCTTTCTGGTTTGAAAGTTATTTCCCATTATTCAACTTGCTATCCTGTGATTTCACTGTTCATCCGAGGTTCTAGCTTCTGTTATTCCTCAGTTTTGAAGCCCTTCTCTTCTTTATTTCTCTCTGTGTTCTTCATTAAAGTTATTCCTCTCTTATAGATCTAGATTTTCTTCTTCTATCACTTCCTCCAATTCTTCTTAGTTTACGAGTTATATTTATTTTTCCACTATTTCACTCTCTCATCTTCTTCCTTCTTCATCTCCACACATGCCCTTCCACATTCCTCTCTATATTTATCTCCAAAGTTTATCCTCCACAACTCTCCTTTCATGGCGGTTTGCACATCAAGACGGGCGACGTTCCAAGGCTCGTGACGTGGACGACGACGGCTTCTTCATCCATCTCTTTCCACGGCGATCTCTTTCAAGGCGGAGCGATCCTCTCCAAGGCTCGGCGAGGAGGAGACGACGACGTCATCACCATTGCTACTACTATCTTCACATCTCAGGCCCCTCTTTTTGTTATTACTTTTGTGATATGTTACTTCATTGTAATCTTGTCACCTCTTTGTTGTAAGCTTGTCTTGCACTTCATGTACTCTTTCTTTTAAGTTAATGAAGAGAGTTGTTCTTTTGATCTAGTTCTCGATCTTCTTCCATCTCTACCCCCTTCTTCTATCTCTTCTTTCCACTTTATGCAATTAATTTCTATAGCATAGGCGCATAATCATAGGCGTTTTTAATTAAGTGTTTAGTTTATTCTTCATTTCACTATTTTCTTTAAGCAAAGTAAATTCATAAGTGTTTTTCTAAAAGGTTACAAAGTTTTTAACTTTAAAAATCTCTTCTTCCCTGTGGATTCGACCCTTCTCGCCACCATATTACGTCTCTCTTTCATCTAGTGTGAGTTAGAATTTTTTAAGATTGATACGCGTATTTTAAACGATGAACTTTCGCGTTATCAGTGACCAATGTATGGTCTTTTCACAGACAGAAGATGCTGTTGGTTGTGCATCGTGAACGGTGAGAGCCTTGCATCGGTGAGACCTTTGGTGGTCGTTTTCGTGATGTGCTATCCAGATGGGATCTAGGCTTTGTCGAAGTTTGTCTTCTGGCAGAGTTGGCCCAGTGTTATGGCTGGCTTTCAGCTTGCTAGGTGTGAGGTGATCCTTGGCGTTGAGCCGATGATCTGATTGCGGTTTGCTAAGTTGGCTGCGTGAGCTGATGGAAGCTCTGTATTGGTTGTTCCCTTGAGTAGGGCGTGAACTGGTCAGCTGGTTGTGAAGCTGATGTGTGAATTGTCCGCCGACCATAGGATGGATCAGTAGTTGTTTCTCGTGACGAGGACTGCGTCTCCTCGGTGAGCGAGATGGTGGCAGCGGTGCCATAATTGATTTTCCTTGTGACTGAGGTGATACAAGACTTGTGCTTTTGTTTGTGCCTGCTCTGTTGGCCAGTGTGCGTGGCATGTAGAGCAAGGTGTCATTCGTGATTGTAGTCTGGCTGTGTCTCTCAAGATCGGTGCTTTCATGAGAATCGAGGTTTTCTGTGTTGGGGCTCTGACGGCGTTGTCAGTTGGTTAAGGCTTTGTTCCCCTGTGTTCCTGCGTGTCCTGAATTTTGAGGATGAAATTTCTTAAAGGGGGGTTGGCTGTAATATCCCGGAACTTTCGGATCCTTCTTCTTGGATCCTGAATTTATTTTCTCGAAGAATTTATTCCCATTTTACATGGAATTATCTTTCGGACATTTTTCGGGTTCAGATCCGTGCGTTTCGGATCAGTTTCGGAGGTCCCGAAACGTCTTCCGCTGTTTCCCTTGTTTTTCCCTGACAGGACCTACGGAACCCCATAGCGGGTAAATCGGGCCGTTCACCTACTCAGGGATGGTACCATGGCGATCAACGTGTTCCGAGGATCGCGGGGGTACATTTTTCTATTTTTTCGTATTTTTCAGAAAATCCAGATTTTCTATATAACCCCCATTTCTTTTTCTTTTTCTATTCTTCTTCTTCCTCCTTCCTTCCTCCCGTGAGCGACCGGCGCCCCTCTCCCCCCCTCTTTCGTGGACGCGGCGGCGTGCTCCCCTCCGGCTGTAGACGACAGTGGGTGACGACGTGGCGACGGTGGTGGCGGCGTGGTGATCGTGGCGGCGTGCGTGGTTCGTGGGAAGCTCGGGAAGAATGAGGGTTTCGCGGCGTTTTCTTCACGGAGCGACGTTTGGGCGCGTAGAATCTTTGGTGGAGGTAGGGAGATGGACCCCCAGCTCGCGTATTTCATTTCCTGCGGATTTGGTTGCCCGTGGCGAGCCGAGCGTGGGTTTATTGCCGTTTCAGAGAAAATCCATGATTTTGGGGTGTGAGCCCGATCTAGCGTTTTAACGCATTAATCGGTGGTTTGTGGACATCATTGAATGCCTAGGGGCCGAGGGAAGGGTTTCCCTTTTGTTTCCCCATCACCTGGGGGTGATTGAGGTGTGGATCAGATTTTTGGGGCGTCTCCCGCCGTTTCGGGTTCGGGACGCCTTGGCGGTCGTTCCAGAGACCGCTAAGGGTGCCCAGCGGACCAAGGGTAGACCGCTAGGGGTCTCCCTGTGTCGGTTCAAGGCTGGTGGTCACGCGATAGACCGCCAGGGTCCTTGGCGGTCTAGGGTTAGACCGCTAAGACCGCTTGAGTTCCATGTGTTCCGAGAGTTTAGCGGTCCAGAGAAGGCCCGCTAGCCAGTGCCTCGCGGTCCAACGGTGGGCCGCTAAAGGTGCGTGATTTTAGTTTGTAGCGGTTCAGGGTTAGACCGCTAGCCGTTCCTTGGCGGTCCAAGAGTAGAGCGCTACGCCTCGTGGCGGCCTAGGGTTAGACCGCCAGGTGACTTTCATGCTCGAAATGTCGGTTTCGCATTGTGTTGGTCTCCGGTTGACCCGGTTGTGACCCAATGGTCGACCTTAGGCCTTGTAAGTGTCCCAGACACCCCGTGGGTTCCGTGTTCGTGTTTCTGAGGTGTCGGGAGGTGCCGTGTTATCTCGATTAGCGTGCCCATAGGTGTGTGTGTTCTGGGCTTTGTGTTACGCTTGTTCGAGTCACCGTGTATCGGTGTGAGCGCGGTGGAGTTCCCCCGCATGTCGTGGGTTTCTTTGGAAGATGATTCCCGAGTGGGCCATGTGTTTGGCCTTGGACTGCGAGTCCAGTCGTCTAGCTTGGAGCTGGAGGTTTCCCGCTTTTCCCTGGGATGGAAAATCGGCGTGGCGGCTTGTAAGCTGCCTTGGGAATCGTACTTCTATGCTTTCTGCGTTGGCCATGTGTGTGGCCTTAGACTGTGAGTCCAGTCACCCAGCCTCGGACTGGAGGTCTCTTGAGTTCCCTTTTGAGGGGATGGTCTCGGCGGCTCGTGTGCTACCTCGGTATTCGTGCTACCGTGATTTTAGGCTTAGGGATTAGACTAGATTAACGGCGTTGTGCCATTGTGTACAACGGTGTGGATGCACTAAAATTCGCTTATTATTCTCTTGTTGGTTTGTTAGTTTATTGAGTGCGTGGGCGTGCCAGTCACAAAGTGACAATTTATTCGGGATCCGAAGAGCCCATGGTGCGCTCGATCTGACTTCGTCAGACGATTGTGTGGTTCGTGTCGGGACTGAAACCCGCCGTGCCATAAAGGTCACGACGTCATTTACATCCCCCATACGAGGGAACACCCTTGATTAATCACCGGGATTCAGGGCCTCATGGCCAAGAAATTAATTGCCTGAAAGGTCTATTACGAGGTATTGAAATCCTCATGTGAGGGCGAGAAGGAAACATTCGAGATCGTGTTGGTCATATGCTGACCATTTAATCTTCGGACGAATGTCCGGCTCGAGAAAGGCGCGATTGTCGCGGGGAGACCGGAGCATACGTACGCCAGGATATGGCAATTTATTGTTCAGAAGAACGGAAAACGTTTGGCTAAACCTCGGTTAGAGCGGTCGGAAACCAGTAAATCTGTTGGCCCGGTGCAAGGGCAAGCGGCGACCATACTGCGGTGGGCCCCCCGCGGTCGAAACGAGACTTGCATGAGCCTCATTAATATTTCCGGTGCCAAGGGGCAACGAGGGAATATCCCTTGAATCGGCTGAAAAGCCATGTGTCCGGAGAAGCGGGCGTTCGAAACATCGGTCATTCGGGAGACCATTTAATATTCGGACGGGAGTCCGGCTTGAGAATATTGTAATCGTCGCGGGAGGACCTGGAACATATGCGTGCCGGGATACGGCAAGTTTATTATTCCGAGACACTGAAAACATTCGGCTGAATCTTGGTTGTTGTAGTCGAAAACCAGTGAATCTATTGGCCCGGTGCGAGATCGAGCCAGGACCATATTGGGGGCGCCTCCCGTGGTCCAAACGAGGCTTGCGCGGGCATCATTAATATTTCCGGTGTCGGAGGGCAACGGGGGAGAGTCCGGGGACTAGACTCCAGAACCGAAAATGTGTTCGAAAAGAGCGGGCTGTAGATCAAGGATATGAGCCAGACGATGACCATGATCGGGGCGGGCCCGAGGTCTAAGTGTGGCCCACGGAGGTCTTATAAATATTCCCATGGAAGGAGTCCGGGGGTGGCGAGAGCCGTCTCGTTCTATTCCGATTCTGTCGGTCACTTGCGGACCTCTTCATGTTCGGGCAAGGGCCCATATTGAAAGTGGCGAAAATGACCCCGTGTAAATGTATGCCGAGTATACGGTAATTTCAATGAAGGAGCGGGAGCGAATCCCGGCCCGTTAGAATGAACCCGATTTAACGGGCTATCGGTCCGGAGCAATGCCGGCTCACGACCATGTCGGGGAGGGAGCCGTCGGCCATATTGATTGCTCATGGGTCTTTTCATGTTTAGACACAGGTCCGTAATAGAAATGCGGCGAAAACCAAGGTGAACCCATTCAAATGTCTGCCGAACGTGCGGCAATTTTAGTAGCGGCTCGGAAGGGATCCGGCCGGAGAAATGAATCCGGTTTAATCAGAATGTCAGCCCGAGGCGAGGTCGGGTCACGGCCAGTTCGAGATGATTCCCAAGGCTCAGGCCCAACCTGGAAGGGCGACATTGTTGTTCCTTCGGCACCGGGTCACGAGAGAGACGGGGCTGCAAGGTGAATCTCATTGTTTTGTTATCATTTGAAATTTTATCATTATTATTCGTTGATTTATGTGTATCTTTGAGTGAGTTTGTTATTACTATCTATTTATCATTTTTTTTGATTTATTTATTTATCAGTGCTATTGTTAGGTTTGTTATTATTTTTGTTCATTTTATTGTCATTCATTTGCTTGTCGTGTTTCGTTAAGTTTGTTATTATTATTTATTTTGGTTATCTTTTATTTGTTTATCATTCTTATCGAGTTTGTCATTATTATTCATTCATTTTTGTTATCGTTTATTTGTCTATTTATTATTATTATTATTATTAAGCTTATTATTATTATTCCTTATTTCTTTATTATTCTTATTTACTTATTCATCCCCTTTTTAATTTGTTATTATTTATTGTTATTATTATCATTATTGTTTGTTATTATTTCTCCCTCTTCTTTTGAGTTTACTGTTATTATCATTATTTTATTTTTTTGTATCATTATTTGTTTATTTATTATGCTTTCTTTTAGCTTATTATCTTTATTATTATCATTATTTCTGGTGTACCGCTGGGTCATGGGATTGCGCCGCTGGAGGGCCAAGGGAGTGTGCCGCTGAGGGCCAAAGGAGTGTGCCGCTAGAGGGCTAAGGGAGTGTGCCGCTGAGGGCCAAGGGAGTGTGCCGCTGGGGGCCAGGGGGTGTACCGCTGGAGGGTTAAAAGGGTGTGCCGTTGAGGGCTAGGGGTGTACCGCTGGAGGGTCAGGGAGTGTGCCGCTAGGGGCCAGGGGGTGTACCGCTGGAGGGTCAAAAGGGTGTGCCGTTGAGGGCCAGGGGTGTACCGCTGGAGGATCAAGGAGTGTGCCGCCGAGGGCTGAAGCAGGAGCGTGCCGCTGAAGGGCTGAGGGAGTGTACCGCTGAGGGGCTAAAAGGGTGTACCGATGAGGGCCCACTCTCCCTCTAATTCTTTTAAGGCTTTTCTTTTCTTCTTTTCTGATTTTATTAAGTGTGCATGTGTTTGTCTCTCTCTTTCTCTTGATTATCTTTCATCCTTTCTCTTGTGGGGACGGATGTTCGAGTTGTCTAGTTGCCGTTCGGTTTGGTTCTCTTTGAGTTGATTACGGCTCCCTTGCCTCGGTTAAAGTGTTTACCGTTGTTCTTTTCGTTCGCTTGTTGCCTCCTTTTGCCTTTTTAATGTGTTATCGTTCTTAACAAAAATTCGGCAGCATCTCCCCTTGACCCGAGCGTAAGGGAGATACAGGGAACGCGCCCACATGGAGTGGCGGAACCCGACAACTGGAGGTGGGCGCTCGAGAGCGGCAACACCTTTATAAACCTCGGAAAACTCGGAGGGAACAGCGAGTGGAAGACTACTCCTAGGACTGGCCAAAGAGGGAGTGCACCGGGCGAGAAGGAGGGGCGAGTGTGCCGGGCAAGGAAGGCACAAGAGGGCGTGCCGTTGAAGGCTTAGCCAGGGTGTGCCGGGCAAAGGTCCAAAGGACCGTGCCGGGGAAGGGCACAGGAGGGTGTGCCGCTGAAGGCTTGGCCAGGGCGTGCCGGGCAAGGGTCCAAAGGACCGTGCCGGGGAAGGTGTCCAAGGGCGTGCCGTTGAAGGCACGGCTGGGGTGTGCCGCTGAGGGCACACAGGGGTGAGCGAAGGCAAAAATGCCAAAGAAGAAGCAAGCCCTAACAAAAGGAGAAAGGGAAAGGGGCGTAAAACACCGAAGGATGCAAACACGGGAGAAATGTTTGAGGAAGACGTCCAAAAAATATTTGCAAGACTTCTACTTCTATTCTCATAAGAGGAGTGCCCCAAGGGGGCTAATACATCGCAACGACGGCAAAACAAGAAATGAAAGGAAAGAGGAAAAGAAAATACAGTGGGGGGGGGGGGGGGAAATGGAGCGTGGACTCCTCCCCTCCCGGACCTCACTCCCTCTCTCCACCCACTCTTCTTCTCTTCTTCTCTTCACACAGACGGTGGTGGTAGGTGGAGCGACGAGCTCCTCTTCTTCTCTTCTTATCCTTCTTCTCTTCGCGCGGACGGCGGTGGCGGGTAGACGGAGTAGCAGAAAGGGGGAGGCGGAGCCTCCCCTCCTCTTCTTTCTTCGCTTCTTCTCTTCATCTTCTTCTCTCCTTCTCTTCTGCGTGTCTCCCTCTCCTCCTTCTCCTTTTCTCGAATGGGAGTGGTTTTATACTCCCAGCAGCGGGAGCTTTTGAGCACGGCCGTCGAAGGCGGGAAGCAGCTCCGTCATGATGGGGTTTGACTCCCCCCGTCCTGGATGTCAGGGGAGTAGCCTGCGTGGCCCAACCGTTGGTTGACACCTCGGATAGCTCACTGCGCGCCAAGGATATGTAGGGCATGGGCTTCACGTCGTTTGGCCGTTGAAAAACCTTCACGCTGTACCGCTGGCGGGCTGAAGAAGCGTGTCACTGTAAGACACTATAAGCGTGCCGCTGAAGAGGGCAAAAGGCGTGCCGCTGAAGGCCCAGAGAAGTGTGCCGTTAAAGGGCACAAAGAGCGTGCCGTGGGGGGCCCTTCATAGTGTGCCGCGGGGGGCATAAAAAGTGTGCCGTGGAGGGCACTTCATAGTGTGCCGCTGGAGGGCTAAAAAAGTGTGCCGTTGAAGGGCACAAGATAGTGTGCCGTGGAAGGCTAAAAAAGTGTGCTGTTGGAAGGCTGAAAAAGTGTGTCGTTGAAGGGCACATGATAGCGTGCCGTAGAAGGCTAAAGAGGGTGTGCCGCTGGGGCACTTGAGGGTGTTTGGACTGCACCGGGTGAAGAAGAAAATAAATTGTGTCGGATAAAAGGCTGCCAGCCTTGCCGGATGAAGAATCGGGTGCTGTGCCGGGGAGTGGGGCGTTCGGCAGCGTGCCGGGTGGAAGGCCGCCAGCCTTACCGGGTGGAGCACCCTGAAAGTGTGCCGGCCAAGGGCCGTTTGGGGCGTGCCGGGGGAGACCGTAGCAAGTGCACCGGTTAAAGGGGCATACGGGTGCATAGGATGGGGCTGCTGGAGGCGCACCGGCTCACAGGGCAGCCAGCATCACCGGATCACTCGAAGGTCAGCTACCGTACCCCTCACCGGGTGGTACAGTGCCTTCACCGTTGAATGTGTCTTTACCGGATAAGAGAATGCCACTGTCTAACAACCCTCCCCACCGGTTAGATATTCGTCACCGCGTGCTCGCATTGGTGTCCATGGAGGCCTGGGTTAAGTTTGGCAAATATCCTCCGAGTAAAGTGGTTCAATGCTCATAATGCTTGGTAACAGCTGCCAACCGCTAGGAACCGGCAACATGGGGACCAAGCATCAGTTTTTTTTTTACACCTAATCCACCCTCGTACGCAGTGTATTTAATGAGGCACCTTCCATGAATGAGCACCCTACACTCCAAAGGTGGAACCCAAATCACCACGGCGCTATCAGCAGGGGACCATTCAATAGCTGCCAAATCCATTGCGTCAACAGCAAAAGAGCCCATGATCTCCCATGTTTGACAAGATAGCAGATTTGTGTAGCCCTTGCATTCACATTTTGTGCAAACAGCAACAAATTACCATACGTGAACCCTGAACACAATCCATGAAGGGGAGGCATCGACTCAACTTCCGAGCTTCCACTAACTTTGAGCACGTCATTCCGCCGACCTCATCATGCATCGAAATTGTCATATCTTTTGCCCCATATGCAGCGTCCTTGATGCCTCGCCATCCAGGGCTATAAATGAGGATCACTCTCACTGTGGCATTCGAACTCCAAGCCACCTGGCCAATTTATAGCCTGGCCGTTCTAACTGTGTAGCCATCCTAGAAGAAGTAATCTTTGGAACTGCAGCTGCTTCTTTTGATGACATAGAATTATTATCCGGAGAGTTGAACAGAGCAAGGAACGCCACTCCACCAGAGCTTACGGTAACCTCAAGAGCTTTGTTTGTTTCATCTCTAGACTGCTCCGTGTTACTCGTATGTTCCGCATGGTGTAGCGATGAAAGTGTACCCCAAGAGAAGTCGCTTGGATCAGTATTCCCTCGTGCGGTCTGTGTAGGTCGTTCCCACGAGCCAATTTCAGGGACTCACTCCGATTGTAGTAAATTCACTGAGTTGCTGCTCAGGAGACGATGGAAGCGGCCAGCGTTCTTTCCTCGTGGCTCTTCCTCTGTGGAGTGGGCATCCGGTGCGATTTTTGGGTGTTACCCGGCACAGTGGGTGTGTGCCGGGGAGTCGGCACGGTGGCGTGCCGGTGAGGTGATTGGAGGTGTGCCGGTGAAGGCGCTCGCGGGTGTGTCGGAGCGGAGCTACTCGCGGGTGTGCCGGTGAAGGCGCTCACACCCGGGTGGTCTCGGCAAGGGGGGCTTTAGAAGGTGGCTGCCGGACGAGGGAATGTATGCTGCCACCGTTTAAGAAAAAATCCCACCGGGTATGCTAGCATGAGAGGCCACCGGATATACTCTGGTCGGAGGCCACCGAATATACATGTTCGATGAGCCACCGTATATATTGTGCAGTCCATCGGTTACGGCGCACTGCCCACCGTTGAAACTCCTCCACCGGTTATGGGGGCCGTGCCGGTCATGCTACTGCCCACCCTGCTGGTTAAGTGTCATTGAGGAAGTTCTTGGACAGAATCACCAGTTGCATCTTGCAAGCACCTCAGCCTCCCGAGCAGCAGTCGGACGCCCACATCAGAAATTGAGCGGAGCGATACATTTGCCTCAAAAGCCTACTTCGTCCACAGAGTAGCATTTCTTCATGTCTAACTCTGCCAGGCTCTTGCGTCCAATAGAAATTGTGGTGATCCCCACACCCGTGACGTTAACTAGCTTCCTCATTTCTAGGTGTGAGTCCCCTTTTTAGTGAGCAAAGTGCATGGTTCCAGCCCAAGGCATGTGAGCGTATTGTAAGTCTTTGCTATAGTAGAGAGGGCAATGTCTGTGATTTGGTGGCAGTAGGTCAAGTCAATGATGTTCAGATGCATGCAGTCAGATAAGAGTGCCAAGATGCTCTCATCAGTCACACCATTGCATTTTCCAATCCAATCTCCGCCAAGTTTTTTTTTGCAGTGAAGACCAATTGTTCCAAGGACTGTGCTTGTAATGAAAACCACCAAGCTTAACGGTGCTCAGGCCTGCTCCAAGTCCTTGGGTTTGGTCAAGAAAGGCAAAGTGGGCTCCGGAAAACAGTGCCCAGCATTGATCTTTTGGAGGTGGCTGTGTCCTTTAATCACCGAGCCCGAACAAGCACAACTCATGTTATCACACCCTGACACATCAATATTCCGCAGAGCTTCTTCCAGTGCCAAAGTAAGCTAGATCATCATCATCTATGAAGGAGCGGCCTACCATCGACAGCACCTCCAGTTTCTCTAGGGAGGATATACTCAGGAGTGAGAGGTGATACGGTGAGGGTCATCCGGTACAGCGTATGCCACCCGGCACAGTGGTGTGCCGGGGAAGGGTGCTGTCCGGCACAATGGTGTACCGAGGAGAGGGAGAGAATGAGAGAGAGAAAGAGTGGGAGATAAAGAAGGAAAATGAGTGGGCCAACCTTTTTATTTTATTATATATATTATTTATTATTATTATTATTTATTTATTTTTCTTTTCTTTTTCTTCTCTTTTTCTCTTCTTCTATTTAATTTTTATTTTATCTTTATCTTTCTTCTTCTTTTTTCTTCCTTCTTTTCTTTCTCCTCCTTTTCTTTTTCTTTCTCTCTCTTTTTTTTTCTTTCTCTCTTTTTTTTTATTGGTGTCCACAAATGCCCCCCACCCGCGGGTGGCGCAGGGGAAGGATGAGCCGGGCGGTGCCCGCGGGTGTAATGGTCTCTTTTTCTCTTCGTCGGTGCCGCCGGGGTGTCGGGAGCCGACACGACTTGTCTGTCTCCTCTTTTCTTCGTCAGTTCCGACGGGGTGTCGGGCGTTGACATGGTGTGTTAGTCTCTTCTTCTCTTGATCAGTGCCAACAGGGTGCCGGGAGCTGATATGGTTTGTTGATCTCTTGGTCTCTTCGTCAGTGCCGACAGGGCGCCGGGAGCTGACATGGCTTTTTGGTCTCTTTGTCTCTTTTCTTTCTTTTCTTCTCTATTTTCTCTTCTTCTCTTCTTCTATATTCCCCTACACGTAAACATGAGGTGAGGATTTGTTTAGTGTCCACAAATCGGGAAAGTGGGCTGTGAAAGCCAAAATTTGGGGGGCAGGCTGCCAGAGCCAAAATTGGGAAAGCGGGCTATGGGGGCCGAGGTAAGCAGGCTACAAGAGCCAAAGTTGGGAAGCAGGCTATGGGGCCGAAGTTGGGGAGGCAGGCGACAAAGTCAAGGGTATTGGGGAGCGGGCTGCAAGAGCCGAAATTATGGGAAGCGGGCCGTGAAGGCCGAATTCTGGGGAGCAGGCTACGAGAGCTGGGTTCTGGGAAGCAGGCTGCAAGGGCCAAAGATATCAGGAAACGGGGTGCGAGAGCCGAAATTATGGGAAGCAGGCTGCGAGAGCCAGAATTGGGGAGCAGGCCACGAAGGCCAAAGGTAAGCATGCTGCAAGAGCCAAAGTTGGGAAGCAGGCCGCGAAGGCCAAAGGTAAGCAGGCTACACGAGCCAAAGTTACGGGAGACGGGCCGTGGAGGCCGGATTGGGGAAGCAGGCTGTAAAAGCTAAAGGGAAGCAGGCTGCAAGAGCCAAAGTTAGGAAGCGGGCTGCAAGAGCCGGAATTATGGGGAGCAGGCTACGGAAGCCAAATCAGGGAAGCAGGCTACAAGAGCCAAAATTGGGGCGCAAGATGTGAACGCCCAAATCGGGGAAGCGGACTATAAAAGCCGGAGTTGGGAGATTAACGAGCCGTGAAGGCAGGAGGTAGGCCATGGGGGCCAAGATTGGGCTCTATGAGCCAGAGCTGGGAAAGTAGGCTTCGCTAGCCGAAATTGAGTTTATTCTATACACATATTTTTATTATTTATTATTTTTTTTATATTGTAATTTTTTACTCAAGCATGCAAGCATTCATTAGCAGACATAACATAAATATAAGTAAGGCAGCTCCCTCTATAGGGGATAGGATAGGGACGTCGCCCGTAATTTGTAGATGCGGTGCGGGCCGCGAGGCACAATCGAGGGGTGGTGCACCCGTCAAGAGGATATCGCACGTCTTGCATGCATAGCCTAAATTCACGCATTTCACCCGAGGCAATTCTATGTGGCGTGGTAGTGCAAATGTGTGAACAAAGAGCCCTAACCACAGGGATATGCAGGTTTTCCTGGTGACACTCGAGGATCACTCTAGCGCCTACACATATGTGTTGATTTTATTTTGCCTGTCTATCTTTTCTTTGGGGTTTTGAATGATGAAATGACAAGCAAGTAATCAAAGATCCGCTCTTAACCTATGAACATGTGATCATGAACCTAGGCAACCAAAGCTAGCTCTAGCATGGGCATGCTATCTCGCTCAAACTACGCTAAAGGAAAGGGAAAACACACGCCGGGGCATGGAGCAAAAGAGCAAATAAAACACACCGCAAGGGGTGGAGCAAGCAAGAAAATAAAAGAGATATGTGATGAACGAGAAAGCTAATGCCCAAGACTAAGGAAAGATGTGATCGCCACCAAAGTAAAAACAAGCAAAAGACTTGTAAATACCTTGGAAATAGGTGAATGAAGCACCCGCCCACGGGAGAGAAAACCGAAGAGAACCTGCAGGTCAGCTAGAAATAACGGCCAGGACCCTGTGCGTTACTTGGAAAGTAACGGCCACCCGATAGACCGCCAGGAGAAGATGACGCGCCTGCACCAGACCGTCAGATCACCTGCAGTAGCAAAGTGTAGATTCTTTTAACTCCAACTCTTCCAGTCGGCTAGAAGACTTGGGCCTCGTACTGGTGAACCTGTAAACCTGCCAAAGATGTAGAGAGCAAGAACAAAACAACCCAAATTAGCCCTTTCAATAATATAGCATCAATTCTCAAAGAACTTAAGGACATCAAAAGGAGAGGGGATTACCGGGGAGTTTTTGGTTTTTTTAACCCCTCTGGGCGTTTTTAAAAGATTAGGAGGATGTTTGGATGCTTAGAGAACAGTGAAAAAACGTGGAGAAAGAGGAGGGACAATGCTTTGATTGAGGAAAAACCAGGGAAGAACTTAAGCATGTGATGAACTTGAAAGACTCAAACCAAAGTACTCCCTTGATTATGAGATGGATGAACGTGGGAAGCAGTTCCTCTTGGATGAAGATGACTCCTGAGTTCGGCAGCACTTCGTCGTGAATTTCAAAATCCTCTTCCTTGGGCCATGAAGTCAAGGGTTCTATTTATAGACCCTCAAACTCTCAGGTCGAGCAGAGGATAATTCAGCAAGATAAAGGGATAACTCCTGGCAAATCCTCGAAGATAATATCACCAAGAGTCCATAGAAACAAACAGAAGGTCCTGAGGATCAGATTCGAAAGAGATATCGTCAATCCAAACCCTTATCTTCGGCCACGGAGTAGCAGAGAAAAGGCCTGAACTGTCAGGACTCTCTGAAGGAAGTAACGGCCGCACGACAGACCGCCACTTGGAAATAACGCACCAAGGAACATCCGTCACTACCAACCTTATCCCTAAAAGATAAGATCAGCGGGAAGAAGACCCAACAAGCTGGACTCTTCAAGGAAGTAACGGCCAAGGAATAGGGCGTCAGAATGAAACAACGGCTGCACGACAGACCGTTATTATCAACGTGTAATCAAAAGGATAAATTTTAAAACGAGGCCTTAAGCCTTAGGACTCTTCAAAGAGTAACGGTCCAGGACCCATCCGTCATAACGAAACAACGCGCCTAGGACCGACCGTTATTATCAAAATGGAAATCAAAAAAGAAGTAGAGGCCTTGCCAAGATTCATCCAATGAAACGCCACCAGGAGCCATATCCGATCAAGGAATTAAGACCCAAGAAATAGGCTTCAACTAATCAAGAGACTCAATGAAGAGTGAACGACTTGGAGCATCATATAGAATGGAATAAGAAGATGACCCGACTTATTGGGTATAAAACGGGTGTCAACAGATGCCCCTCCTTAACGTCCTCTTTGCAGGGGAACGAGTGGAGGCGAAGCGAAAGCGAAATGGAACATGGAGATGAAGCGGAAAATGAAGCGGAGTGGATCAAAAAGAGGGCGTTAAGGTAAACGACACCCGTTCTCAACCAACAAGCGATAGGAATTTTCTGGAAAGCTTCAAAACTGATCACAAGAAAATAGCCAACCAAAGGATGCAAGTCTGGAGGAGCTAATAACTAAGGAAAGGAAACACGGCTAGCCACCGGAGGCAACGGAAAGAACAAGAGACTAAACTCCAGACAGGAATCTTCAGCCAACCAGATCAAGCGAGCAGATCGAAGGAAACCTTCTAATTCGGAATGGAATAACTCTCCTTATTCGAGATCAAGAACACAGCTATTCACCATCATCGAGACACTTGAACAGATGAAGCACATGAATGCTCAAAGAATGCGTATGATGCATGCTGGGCTAAAGAAAAAGAAATCTTTAAAACAAATGCAAAGAAAGATGAAATATCAAGATACTCGAGAATAATATTGCTAAGCTGGAGAAACCAGGGTCAGGACACCATCTGCAACCACGGCGTGCAAGACAGAACCATCGTCCCCAAATTTTTCTAACCTAACGGCCTATCCAACGATTAAGCATGTGAACTTAGATCATCATCATTTTCGTTTAAGGGGAACATCAGATCCCGGAACACATGAATGACCAGCCGGTTCTCGAGATAATATGTCATAAATAACATATAGTAATGCATTAAAGGATAAGGGAAAGAGATACAATACCTGACCCACCTTCCGGACGGACGGTAAAGCGCGATTTCATTCACAATTCCTTCATAAAAGACAGATTAGCCAAAAAATAAATATGATCATGAATCAAGGCATAACCATTTGTACGTGCGAGAAGCATCAACAATGAACATTTTGACAGAATATAAAACCATTTTGACATCCAATAGACCATTTAATTCATCAAGAAACTTGCAAGCTTGTAACGGTCTGATGAAGGTGCGTTACATCAAGTAACGGACCATCCTTAGTCCGTCATAAACCAGGCGGTTCACATTCTTCAAAAAAATAGTCTCATCACATGTAACGGTCAAATCCAGACGCGTTATAAGGATGTAACGGCCGAACGATGGACCGTCACATTTCCTGAGTGTTCAAAAAAATAACAACCGAACGGTCACGGCCTTCATTCAACTCTCAACAACCCAAAAACCCAAACCGAGAGAAACCACCGGCGACCACCGTCCCACTACTACCATGGCCGGCGACGAGGCTCCCCAGCCACCACCACAGAGGAGGGAGAGGGGAAAGAAGAAAGCGATCCGGCGGTTTCACCGCCGGCTCGAACGGGAGGCGATCCCACCGGTCAAGGAAGAAGAACCGAGGAGAAGAGAGCCAAGGGAGGAAGATGAAGCTCCCACGGCCGTGGGGGACCAAGGGGAAGCCCCATTGGGTGCAGAGGAACCCAAAGAACCAGAGAAGAAGAGGAAGAGAGGCATGGACCGAGAGGTAGGCCGCCCACCCCATTTTCAAAATTTTAATTTTTTTGTATTTTTGTATGAATGCATGTGGGAATGGGGGGTAGAAAATGGGTCTACGAACCCATTAAGAATGATTGTAGGCCTTTTGGCCAAAGTGAGAAGCCACGGGAATGCAAAGGGAAAAACGCCCTCTAGCAGGAAATGTGACGGTCCTTCCAGTGACCGTCACAAGCCTAACGTGCCACCCTAGATGCGTTAGAGCCATGTGACGCCCCATCCCAGGGCCGTTACATGCACCAGAGGCTAGAACTATTTTTTAGGTTTTCAATTATTCAGTTTTTTGTTTTGTTTTGTTTTTATAAATGTTGTGCAATGATTTTATGATGTAATTAACTAACTTATGATCTAAATAACATGCAGGGAAAGCGAAGATCAAGGATTTTCTGGCTGCAGGTCCGGGCGGTGTACCAGGCACTGCCCGACTACCAGAGGGAGCGACTAGCCAGCATGGGATTCGCCGAGGTGCTCAGCATCGAGGTAATCCGGATGGACACACCCCTGCTGTACGCGCTGCACGAGAGATGGGACCCGATCAGCAGAGCCTTCATCTTCCCATGGGGCCACATGATCCCCACGCTAGAAGACGTAGCGAGGATTACGGGATTGAGAGTCCACGGAGCCGCAATGACCGGATGGACATACGGTGATTACAGGGAGATGGCGCAGCAGCTGCTCGGGCTTGATTTGATCAGGCCGGGACAGTCCTCCTCCCAGCTCTCGAGATCAGTACTGCAGGAGAGCCTGGGACTGAGGGGAGCGGCGATAGCCGTAGGAGAGCTACCTGAAGAGCATCTGGGCAGAGTGATAGACCAGGTGCGCCCTCGCGTGGCGGCGGAGGCAGGACCGGAGGGAGATAGAGTGCTCAGATGCTTCCTGATGCTGTTATTCGGGAAGCTCCTCTTCGCGACTCGGGCAGACGTCATCAGCTGCCGACTGCTGCCGATGATAGAGAATTTGCACAGAGTTGGGAGATACGCTTGGGGAGCAGCAGTGCTCGCATTCCTGTTCGAGTCCCTGAGCACTACGGATCGGCAGACGATGTTGGGCGGCTTCTCGCCCTTCTTACAGGTAAATGCACTTTAAATGCTTTCTTTTATGCCAAAATGTTTATGATATGCCATGTGACTGACTTGATTTCTAAAAATGCAGATCTGGAGCTATATGTACCTCCCGGGCATCGGGAGAGGCACGCTACTCCACCCCGGCCGCATACCGATTGCGAGGCGTTGGTCGGTGGCGAGGGACACAGGGTCAATCATTATACTGACCCGGACGATCCAGGATGACCTGGACTCCTTCCCACATACGTCGGTAAGTCCAGAACTCAAAATGATTTCTACATGCTTTTAAATGCTTCTTAATGCTTCTAAATGCTTTAATGCTTTTATATGCCAATGCTGATGAATGAACTAAATGCTCTCAGGTGAGATGGACCCCATACCGCGGCGAGGGTTACACGGGACAGCCGTGGGTAGAGGCGGCCTTGTCGTACCGGGGACGAGACATATGGCTGCATTGCATCCATATCATCGAGCCTCTGCACTACAGGCTGATCCTGCGGACCCGGGGACTACATCAGCCCGAGGTGACCTTTCACGCCACAGCGATGACCACCCCGGCAAGTCAGCAAGGGGCATCAGTGGTAATGTGGATTGGTGCGCCCGGAAGGCGAAGTACGTCCATGACTGGAACAAGCGGGGCCGAGCGGTGAAGGAACGAGACGAGAGCGACGAGGCATATCTGAAGGCCTTTGCTCGACTCTACGGCGACCGGGTATACCGAGGTACCCGACGACCGGTATGCAAATTCTAAACTCAAAAACTCTTGCTATATGCAAAAATGCCATGTGATAGATGTACAGACTCACATGCTTTCTATATGCAGCTAGACCCTGAGGGACGGATAGCTGAGCTGGAGGGATTACTCCACTCCACCATCCAGCAGCGGGACGAGTACCGGGCCGCCCTGGAGCTTCTGGTAAGATTTCTAAAACTTAGACTTAAATGATTATGTTTATGCAATGCAAAATAATGCTAATGCTGACTAACCACGACACCTAATCATGATTTCTAAATGCCGCGGGCCGAGGGAGCCCAATGAGCAGGACTAGATGCCCCATCGTCCTCCTCTCATCCTGCGGGAGGCAGAACAGAGCAGGATGCCGAGTTTGCTCGGGCGGTCGCCCGGGCCGAGGAGGCGGAGGCCACCCTCGCGGAGCGGGTAAGATGCTAGATGCTTATGCTTATGATCATGCGTATGCCTAAAAATGTTTTTTAATCAACTATATGAAATGCAACCTACAGGCGAGAGAACTAGCAGCAGCAGTGGCCGAGGCCAGACAGGCTCGATTGGAGGCAGAGCGTCTCCAGGCAGAGATAGAGAGAAGCCAGGCTGAGACTGAGCGGGCCCGAGCAGAGACAGAGCTAGCACGGGCAGAGATGGCCCGGCTGAGAGCAGAGACCCCTAGACGCTCGGATGATGCAGAGGTGGAGCGACTTCGGACGGAGCTAGCTTAGTCACAGGCTGAGGTAGAGCGACTCCGGATTGGGACGGTGGATTTGGACCGATACCGGACGGAGGCACGCGAGGCTCGGCGCCAGGCTTACGATATGAAGATCGCGCTGCGGACCCTCGAGAGGACTGTCCGGATGATAGGCCGAGGACCTGAGCGGAGTGTTTCGCAGAGCGGAGCACAGAGGAGCGTCGCCCGGAGTGGGTCGGTGGCTGATTTCCTTGTGAGTTCCTCCGGCCAGCGGAGGAATGAGAGGGTGGAGAGAGGACAGCAGGAGGAGAGTGCTTCCGTAGCACCGCCAACAAGGAAGCCGGAGGGTGGAGATGAGGAGGGTGGCCCGGCGAACGAGCCGGCCGAATGATGTATTTCTTTTTTATTTTTGTACATGACAATATATATAGAAAAATGCAATTCTTTTTTTTTACGTTTTTATTTTGTTTCATGAGTGTGAATGAATGCAGGAATGCGTTTTTTGAAAAAAAGCAGAAATGAATGAGTGGATGACTGGTTTGGCAGGTTTGAATGTGAATGCAGAAAATGAATGATTGATTGAGATGATTTGAGGTGATGTGTGAAAAATGCATGTATGAAATGCATGTATGCGGAAAAAAATGTATGTATGAGAATGCATGGATGATGAATGAGTTGTAGAATGTGTGAAAGACCGCCAGGTCTAACACAAGGGTAGGAAGAAATTACCTGAATTCAACAGCAGAGAAAGTAACGGTCTAGGATCAGACCGTCATAATAAAATAACGCAGTGGCTGAAGGGCGTCATACACAACAGAGACCAAATTTGTAATCTGAGCTGCAGGAAAAGCGACGGCCCACCTCTGGTGCGTCAGAGGGAAATAACAGCCAATGCTGGACTGTTAATCGTGGTAGAACGATGGGTTGTCAGGGCAACTAGCAGGAAATGCGACGGCCCAAGGGAGACGCGTTGGGGTGAAATAACGGCCATATCCAAGACCGTCGGGAAAATTTTGAACCCAAAAGCCAACATCTGAATGACCGAGAGTGTAACGGACCATGGTCCACGCGTTAGAATATAAAGACGGCCAAAGACCAAATCGTTAAGCTTTTCACAGAACAGGGTCGGGCCAAATCAAACCCACAGGAGATGCGACGGCCTAGGGTTGGCGCGTCGGAGTGAAATAATGGCCCCACGATAGACCGTTAGAGGCTGAGTTGTATTCCGAGACGGATTGAGCCGTGAGAGCCTAAACCTGAGATTTATCCACTCAATCCCCCACTAGAACCTATCTAGATTGAAGATAGAGCCTTCCAACTCAAGTCTTATCCTTTCCAAGCCAAAATTAAACCTTTAAAACTTGGAAACTCAACCAAAATCGTATCTTTGCTGAAAACCTCTGCTTTAGGGTTTTGAAGAACCTCTCCTAAGGGCAGAAATCAAGATGAAGAGAAGCTTCGAGGTGATGGCTATGGAGGAGAAGGTCTACACCGGACCTAAAGCTGCCAGAAAAGAACATGGAGAGCTCCAACGGTTGACATCAATTCCCAAGCACTTAAGCTCCAATGTTCAAAGGGTGGTAAGTCCCTCAACAACACATCCAAGTTCAGAAAACTCTACACTTCAATTCGTTTTACGACCTCTTCTTCTCCTTCTTTCCCTCAAGCCTCTTCCTGGTCCAAGATGCTACTCTAATCTGAAGTGGGTGGCTCCCATGGTAAAGGCCCTCCCTATAGAGGTCACATCAATCCTTAAAGCATGGCACCTTCAACCACTCTTGGTTTTAGGCAAAAATTTCCAGAAATTATACTTAGATTGGCCAAGTATTTCAGCACTTGTGGAATTATGGCATCCACAAACTCATACCTTCATCTTCCCTTCCTTCGAAGCAACAGTCCTATTAGAAGAGGTAGAGACCTACCTAGCCCTTCCTAAGACTAAGGCGGGGGATGAAGACCGGGTTTGCTACACAATAGAGCCTATTGACCCGTCCTTGATCTTGAGTGATTTCATTCATAACCCAAAGGACGTGAGGACCATGATCAGCCCACACCACATTCACTTGATACCCTTGGCGCAATGGATAGTGTCTCATTGTAAAAACAAGTGGGAGAGACATGAAGCAATAGCCAAGGCGGTGGCGGTTTGCTTGTGCGGAGTCTTCCTTTTTACCACGACCGACCACCTCTTAGACATCCAAAATGTTAGCATTATTAGCAGGCTGTGGCGGGGAATGTCTATCTCTCAAGCTGTCCTCTCATACCTCTATGAAGGACTTAGCTCGGCTTGCCTAGGAGGACTTTTGTTCGGCTCCATGATACTCCTTGAGTGCTGGATGGGAGTGAGAGTCAAATTCCAACAAAAGGAAGACATAACTTCAGTTAGCCGAATCTTCGGGAGCCACCCTCTCTTCTTCATTGGAGGGGCATTTGGATACTCTTCTCAGGTTGAATGCAAGACGGCGGACAAGAAAACGCGGGATGAATGGCGCCTCTTCTTCAATACTCTGCCAATGGACAAGTTCATCATGCGGCCAAGAATCCTTCGAAGCACTCTTCTTAAAATACCGCGGCGTCAAGGCTTGGACCTCCAGCTAGTGGGGAATACCACCATGGCGATCTACAACCCGCACCGATGCCATCTTCATATTGGACTTCCAAGAACCGAAGCTCCTGCACTATCACACTACCCTCCCCTTCTACCTAGGAAGATGGGGATCGAGGAAGACGAAAGAGCAGTACGGACCGCTCTGACCATGTGGGAGATCAGCAAAGTGCGCCCGTGGCGAGAAGAAGTTGAAGAGGACGACGCAGCACGCCGTGATTACGTGAAAGAGTTGAGGAAAATCCGCCCTCTTGCGGACAGAAAACTGGATGTGCCTTGATTTTATTTTGTTCATGAGAGAAGTTGTTTGTTATTAACAATCAAAGTTGGAATCTTTATGAATGTTATATTTGTTTATCTTGCTTGAATGAGATGATATTACTTCAACTGAACGGATGTGAGTTTTGTGGTTTGAATGGCCAGAGTGATGTGAAGAGGCAGAGCCTCTGGAGGATGTAACGGATGGGCGGTGGGCCGCTGTAAAGAAACGACGGCCTGACGATGGGCCGTCAGAACGAAAGCATTATCAATCCTGCTCTCTGAAGCAAGTAACGGATAGGAGATGGGCCGTTATATATAAACGACGGTATAGACCAGGCCGTCAGAGGGACAATGTTTGATGAAATAAAAGCCCCATGCCTGCAGGAAGTGACGGCCGAAGGGAGACCGTTATATTCATGTGGCGGTCTGGAATTGATGCGTTACAGCCTTTGACCTGCATTTTTGTGAATTATCACTTTGAACTTGTCCTGCTGCCTGTACACACTCAAACATGAAACAAGTTAGATCTGTTCTTAGACTCAACCCCTTGCCTTGAAGCAAGTTAGATAATGACCATTTCTTGATATTTGGTCAAGGGGTGGAGCCTTATTAAATAGGCGGAAAGCATAATAAAAACGCAATGCATGCTATGCACATGATGGAGTTTTGGAAAACATCTAATTTTTTCTTTTTTTCGTGGGATTTTCGCAGATATTTGGTTTTTGGATTTTGAAATATTTGGATTTTTGAAAATATTTGATGTTTTTGGATTTTGAAAATATTTGATGTTTTTGGATTTTGAAAATATTTGATGTTTTTGGATTTTGAATATTTGATGTTTTTGGATTTTGAAAACCAGTGCCTCCCTAGTAACACGATCTCTTCCTTGTTCAGAATCAGAAGTCCCGCGTTGGTGTGTAATACGGGTGACAACCCCTGGCCAAGGCCCACTTCTCATGACGGTGTTTTTAACAAGGCCATACCCAAGGTACTAATCTTGGTCCTAAAGAAAAAAGGAACATGGGGGTAAGCTTAGGCCAGATATGGAAGTTTTTAGGACTTGATTTCTTCACCGTACAACCCTGTTAGAGATTTGGTCTGTTGCGCCGGGGCTTTGTGTCCGTCATCGAACCTTCGTCCACTCTAGGCATGCATTCGACCGGGCTCATGACGTCCCGCGGGGAACTATACTGCCACTCTTGTCATGCCTAGTTTTTCTATTTTTGCATTCCTGGAGTTTTGGAATAGTAGACTTTTGAGATGATGCTTTTGATTTCGTTGTGAAAAAGATTACTCCTTTTCTGCTCCTTTCTTTTCTTGTGGCGTCAGGTCATAACGGACTTGCCCCTATTTGAGACCTCCTCTCGTTAGGGTGTTTGGATTAGTTGTCGCCTCCTTATTCACTTCTTGCCCCTGGATTCAGCCGAAGAATGAAGCGGACAGGGACTTCGATTTTCCCCTAAAGCATGGCCGAGGAGAAACGGTGTCTTTTAGAATCGGAAAACCTGACCAGGGATGTCGTGTAGTGTGTGATTGCCTTACTCGGGACCCTTCTTAGTGAAACAGGAAGGAGCATCCTGCTGCCGGGGAAGCACGTGGCTTAGACTCTAAGGAAAGAAACGCTTAAGATACAACCCATTCCACGGGTGAGAGAGCTCCTCACCTTCCGCATTTATTAGACGATAAGCATTCCCTGGATAAACTTCTTTTACGACAAACGGCCCTTCCCAATTAGGTTGTAATTTAGACCTTGGACCTGCAGACCGAATGAATTTGCGTTTCAAAACCATATCACCTTTTTGAAATTTACGTTCGATTACCTTCTTTTGAAAATAACGTGAAACCCTCTTTTGATAAACGGATACGTGATCGGCCGCGTTCATCCTCTTCTCATCTAAGAGTTCCAACTGAACCAGCAACGCCTCTCGACGTTCATCGAGATTAAGTTCCTTATCAAGCTGCACTCTAAGTGAAGGGATCAAGATCTCATATGGGAGCACCGCCTCCATCCCGTAGGTAAGAGAATAGGGAGTTTGTCCCGTAGGGGTACGGACGGAGGTGCGGTAAGCCCACAGAGCTTCACTAATCTTTCTGGCCAATCGGAGAACTTATGAGCTTCACATGTTTTCTTGATGATTTTGAGAAGGGTTTTATTAGTGGCCTCGGCTTGACCGTTGCCTTGAGGATAATAAGGAGATGAATGATGCAATGCAATATTGAACTTCTTACAGAGGTCCTTAAGCTCTTGAGAGACGAACTGGGGTCCGTTGTCGGTGATGATGCTGCTTGGCACTCCGAACCGCGAGATGATATTCTTCATGATAAAGCGGCACACCGTTGTAGCTTTGATTTCTGCGTACGCCTCGGCTTCGGCCCATTTGGTGAAGTACTCAGTGGCGGTAAGGATAAAGGACTTCTGCTTGATCTGAGAATTAGGATCACCGAGCGGGCCGACCACGTCGAAAGCCCACATAGAGAATGGCCAAGGAGCAGTCATAGGATGGAGAGATGAAGCTGGAGAATGAATTTTATCAGCATGGAGTTGGCATTTAATACACCTCCGGACATAGAGGGAGCAATCTTCCTCTAGAGTGGGCCAGTAGTAGCCCTGCCTAAGGATCTTCTTCGCTAGAGCCTGGCCATTGACATGACCCCCACACTCACTAGAATGGGCTGCTTCAGCCGCCTTCCAAGCTTCAACATCATCTAAGCATCTCATCAGCATTCCGTTAGTAGCGCGCCTGTACAGTTCTCCTGCAACAATGGTGTACCTTGCGGCGGCTCTTCTAATTGACTTGCGTTGCTCAGCTGTTGCCCCTTCTGGGAACGACCCCTCTTTGCAAAACAACTCGATTTCATGATACCAAGGTAATTCCTCTTCGTCCAGAATCTCCTCTAGCTCTGCTAGTGAAACTTCCTTGAGATCTTCCTTCTCAACCTTCGCCTCTACGGATTTCCTAAGGTTAAGGTACCAAGGATCCTGAAGAGAGGGTGCGTCCAATCTCTGGACGACGATAGTCTCAGTATTCCGACTGAGAGGGAAGGATAGGGAGGAAGCAAGAGATGCCAGAGCATCAGCTAGAATGTTCTGAGAACGGGGAGTGTGAATATAGATCAGCTTACGGAATTGCCTAGCGAGAAGCGTGACCAAATCTTGATAAGGCTTGAGCTTGGGGTCACGAGTACGGTAAGTGGACAGAACTTGCCGTAGGACGAGCTGAGAGTCTCCTATGATGTTCAAATAACGCGCACCTAAGAGGTAGGCGTGCTTCAAGCCGGCCAGGAGAGCCTCATACTCAGCGATGTTGTTGGTAGCAGGAAACCGAAGTTGATAAGCAAAGGGAATGGTTACCCCCTCCGGGGTAAGCAGAATAGCACCGATCCCCCGGCCTTGAGAGTTGAGTGCACCATCGAAGTGTAGAGACCAGAAGGGGTGATGAGAGATAACATAAAGATGCTCATCAGGGAAATCGTCCTGAATAGAATCGGTGTGAGGAATGGGGAGATGGGCAAGATGCTCAGCAATGGCATATCCTTTGACTGCCTTCTGAACAACAAAGGTGATATCGAACTGAGAGAGGAAGCTCTGCCAGCGAGCTAACCTACTAGAAAGGACAGGCTTTTCTAAGAGATAGCGGATCGGGTCCATTCTAGAGATCAACCTAACTGGGTGGGCAAGGAAGTAGTGTTTCAGCTTCTGAGCTACCCACACTAAGGCGGCACAAGTTTTCTCCATAGCGGTGTACTTGGACTCAGCTGGATTAAACAACCGAGAAAGGTAGTACGCAGCCCGCTCTTTCCCTTCATCATCTACTTGTGCTAAAACCGCTCCTAGGGAGTCCTCAATAACCGAGATGTATAGGATTAGGGGTTTCCCAGGGACAGGAGGTTGCAGAACTGGGGGATTGGATAGATATTCCTTGAGGTCCTCATAGGCCTTCCGACAATCTTCATTCCATTCAAACTTGACCCCCGCCTTAAGTAATTCATAAAACGGACGGCACCTTTGAGAATGCTGGGATATGAATCTTCTGATAAATTGTAATCTACCAATCAATCCTCGAAGTTCCGTAATGTTCTTTGGCGGAGGCATGTCCATGACGGCCTGTGCTTTATTAGGATCAATCTGGATCTCCCGTTTGCTCACTATGAAGCCTAGCAGCTTCCCTGAGGAGACTCCGAATACGCACTTCTTCGGATTCATCTTGAGCTTGTACTCCCTGGCTCTCTGCAGCACCTTAGCCAGGATAGAGGGGTGTTCTTCCTTAGTTCTTGATTTCACCAAATGTCATCCACGTAAGCTTCCATATAGATGTGCATCATATCGTGGAAGATGGCCATCATCGCCCTTTGATAGGTGGCACCTGCGTTTTTCAGACCGAATGGCATAACCACATAACAATACGTGCCCCAGGGCGTGGTGAAGGAAGTTTTCTCTTGATCTTCCGGAGCGAGACGGATCTGATTGTAGCCCGAGTATCCATCCATGAATGAGAGAGCTTCATACCCGGCTGTATTATCCACTAGGACGTCTATATGGGGTAGCGGGAAATCATCTTTGGGACATGCTTTGTTAAGATCCCTGAAGTCAATGCATATGCGCACTTTTCCATCTTTCTTAAGAACAGGGACTATGTTTGCCACCCACTGAGGATATAAAACTACTCTGATGAATCTAGCTTTGTATAGTTTGTCGACCTCTTCTTTGATCCTCAAGGCCATGTGGGGGTGAAATCTTCTTGACCTTTGTTTCACAGGTGTTGCCCCTGGTTTAAGCACGAGTCGATGTTCCACTAAAGAGGGGTCAAGACCTGGCATGTCCTCGTAAGACCAGGCGAAGGAATCGCTATACTCCCTTAGAACCTTAATCAATTCCCCTTCTACTTGTGAAGGGAGATTAGCAGCAATAATGATGGGCCTTGGGTCTTCTTCGGTTCCTAGATTGATTTCCTTTGTAGGTTCGGCCACCGACGTCGACGGCTCGTCGAATCTTTTCAACCCTTGTGCGTATAAGTCGGCGGTGTCATCTACATTGCTGTCCTCATCAATTGGATCCTTTTCATCCAAGATCTCATAAACGCCTAATCCGTCATCGCTCCATGCCCCTTCTATTTCCTCTTCATCTCCAATCACAATTGCTGTAGCAACAAATTCCGGGCATTTCAAGAGAGCACGGCAACGCTGAGCTAAATCTTGCAAGAACCTATCAGGAACAGATCGGAAGGATGCGCCAGCGAGCGCGGCTCAACAGAGGAAGGGTTGGACGACCTGGAACAAGACCCTACTTCTTTAGATCTAACTGACTCTAATTCCCTAGACTCGACAGACCCTAATCCTAACCTAGGGGACAGAAGGCCTAGTGGAAGGGAAGGCGCAGGGGACTCGTGCCCCTGGGAGGAGGATGGCGACAGGATAGCGTAATCTTCCACTGAAATCTCCGTTTCAAATTTGACGTTTTTTTTTGGAGATCAGCGGAGACTACACAACAAGATGGAGGAGGTGGGAGCTGCATAGGGAACAGCTCGGGGAAAATGCAGTCGAAGAAAGGATCGGAAGAAGAGAACCACATCTCGTGGAGTTGGGCGTTGGGAGGAGGAGGAGTGAAGAGAGTGGATAGATCAATGGGTGGGCACCTCCCGCAAGCACAAGGAACAAATAGAATTTCTGGTGGATCAATAAAGGATGGATTTATTATGATAGGAGGAAGGCGGGGTATGAAGTCCTCTTGCTGGAAAATAGATTGGAGGCGTGAGGGAGACCAAGAAAAGGCAATTGGAGAGCTCCCCTCCTTCTGTAAATCAACAATAGGCTGCTTCTTCGGCCTCCACTGCACAAGCCGAACCTCTTGCTTCTTCTGACATTCTTCCTCATGAAAGAGCCCCTGCAAGGCCTGACCATAGTCGAGCATATCATCATCTGACCCTCCCGGCAATGGGGGCGGGTTGGTAATCGGACAGACTGCATCTTTTTCTAGCTGGACTTGTTTTGAAGCTAATGTGCCGGGCTGGAGAGGCCCTCTGACAAAATGTTGACGATAATCCCAGGAGAGTGGCCCAGAATCACCCATCATTGATAATGCTGTCTCCTTGTAGCCGAGACCTCTCCTGCCCATTTTTCTTCCCTTGGGTAGGGGCTTGGTCATTCCTTGTAATTGCACACCGAGGCCTCTCCCCGGTTGATAGCCTAGTTTCAGTATGATGTTCCAGCCTTTGGAATCTCGAATCTGCGGCTTCACTTTGATGTTGACTGGAGTAGCGGCGGGCTTAGGAGATGCATACGCCCAGGGGAAGTTCAAGTCCAGCACTGATATAACGGGCCGGCTGCTTGGCCAAAGTGTGGGAAGAACCTGCTCTGATATGGCCTTAACTGTCTGCACCGCGGACAAGCTTTTAACTTTGACGACCCTCCCTTGGAAGGGGAATTTGACGCACTGATGTGCGGTGGAAGGCACGGCACCGAGTGTATCAATCCACGGACGACCCAGGATAGCCTTGAACATAGGGTTGATATCGAGCACATAAAATTCCACGGCCATTGTAAGGGGCCCGAGCTCTGCTTGAATGGTGATCACCCCGTGACACGCTCGCCTCGAGTTGTCATACGCTGCTATAGTGGTGGGGGTAGGCCGTAATAACTCTTCAGATATGTTGCATGCTCGGAGGGTGCTAAGTGGACAAACATTAATTGAAGCCCCTGTGTCAACCAGCGCTGCTTCAATGCTGACTTGTTCAGAGTGATTGTAATGCAGAGCGGCATTTGCCGAGCTTCTGGAGGTGCTAGCTCAGTTTCTAAAATGTAATTGCCGGCCCTTTGGAGATGGTTGCTAGTGCGGTCGGTAAGCTGTCGACTGCCATATCTTCACTGACCATTACCTTCTGTAAAAAGTCTCTTAGTGCATCCTGATGAAGGGTAGACCTTTTGATCAGCTCTAGCACAGATATTTTAGCGGGCACCCGGTCTAGATGATGTAATAAGTCATATTGAGTACCTGGCAGCGGTTCAGTTTCTTCTTGCTCGGCCGTTGGCTAGGAGGACTGGGGATTAGAAGTAGTGGGGTAATTCCGATGGAACATCTTCCCGCTCCTCAGAGCACAATTCGCCGCGGCATCTGAAGATAGTATGATGGGCCCTGCGGGGTGGATGAATGGAACTGGTGGTGCGGGGGAGACGGTTTGGCGGAGTGTAAGGTTGGTGGTGGCAGTGGGTGATGAGCGGATGATGGGCGAAGGGTTGGTGGAAGGCAGGGTGGTGATGAGTGTCGACGCGGGTGGAGGGAAGGCTAGCGGAAGGGTAAGGATGGATGAGGGGTTGGATGGTGGTGTGATGACGGTGACGGGGTTAAGTGGTGGGGAGTATGATGGAACGGTGGGTGGTAAGGAGTTTGCTGGAGCGGGTGTAACGGGGAGGATGAATGGAGGGGATGTTGGCCGTGTAGGGAGGACGAAGGAAGGATTGCGGTGGTTATGGTGGAGGGCCATGACTTGTGGTGCAGGCACTGTCATCATCAAAAGACCATCCGGCATTGGGGGCCGGTGGTTGGACCACGTTTACTTGTGCTGGTGCTGGCGGCTGCTGCTGAGGAGCGGGTGGGTGGTTCGGCATCGGATTCTGATGGATGCCCAGGTCTTGTACTTGCTGTGGTTGTTGTTGTGGTAGCTACTGCTGCTGCGGTGCCTGTTGCTACGGCACTTGCGGCCTCGGATGCTGCCCTCTTTTCTCCTTGATCTCAAGAATGGCCCGATGCATTGCGGCCCAATCTATCCTTTGCCCTTCATGGAGATCATATACCAGATCCCGAAACTGAAAACATCCTTCTATGGTATGGCCCGGCTGTCTATGGAACATACAATATTTAGTCTGATCAATGGCTGGGTTCCAAGCAGGCCGTTCTGGAGGAAGTTGGATAGCATTCACTGACATGAGGGCGGAGAAGATATCTGTAAGTGTCTCTGGCAATGGAGGGTACTGGCTCTCCTGGGAGCCGGGCGCTTGCTGTTGGGGTTGTTGTTATAGCCGTTAGGTGGAGGGACATTGTGGTATTGCGGAGGTGGTGGTTGTTGTGGATTGGTGAAGGCATTTTGTGGAATGGTGAAGGCATTTTGCGGAGTGACAAAGGTAGGCGGAGGGTTTTGTGGGGTTGCCTGGAAGTTTTGTGGAGCGGGGTTTTGGGAATTGCGGGGGTTTTGGGGGAAGCGGAATGGTGCGGCCTGGAATGGGAAGGCAACGGCTTGCACTTGTTCATTTGTCTGGACACCCTCGGTAACCGGCCCTTGTGGCTTCTTGTGATACTTGGGCTTTTGGTTTTCAAATAAAGAGTGGATGGGGGAATCCTTAAACTGGGTCTGGATGAAGCGCGCCCGGCTGTAGAGCTGATGCATGTTGGCTATGTCGTTCATTGCCAGGATGTTCCGGAAGGTTGGAGTAGCATTTGAAATCAACAGCTTGACCTTCTCTTCCTCCGGGATGTGGCCAGGCACCCTAGCGGCCATCTGTCTCCACCTGTCTGCATAAGTGGCAAATTCCTCGTCCGGCTTCATCTTTTCGGCTACCAGATCTGTGAACGAGTATTCTGGGCCGACCCTGTCTTGGAACCGCTGGATAAACTTGTCCTTGACTATCTTGAAACTCTCAGCCTCTTCCAGTGGTAGAGAATAGAACCATTCCAGAGCGACACCATCTAAAGATCGGCGGAATAAATACGCCATAAGGCGATCATCATACTGGAATTGCGCCGATTCATATAGAAAATCCCTCACATGAATAAAGGGATTGCTGCTCCCGTCGTACTTGCGGTAGTTTGGGAGCTCTGATTGAGGAGGGAATCGAATATTCTGGAAGCTTGGAACAGGAATATCGGCCAAAGATTGTGGGCCAACCCGCTTCTGGAGGAAATCGAGTTGCTGCTGCATGGCGGCCCATTTGTCAAGCAAGTCCTGCTCTCGGGAGGGAGCAGGGGCGGTGAAAGACGCTGATTGAATGTGGGGAGCAGATGGAACGGTTGTGGCAGAAGGTGGGTGCCCACAGGAAGGAGTGGAGGGATAAATAGTAGAGATGGGGGGCCCGTAAGAAGGATATTGGGCCTGGGATAGACCCGGATTAGAATAAGCTTGGGCCGCCCCTTGCTGAGAGCGTAAGAAGTCGGAAGGGCCCATGAGAACTTGCGGAGCTACCGGAGCAGATGTGTGATGATCCATTTGAACAAAAGAAGGGATGGGCGACTTTCCCTTATCGAAAGATTATTGGGCCGAATTGGAAGACTGGCCCGTTTCCATGCCCGTGAAAGTGATGGTCCGTGGTTGGACCGGAGTAAGGTCAATTGGAATGGGCTGAGCGGGGAACCCAACAGTGGAAGGATTGGATTGATTTTGGATGATGGTTGAAGGAGATGCGTTGGACCCTTGCATGGTCTGATAAAGAACTTGGAGTTGGACCGGATCCAATTGGGCCATCATCTGAAGGACGGAGCCAGCGGAAGGAGTGGAGAAAGAAGGGGTAGCTTGACCACCTTCCATAGAAGTGGAGGACGGAAGAGGGGTAGTCCCCTCCCCGGAGGAAAGGTAACAACCCTAGGAGGGTTCTCAAGGAGCCCTTGAGGAAGGGAGTCCTCTTGGGAGCGGGGAGGATTAAAGGATGCCATGGTGGACTCGAAAAGAGGATTGGAATAGAATGTGAAGAAGGAATTGACTTGAGGAGATGATTCGGATGGACGAAAATAACTCCACATGCAACGAACAACCTTGGAAATGCAAAAACAACCAACACAAAAACACACAATAAGCAACCAAACTTAGGTGATTCTAACAAAATGTAAGTGATAAAGGATGAAGACACTCAAAGAAATCAACCAAGTTGTTTAGAATGATGCAACCCAATTCTTGTGATTCCTCCTTCGAACTTTAGTGAATTGATTAATATGTGCTCTCAACAATAGGTTCCTAGCAGGAGATGAGTATGAGACTTGGTTTGACTCTAAGTGTAATCACTCCTTCACTTATGCAACCCTAGACACGGGGTAGGAAAGGTACAACCAGCCCGGCGTCCGTGTGGGAATCCACGGCTCGCGGGGGCTTATGGAGGTCCCTGGTGTGATTTCCTAGTCGGCCCAAGGAATATGGAGACGAGAGGTCCTCACAACAAGGTAGGAAAATGCAATCTAAGATATGACCAGATGAATGACCCTATGTGCACCGGAGTGCATGCAAAGTCTAGCCTAAAATCTAGCAATCAATGACGCACACAATGATATGAATATATGAACAAAGCAAGGAGAAAGTCAGGTATCACCCAAGCACCAAATCACAGCAGAAACTGCGGAAGTAAATGCACCTCGGATGCGTACCTGCCAGGAGTATGACGGTCCAAGAACCCTGCGTCAGAGTAAAATAACGGTCGAAGGCCAGACCGCCAGAAATGATATAACGCAGGGGGATGGGTCCGTCAAATGAGCCAGAGCCAAAATCGGAAAGAAATAACAGGAAAACCCGTGGAAGCTCACACAGCAGAACAAAAAGTGGCGGTCTAATGCCCCTGCGTCAGAGGTCTGTAGCGCAGGGACACAGGGCCGTCAGGATACTCAGAAAACCAGATTCAGCAAGAAGAGAGGAATTCAAGGGAAACCAAATAGGTAGATGATGGCAGGTTCAAACAGGAATCAAAAGCACGATTGGCACAAGTTGTCCCACCGTGATCGCCAAAAAATTATCTGTTGATTTTATTTTGCCTGTCTATCTTTTCTTTGGGGTTTTGAATGATGAAATGACAAGCAAGTAATCAAAGATCCGCTCTTAACCTATGAACATGTGATCATGAACCTAGGCAATCAAAGCTAGCTCTAGCATGGGCATGCTATCTCACTCAAACTACGCTAAAGAAAAGGGAAAACACACGCCGGGGCGTGGAGCAAAAGAATAAATAAAACACACCACAAGGGGTGGAGCAAGCAAGGAAATAAAAGAGATATGTGATGAATGAGAAAGCTAATGCCCAAGACTAAGGAAAGATGTGATCGCCACCAAAGTAAAAACAAGCAAAAGACCTGTAAATACCTTGGAAATAGGTGGATGAAGCACCCGCCCACGGGAGAGAAAACCGAAGAGAACCTGCAGGTCAGCTAGAAATAACGGCCAGGACCCTGTGCGTTACTTGGAAAGTAACGGCCACCCGATAGACCGCCAGGAGAAGATGACGCGCCTGCACCAGACCGTCAGATAACCTGCAGTAGCAAAGTGTAGATTCTTTTAACTCCAACTCTTCCAGCCGGCTAGAAGACTTGGGCCTCGTACTGGTGAACCTGTAAACCTGCCAAAGATGTAGAGAGCAAGAACAAAACAACCCAAATTAGCCCTTTCAATAATATAGCATCAATTCTCAAAGAACTTAAGGACATCAAAAGGAGAGGGGATTACCGGGGAGTTTTGGTTTTTTAACCCCTCTGGGCGTTTTTAAAAGATTGGAGGATGTTTGGATGCTTAGAGAACAGTGAAAAAACGTGGAGAAAGAGGAGGGACAATGCTTTGATTGAGGAAAAAACCAGGGAAGAACTTAAGCATGTGATGAACTTGAAAGACTAAAACCAAAGTACTCCCTTGATTATGAGATGGATGAACGTGGGAAGCAGTTCCTCCTGGATGAAGATGACTCCTGAGTTCGGCAGCACTTCATCGTGAATTTTAAAACCCTCTCTGGGCCATGAAGTCAAGGGTTCTATTTATAGACCCTCAAACTCTCAGGTCGAGCAGAGGATAATTCAGCAAGATAAAGGGATAACTCTGGCAAATCCTCGAAGATAATATCACCAAGAGTCCATAGAAACAAACAGAAGGTCCTGAGGATCAGATTCGAAAGAGATATCGTCAATCCAAACCCTTATCTTCGGCCACGGAGTAGCAGAGAAAAGGCCTGAACTGTCAGGACTCTCTGAAGGAAGTAACGGCCACACGACAGACCGCCACTTGGAAATAACGCACCAAGGAACATCCGTCACTACCAACCTTATCCCTAAAAGATAAGATCAGCGGGAAGAAGACCCAACAAGCTGGACTCTTCAAGGAAGTAACGGCCAAGGAATAGGGCGTCAGAATGAAACAACGGCTGCACGACAGACCGTTATTATCAACGTGTAATCAAAAGGATAAATTTTAAAACGAGGCCTTAAGCCTTAGGACTCTTCAAAGAGTAACGGTCCAGGACCCATCCGTCATAACGAAACAACGCGCCTAGGACCGACCGTTATTATCAAAATGGAAATCAAAAAAGAAGTAGAGGCCTTGCCAAGATTCATCCAATGAAGTAGCCACCAGGAGCCATATCCGATCAAGGAATTAAGACCCAAGAAATAGGCTTCAACTAATCAAGAGACTCAATGAAGAGTGAACGACTTGGAGCATCATATAGAATGAATAAGAAGATGACCCGACTTATTGGGTATAAAACGGGTGTCAATAATATGTTTCAGGCTTTCGACTTTCGGTAGCTTCACACAGCCCCCATCTGTCTATTTTTGTAGCGGATTTCACCGTTCAGCGCGAGTCTCCTCATGTGTCTCAATGGGGATTCTCGGCTACTAGGATTCATCCTCATTATAATTCTATTACGGATTCCACCGTTTGACGCGAGTCTCCTCATGTGTCTCAATGGGGATTCCCGGCTAATAGGTTTCATCCTTATTATAATTCGCTTCACCATTTCGCGTGAGTCTCCTCATGTGTCTCAATGGGGATTCCCGGCTACTCGGATTCACGTGTCTCTCTCTTTTTTTTTCTTTTTCTCTCTTTTTTTCTCTCTCCTTTTTTCTTTCTTTTTTTTTTTTTACAGTGGGGGTAGACAGCTTTTTCCTCACGATTACCTTTCACGCGAGTGCAGGAATTCAAGCCTCCGTAGAGTGCTACGAAGAAATTCGGGCAATCCCTATAGTCGAAGGCTATTGAACACATTAAGTGCTAAGTGTAGGAGCGTTGTCTCAGGTTTATTTTATGAGTTGGGCTTAGCGATTCAGCCATGACTCTTCCCCTTGACGTGTGCACCCGCCATAATTGGGTTCCCTTCGAACGCGTGCCATGACGCCCGTGCATCCGGAATCAGGCGATATTATTTAGCAAGGAAACACGGTCCTAGAAAATTCCAAGGAGGTGTATTATTCTATATTAAGCAACCATGCAAACAGGGCAATCAAGCATTCTCTTCTTTCTTTTTTTTGTTTTGTTGTTTTGTTGTTGTTGTTTTTTTTGTTTGTTTTCCCTGTGTTTTTTTTGTTTGTTGTTTTTTTTTTGTGGCATAAGAAAATATTGTTGTTACGTATAAGTGTAGTGGCAGTAGAGGTATTAGGGAGGTAGACCGCAAAAGGGCTGAGAGGATATTAGGGAAGCGGGCTGCAGGAGCCAAAGTTATGGGATGCGGGCCGCGAAGGCCGAATTCTGGGAAGCAGGCTACGAGAGCCAGACTTGGGAAGCAGGCCACGAAGGCCAAAGGTAAGCAGGCTACAAGAGCCAAAGTGGGGAAGCAGGCTATGAAAGCCGAAGGGAAGCAGGCTACGAGAGCCAGAATTGGGAAGCAGGCCACGAAGGCCAAAGGTAAGCTGGCTGCAAGAGCCAGAATTGGGAAGCAGGCTATAAAAGCCGAGGGGAAGCAGGCTACGAGAGCCAGAATTGGGAAGCAGGCCACGAAGGCCAAAGGTAAGTAGGCTGCAAGAGCCAGAATTGGGAAGCAGGCTATAAAAGCCGAGGGGAAGCAGGCTGCGAGAGTCGAAGATATTGAAAAGTAAGCTAAAAAGGCAAGGGATATTGGGAGTAGGCTGACAGGCCGAGAGATGTTAGAAGTAGGCTATAAAGTCGAAAAGATATAGGGGAGGGCGGTGGGACGGGTGGATCAATCCTGATAGTGGGCCTTGGCCGACACGACTGAGCCGAAGGGCGTCGGGTAGCAGGGTACGAGAGCCGAGGAGAAGGATTCGTGAAGCGGCGGGTTCGAAGACCACGTCTGTCTCATGTCCCTTTTTTTTTCTTCTGTATGAGGCGACGGGTTCGAAGATCACGTCTGCCTCGTGTCTCTTTTTTTTTCTCTTCTTCTTTTACGGAGAGGCGGGCGCAAAGACCATGTTCGCCCCCCGACTCTTCTTTCTCTTCTTCTCTTCTTCTTTTATGGAGAGGCCGGTGCACAGACCATGTTCGCCTCGTGACTGTTCTTTCTCTTCTTCTCTTCTTCTTTTATGGAGAAAGCGGATTCGAAGACCATGTCTGCCTCGCGATCCTCTTTCTTTTCTTCTCTTCTTCTTCTTTCTCTTCCTTTTTTTTTTATTGTGAAGAGGCGGGTTCAAGGACCATGTTCGCCTCGTGACTGTTCTTTCTCTTCTTCTCTTCTTCTTTTGTAGAGAGGCAGGTGCAGAGACCATGTTCGCCTCGTGACTCTTTCTCTTTTTTTTCTTTTGTGTGGAGAGGCGGGTTCGAAGACCATGTTCACCTCGTGACTGTTCTTTCTCTTCTTCTCTTCTTCTTTTGTAGAGAGGCAGGTGCAGAGACCATGTTCGCCTCGTGACTCTTTCTCTTTTTTTTCTTTTGTATGGAGAGGCGGGTTCAAGGACCATGTTCACCTCGTGACTGTTCTTTCTCTTCTTCTCTTCTTCTTTTTATGGAGAGGCAGTTTCAAGGACCATGTTTGCCTCATGTGTCTTTTCTTCCTTTTCTTCTCTTCTTTTGTGTGATGAGGCGGGCTCGAGGGCCACGTCTGCCTCATGTCTCTCTTTTTTTTTCTTCTTCTTTTGTGGGGAGGCAGGTGCAAGGACCATGTTTGCCTCATGTCTCCTTTTTTTCTTCTTTTTATGTGATGAGGCGGGCTCGGGGACCACGGCTGTCTCATGTCTTGTCTTTCTTTATTCTGCTCCTCTTCTCATTGATGCTTTCGCGCTGGAGTGTATTTCTCTTAATGTGCCCCCGGGTTGGGGTGTAGCTTCATTTGGTGTGCATCCCCCCTTGAGGGGTGTGTTTTTCCTCTTTGCTTCTGTGCCCCCAGGCGGGGTGTATTTTTTTTGGCTTCTATGTCCCCAGACCAGGGTGTGTTTTTTTTAATGCCCCCAAGGCGGGGTGTAGCTCTCTTCAAATGCCCCCATGGTGGGGTATACTCTTCACGGCTTCTATGCCCCCAGGTGGGGTATGTTTCTTCTTTAAATACCCCTGAGCCAAGGTGGACTTCTCTTCATATGCCCCTGAGCTGGGGCGTGTTCTTTATAGCTCCTAGGCCCTCGAGGCGAGGTATGTTTCTTCTTCATATGCCCCTGGTACGGGGCGTAGCTCTCTTCAAATGCCCCCGGGACGGGGGTGTATCTTTTGCTTCTTATGCCCCCCTGAGGCCGGGGTGTATCTTTTGCAGCTTCTGTGCCGCTGAAGCAGGGTATGTTGTTTCTTCAAATGCCGCTTGGGCGGAGTATATCTTTCTTCTCATGCTCCCGGATCGGGATGTATGTCTCTTTGTTTCTGTGCCCCGGGTCGGGGTTGATTCTTTTGCTTCTTATGCGCCAAGTGCGGAGTGTATTTTTGTGCCCCCAGGCTGGGGTAGGCTTCTACTTTTTATGCGCCAAGGGCGGAGCGTGTCTCTTTCTGTGCCCCTAGGCTGGGGTACATTCTTCATGTTTCTTATACTCTTTTCGCATGCATGGCGTATTCTCTTGCTTCTTATGTCCTTGGATCGAGGTGTATGTTTCTTCTTCTGATGTCCCTAAGTCAGGGTATATTCTTTCGTCTTGTCCTCCCAGGTCGGGATGTATGTCTCTTTGCTTCTTTACGCCCCCGGATCGGGGTAAATGCTTCTGCTTCTTATGCGCCAAGGGCGGAGTGTACCCCTTTGTGTCCCCTGAGCAGGGTGGATGCTCTGCATGTGTCCCCGGGTCGGGGTGTAGCTTTGTCTCCCACAGAGGGGGTGTGCTGTTTCCTCAAAAGCCCCCAGACCAGGGTGTATTCTTCCCTTTCTTATACTCCCGAGGCGGGAGGGGTTCTCTTCATGTGTCTCCATGGCGGGATGTGCTTCTTTCTTCAAGTGTCCCCAGGCCGGGGTGAATTCTCTTCTTCTTCCCAGACACACCGGGGGGAATGTTTGCTTCTTGTGCTCCCAGGGTGGGGTGTGTTGCTGCTTTTGATGCCCCCGAGGTGGGGCGTATTGCTGCTTCTGATGCCCCAGAGCGAGGTATCCCTTTTTTTTATATGCCCCCGACACGGGGTGTATTCCGCTTCTAGTGCCCCCAGAGTGGAGTGTATTGCCGCTTTTGATGCGGGGCGTAGTCCTTGCTTTTTATGCACTCGAGGCGGGGTGAATTCTTCTTCTTTGTTTACGTGCCCCCATATCGGGGTGTATTCCTCTCTTCATATGCTTCCCTAAGCCAGGGGATGTTGTTTGTTCTGCTTCAGATGCCCCCCCCGGGGGGGGGTGCATGTTGCTTCCTGGACTCCGAGCCTGGGGTATGATCCTTCAAAGGTCCCTAAGCCGGGGTGGATTCTCTTTTCTTCTCATGCTCCCAAGGCGGGATGTAGCATCTTCAAATACCCCTAAATCGGAGTGTATTCTCTATGGCTTCTATGTCCCCCGGCGGGGTATGCTTCTTCTTCAAATACCCCTAGGCCGGGGTGGACTTCTCTTCATATGCCCCTGAGTCGGGGCGTGTTCTTTATAGCTCCTAGGCCCTCGAGGCGAGGTGGACTTCTCCTTCAAATACCCCCAAGACGGGGGTGTGATTCTTGGCTTCATAGGCCCCCGAGACCGGGGGGGGTATTTTGCTTCTTGTGTCCTTCCAGAGATGGGGTGGAATTCTCTTCAGTTACCCCTGAGTCAGGGTTGATTCTTCTGCCTCTTATGCCCCAAGGTGGGGTACACTTCTCTTCATATGCCCCTAGCATGGGGTGTGCTTTTGTTTCTTATGCCTCCAGGCCGGGGTAGGTTTCTTCTTCATATGCCCCTAAGCCAGGGTGAGTCTCTCTTTTCATGTGTCCCCAGGGGGAATGAATTCTTTTCTTCTTATGCCCCCATGGCGGGGTATGTTTTTTGCTTCAGGTGCCCCCATATTGGGGTGTATTTCCCCTTCAAATGCCCCTAAGCCGGGGTGCAGCTCTATTTCTTCTTACGTCCCCAGGTCGGGGTGGATTCTTCTTCAAATGCCCTGAAGCTGGGGTGTAGCTTTTACTTTGTGTGCCCCTCAATCGGGGCGGATTCTCTTCATGTGCCCCTGGGAATGGGGTGTATATTTTTTTTTGCCTCCTATGCCCCCGTAGCAGGGTATATATCTTCTTCTTATCCCCCATGGCGGGGTATGTGCATGCTCTCTTCGGGAGTGGTGGCCGTGCTTGGCCTCATTGCTATAAAGCATTCCCCTTAGCGGGCAGCTATTCACCAAGCTACAATTGTGGCTCGCTGGGTCTTTTAACAACCACTCGGGGGGGGGGGGGGCGTTTTGTGCCGGGTAGAGGCAACAGGAAGGAGGAACAGGCCGGGTCATTGCATCGCGGACTTGGGTCCTCCTAGAGTCAGGCAGGATGCCGGGTTTCTTCTTGCTCTTTTGGTCGACAATGCTTGCCAGCTTTTTCTTCTTCTCTTTTTTTTATTTCTCTTTTTTTTCTTTTTTTTGTATGATTGACCAGGGTGGAGGTGCAGGAGAGCGCTCACCCCCTCAGGGAGGGGGTGAGTGGTTCGCTCCACCGCATAAACCCCACCATGGTAATCTTTATTCAGCACGGGTCTCGAAGGACGTGGCCATACAACCCTTTCTCGTCGGCTCTTTCTCTCTCTCTTTTTTTTTCTTTTCTCTCCTTTTTTTTTTCTTTTCTTCTTTTCTCCTTTTCTCCTTTTCTTCTTTTCTTCTTTTCTTCTCATTCTTCTTGAGGGAAGCGGGGGGGGCCTCGATTTCCCCTCCCTTCTCTTCTCTTTCTCTTCTTTTTTTTTATCCCAGCCCCCCATGATTCCTGGAAGTTGTAGGTGCCTCGGAGTAGCATCGTCGAGGCGACAAAGATAATTTCGCCTAGTCCGGCTTTTCTCCCCATAGGGCAGACGAAGACAACACCTGCAATTCATCAAAGCAGGCAAACATCGTTTATTAGGGGGGCCATGAGGCCCTGAATCCCGGCGAAGAGATGAAGGGTAGTTTGGTCCCACCGGGCGTGCCAGACTTGTGGATGCACTAAAATTCGCTTATTATTCTCTTGTTGGTTTGTTCGTTTATTGAGTGCGTGGGCGTGCCAGTCACAAAGTGACAATTTATTCGGGATCCGAAGAGCCCATGGTGCGCTCGATCTGACTTCGTCAGACGATTGTGTGGTTCGTGTCGGGACCGAAACCTGCCGTGCCATAAAGGTCACGACGTCATTTACATCCCCCATACGAGGGAACACCCTTGATTAATCGCTGGGATTCAGAGCCTCATGGCCAAGAAATTAATTACATGAAAGGTCTATTACGAGGTATTGAAATCCTCATGTGAGGGCGAGAAGGAAACATTCGAGATCATGTCGGTCATATGCTGACCATTTAATCTTCGGACGAATGTCCGGCTCGAGAAAGGCGCGATTGTCGCGGGGAGACCGGAGCATACGTACGCCAGGATATGGCAATTTATTGTTCAGAAGAACGGAAAACGTTTGGCTAAACCTCGGTTAGAGCGGTCGGAAACTAGTAAATCTGTTGGCCCGGTGTAAGGGCAAGCTGGGACCATACTGCGGTGGGCCCCCCGCGGTCAAAACGAGACTTGCATGAGCCTCATTAATATTTCCGGTGCCAAGGGGCAACGAGGGAATATCCCTTGAATCGGCTGAAAAGCCATGTGTCCGGAGAAGCGGGCGTTCGAAACATATCGGTCATTCGGGAGACCATTTAATATTCGGACGGGAGTCCGGCTTGAGAATATTGTAATCGTCGCGGGAGGACCTGGAACATATGCGTGCCGGGATACGGCAAGTTTATTATTCCGAGACACTGAAAATATTCGGTTGAATCTTGGTTGTTGTAGTCGAAAACCAGTGAATCTATTGGCCCTGTGCGAGATCGAGCCAGGACCATATTGGGGGCGCCTCCCGTGGTCCAAACGAGGCTTGCGCGGGCATCATTAATATTTCCGATGTCGAAGGGCAACGGGGGAGAGTCCGGGGACTAGACTCCAGAACCGAAAACGTGTTCGAAAGGAGCGGGCTGTAGATCAAGGATATGAGCCAGATGATGACCATGATCGGGGCGGGCCCGAGGTCTAAGTGTGGCCCACGGAGGTCTTATTAATATTCCCATGGAAGGAGTCCGGGGGTGGCGAGAGCCGTCTCGTTCTATTTCGATTCTGTCGGTCACTTGCGGACCTCTTCATGTTCGGGCAAGGGCCCATATTGAAAGTGTGGCGTGGGCGGAAACGACCCCGTGTAAATGTATGCCGAGTTTACGGCAATTTCAATGAAGGAGCGGGAGCGAATCCCGGCCCGTTAGAATGAACCCGATTTAACGGGCTATCGGTCCGGAGCAATGCCGGCTCACGACCATGTCGGGGAGGGAGCCGTCGGCCATATTGATTGCTCACGGGTCTTTTCATGTTTAGACACAGGTCCGTAATAGAAATGCGGCGAAAATCGAGGTGAACCCATTCAAATGTCTGCCGAACGTGCGGCAATTTTAGTAGCGGCTCGGAAGGGATCCGGCCGGAGAAATGAATCCGGTTTAATCAGAATGTCAGCCCGAGGCGAGGTCGGGTCACGGCCAGTTCGGGATGATTCCTAAGACTCAGGCCCAACCTGGAAGGGCGACATTGTTGTTCCTTCGGCACCGGGTCACGAGAGAGACGGGACTGCAAGGTGGATCTCATTGTTTTATTATCATTTGAAATTTTATCATTATTATTCGTTGATTTATGTGTATCTTTGAGTGAGTTTGTTATTACTATCTATTTATCATTTTTTTGATTTATTTATTTATCAGTGCTATTGTTATGTTTGTTATTATTTTTGTTCATTTTATTGTCATTCATTTGCTTGTCGTGTTTCGTTAAGTTTGTTATTATTATTTATTTTGATTATCTTTTATTTGTTTATCATTCTTATCGAGTTTGTCATTATTATTCATTCATTTTTGTTATCGTTTATTTGTCTATTTATTATTATTATTATTATTAAGCTTATTATTATTATTCCTTATTTCTTTATTATTCTTATTTACTTATTCATCCCCTTTTTAATTTGTTATTATTTATTGTTATTATTATCATTATTGTTTGTTATTATTTCTCCCTCTTCTTTTGAGTTTACTGTTATTATCATTATTTTATTTTTTTGTATCATTATTTGTTTATTTATTATGCTTTCTTTTAGCTTATTACCTTTATTATTATCATTATTTCTGGTGTACCGCTGGGTCATGGGATTGCGCCGCTGGAGGGCCAAGGGAGCGTGCCGCTGAGGGCCAAAGGAGTGTGCCGCTAGAGGGCTAAGGGAGTGTGCCGCTGAGGGCCAAGGGAGTGTGCCGCTGGGGGCCAGGGGGTGTACCGCTGGAGGGTTAAAAGGGTGTGCCGCTGAGGGCTAGGGGTGTACCGCTGGAGGGTCAGGGAATGTGCCGCTAGGGGCCAGGGGGTGTACCGCTGGAGGGTCAAAAGGGTGTGCCGCTGAGGGCCAGGGGTGTACCGCTGGAGGATCAAGGAGTGTGCCGCCGAGGGCTGAAGCAGGAGCATGCTGCTGAAGGGCTGAGGGAGTGTACCTCTGAGGGGCTAAAAGGGTGTACCGATGAGGGCCCACTTGTTGTGATCCCTCTATGTTGATGATGTTGACACTTGCTCTATTCTTTGGCAACACCATTATTTTGATTGATTGGCAACTGAGTTTGATTTGATGAAATTGCTCCATCGGATTGACTATGTGTTCTTTACTTTTAATACACTGCTGTCTGTAATTCTTACTGTCATAAGTCCACACACTGCATCTCAATTAAATTGATTAAGCGTGCACAGCGTCAACGCATCATGTTACAGCGTCAACGCATAAGTCCACACACTGCATCTCAATTAAATTGATTATGTGTGCACAGCGTCAACGCGTCATGTTATAGCGTCAACGCATAAGTCCACACACTACATCTCAATTAAATTGATTATGTGTGCACAACGTCAACGCATCATGTTACAGCGTCAACGCACCATTGGCTTTGAACCTCAGAGTCTGTACATCCGAATTGCCCTTGATCTGGTGAAATGTATACACTCATTCACTGTAGCCTTCACACATTAAAGTCCATACATTCATCAATTATTTTTCACTCAAGGCAAAGTCTATACACTGGGGTCTTTTCCCTACGTGTCTTAGGCGAAGTCTGAACATTCGATTCTGAAGCCTAAAGTCTATACAGTCCAGCCTAGTCCTACGATCAAGGCTTTAGCTACACTCAACACTGTACATTGGCTTCGCTTCATCAAGTCTGTACATTGACTCGCCAACTTCCTTAAAGTCTGTACATCGCTTCATGTCCCCAAAAGTTTACACATCAACAGTGATCTTTGAAGTCTGTATACTGCTTCAGGAGCTTCAAGTCCACACATCGCTCAAAGTCTGTACAGAGTCCAGCGTCTCAGTTAGCGTCTCATACACTTGAGCAAAGTCTGTACATCCACAGTGTTACTCAAAGTCTATACATTAATCTTCTAATCCAAAGTCTGCACATTGGTCTTCGAATCCAAAGTCTATACAATGGTCTTCACACTTGAAGTCCATACATTCGATGTGCAGAGTTGATGTCTATACTGTGTCCTTGCTGATCAAGTCTACACTGTGGTCGGTGACAAGTCTGTACACTGGCCTCAGCCTTTCAAGTCTACACACTGACGGCTGAACTAAGAACTCTATACATCGTCTGTCTGCATTAGAGTCTCATGGAGTCTATACGTTGCACTCGTCTTCTAAAGTCTATACACTGAAGTCTTCGCATTTGTTTGCATTACATGAAGTCCATACAGTGGGTAAAAGTCTGTACACTGTCCATGCTTCATGCAGCGTCAACTCAGTGCTTTATGCAGCGTCAACTCCTCAAGTATATACAATGCAATGTACATACTTAAATCTTATGTCTTTATTCTTGTTGCTGAAGGGAACAGGGTCGACGCCTGGAGCTTAAAGCGTCCACGCATCAGTAGACGAAGCATGCGATATCTTCCACTGCGTCAACGCCACAAGCAAGCAGCGTCGACGCAGCAGTTGAAGAAGCATTCATCTTCACAGGCTATTCCACTGCGTCAACGCCACAAGCAAGCAGCGTCGACGCAGCAGCTAAAGAAACGAGGCTAATGGCTACTGGAATGCCTCACTGCGTTAACGCCATTGAGTGAAAGCGTCGATGCAGCAAGTCAGATTGATGACTTTGAGCACGTGAACGGAGAACTCTATACATCGGACTGAAGAAGCTAATGAGGGGCATGTGATCCCAGGTACCTGGCTCGTGATCCGAAAAGGACAAGGTATCCAGATGAGGACACGTGTACTGACACTCCATTGCATGCTGCCACGTGGTCCAAATTGCTGGGCGGGAAACATGGAGAGCACACGCCTGCTGCTGTTGTTGCTATATAAACAAGTCTTTCTCCACAGAAGAAGCTGATCGAAAGAAAATAAGAGAAAGTCTATACAGCAGTGAGGTTTCGATCCACAGAGAGAAAAGATAGAAGAAGAAGATACAGAGAAGAAGAAGAAGAAATAGAGAAGAAGGAGAAAAAGAGAGAGGAAGAGATTGAGAGAGAGTGAGGTGAGAGAGAGCTGATCGAGAGTGAGAGTGAGAGTGTTTGTATCTCAGTCTCGTGGTTCAAAACCAGAGCTGAGCTTTGCTCTTTAAGAGCTTCATTGCTTTTGGGTTTTTATTTTTCATTTTGATTCTGTCTTTCATTTCCGAATGCTGTTTCTTCAAGCTGTGTGTCAGCGGTCTTGCAGTGGTGGTCTCCACTGGACGGGTTAAGCTGTATTTCCCCAGCGGTTGCAGAGGATCAGATCCTCTGGTCGGCAAGCTATAGTGCCCTGCGAAGCTGTGTATCAGCGGGTTGTTTGGCCAAGCTGTAAAGCCCAGCGGACGCAAGCTGTGCTGCGCACCAGGAAGCCATACTCGGTTGAGTGTGGGGTGGACGTAGGTCGTTGACCGAACCACCTAAAAATTATGTGTGCAGTGTGTTTGTGTTTTTGTGTGATCTGTGTGCGATGGGAATTTCTTGCTTAGCTTATTTGATTGCCTCGCTTATGCTCATGTCTAGCTTTCTACCTTTTTCTTAGCACTTTTCATTTAGCTTTATTGATGCTTGCCTAAATTCCGCTCTAAAACTTACAATAGTTTTAAATTAGGCAAGTTGATCTATTCACCCCCCTCTAGATCCACACTTAGTGGAGATAGACTGCGTCCATCTAACCCAACACTTGGTATAAGAGCCTAACTCTTCTGCAGGGACTAATCGCCCGAAGAGAATAGGCAGAGATGGGTGCTCGAGGGATGACTGCCGAAGGTCACTCAACAACGAAGCCCCCATTCTTTGATGGATCAAACTACGCATACTGGAAGAACCGTATGCAAGTGTTCCTCAGGGCTAAGGATTACGAGATTTGGAAGATTGTCAGCAAGGGACCTTATGAGCTGTCCCCGAATGAAGATGTATGGACCAAGGAGGAGATCAGAAGGTCCACGCTGAATTGGAGTGCTATTAATGCTATCCAGTGCGCTCTGCATCCTACAGAATTCTCCCGTGTGTCTGCTTGCAAATCAGCTAAGGAAATGTGGGATGCACTGGAAGTAATTCATGAAGGTACATCTCAAGTAAGAGAGCAGAAGGCCAATCTTCTTGTATCTGAGTATGAAGCCTTCAAGATGAAGCAGAACGAGTCCATTAGCGAAATGTACGCTCGGCTGACTGTAATAACCAATGGCCTCAGAGGTTTTGGGAAACCTCAGGCAGAGTATGATGTAGTGAGGAAAATTCTGCGCTCCCTGACTCCCAATTGGCACACCAAAGCAACAGTGATGGAGGAGTCAAGGGACTTGCGTAATACTAAAGCTGATGAGCTGATTGGCTCACTAATGGCATATGAGATAAACATGCCAAGGACAGATGAAGCCGAGAGGAAGAAGAAGCCGATAGCGCTGAAGGCTAGTTCCAGCAAATCAACAAGATCCAGCTCCAGCAGCTCTTCATCATCAGAAGAGAACCTAAATGAAGAGGAAGATGTGACTCGATCTGAGATAGCCATGATGACTAGAGAGTTCAGGCGATTTCTCAGAAAGGGAGCAGGACGGTTCGGTCAGAAGAAATACAGTGGTGACCGAAAGGATAAAAGGTATAAATCTAAACCTGCAAAGAAAAATGAAGCTAATGTTTGTTATCAATGCAGGAAACCAGGGCATCTGAAAATTGACTGTCCAGACAATCAGAAACATAAGGACAGGTCAAAGAAGAAAACCAAGAAGGGAAGAGCTATGATCACCACATGGAGTGATGAAGATGAAGGCTCTTTCAGCAGCAGCTCAGATAGTGAAGCCGAATCTGAACAACCCATTTGCCTTATGGCAACAAGCTCCGAAGATAGAGAGGAGGACACAGATGAGGTAATCACTAGATTTGAAAATTTCACAATTGCTGATTGGATAGATGCTTATCATGAAATAGCTGATAGAGCTGATGATATTAGAAAAGAGAATAGACATCTTAGAAGAAAAATTAATTCCATGCAAAATGATAAAACACTAACTGATAAAATTGCATGTTTGGAATCTGAGATTGATGAATTGAAACTCACATGCTCTGAAGAAGATGAAATCAAAAATGAGTTAAAAGCTTCTAAGGAAGAGAATCTAAGGCTTGGAAATGAAATTGATGAATGGAAGCTGAAGATTCAGAAATGTGAAAGTGAAGTCAAAATTATCTCTGAAAAATATGAAGCTGTCCTCAATGTCAACAATGAGCTGAAAAAGGCTATTGATGAACTTCAGAAAGACAATGAAGATAAAATGAAAACCATTGAGAAAATGACCCAAGGAACAGATAACTTAAATGCTTTGTTAGGGTCAAAGGTTAATTTCAGAAAAGAGGGCCTAGGATTTAATTCTAGTGCAACAAAAACATTCGGAATGAAAACAATTTCATTTGTTGCTCAAAAGGAAAAGGGACCTCTAATTAGCATGAACTCAACAAATTTGATGAACAAAACTGCTAATCTGAAAAAGCCCAGTGCTGAGGAGAAGGGCAAACGAAAGGTTAATGAGCCTAGTAGAGCTAGCACATCTAAGCAGAATCCTAGGGCTCAGACTCAGGTTAGGGGTCAACCTACACAGTCTGGTAAACCCCAGGTCAAGGTAACCAAGTCTCCACCAACACCTCCACCTCTGAAGAAGACCCAATACAAACCTGTGTATAGGTCAGCAGGGTCCAAAGTACAGGGGAGACAAAGTGCTGCTAGGAGTCAACCCAATTATTTTTATCAACCCAGAGCTCAGACCCACTACAATGCACAGCCAACCTACTTCAATAGGTCAAATTGGTCTAGAACTCAGGATAGGTTTACAGGTCTTGCACACCAGGGTGCTAAATATCAAAGACCTTACAGTAGAAATTGGGTCAATGGGTATGGTTACTGGACATCTAGAAATCAATATTTTCATAGCCAGCCCAGGAACTACTATGGCCAAAATTTTGTGAACACACCCTGGCCAAGCCACTGGCACAGAAATAACAACACTGTCAATAATCATGCTGCTGCCAATAAGAAAAAGAACAATAAGAAGAAAAGGAACAACAACAGAAGAAAATCTGTAGGATCCACTGAACAAAACACATTTAAACAAATGTGGATTCCGAAACACTTGCTTTCCTATTTTGCTTCTAGTTCATTTACATTGGAGCCCAATCAGTCTTGGGTTCTAAACTTCTCTACCTAATTGTGTATGCAGGTATGCCTGGCAGCCAAGAACAACTTGTGGTACATGGATAGCGGCTGCTCCAGGCATATGACAGGAGATAAGGCCAAATTTTGCATACTGACTGAGAAAGTAGAAGGCCTTGTCACCTTTGGAAGCAACACAAAGGGTAGGATTATCGGATCAGGTAAGGTAGGTAAGTGTTCTACCTGCTGCATTGATGATGTTATGCTGGTTGAAGGGTTAGTCTATAATCTACTTAGCATTAGCCAGTTATGTGATAAAGGTTACAATGTTTTATTCAATTCTCAATGCTGCAAGGTTTTTGAACCTGATTCTGATATTGTCAAATTTTCTGGAAAAAGAATAAATAATACTTACATGATAAATTTAGATGAAATTCAACACACTAACCTTTGCCTTACTGCCAGTAGAGAAGACATAGCATTTTTATGGCATCGTAGGTTAGGTCATGCTAGCTACACTGTTTTGCACAAATTAAATAAGCATGGCATGGTTAGAGGACTTCCTGAAGTCTCATTCAAGAAAGAAAACAAAATCTGTGATGCATGCACTCAATCAAAGATAACTAGAAAGTCATTTAAGTCTAGAACTGAAAATCTGTCTTCCAAACCCTATGAGCTAATACATATGGACCTTTTTGGGCCAACTAGATCTGTCAGCCTATCAGGGAGGAGGTATGGGTTTGTCATGGTAGATGACTTTTCTAGGTATACTTGGGTTTATTTCTTATCTAATAAGAGTGATGCTTTCTCAGAATTTCAGGAGTTCTATGTTAAAACAACTCAGAAAATTGAAAACATATTATCTGATCATGGAGGTGAGTTTGAAAACTCACAATTTGATGAATTCTGCAGGTCGAATGGAATCAACCACAGGTACTCCTCTCCAAGGACACCTGAGCAGAATGGAGTTGTGGAGAGAAGGAACAGAACCCTAGTGGAAATGGGTCGTACACTTCTTGTCGAAGGTGGTCTACCAAGGAAGTTTTGGGCTGAAGCAGTGAACACTGCCTGTTATGTAATTAACAGAGCCATGGTAAGACCTTCTACCCAGCAAACACCATATGAGATATTAAAAGGTAAGAAACCTTCTATTGCTCACTTCAAGGTTTTTGGTTGTAAATGTTTCATTCACATAAATGATAAAAAGGACCTTGATAAATTTGAACCTAAAGGAGAACCAGGAATTTTTCTTGGTTATTCTGAAAACACCCGAGCATACAGAGTGTACAATCTGAACTCTAAAACTGTTGAAGAATCTCCACACATAATTTTTGATGAATCTTTGGCAAATTCTAATGCTGGTAAATGCAGGAATGAAACCAATGGTGAAATCCTGAAGGAAGGAGATCCTGCAGACAAATCCGAGGATGAAGAAGAACATAAAGAGCTTAATGAAGAGGAGCCTACAGTTCAGGGGGAGGTAAATCAAGTTCATGATACTCAATTGCAAATATTAGATATCTCAAGGATCATCCTGTAGATAATGTTATTGGAAATCTGCATGACCCCCCTAGGACTAGAGGCCACTTAAGAATTCAACATGAACTGAATGCGTATGCTTTTGTATCAAACATAGAACCCAAGTCCATTGACTGTGCTCTCCAAGATGTGCATTGGATTAATGCCATGCATGAGGAGCTCAATCAATTTGACAGGAATAAGGTGTGGCATTTGGTTCCACCTCCTGATCATGAAACAGTCATAGGGACTAAATGGGTATTTAGAAACAAAACTGATGAAGCGGGGAATGTTATTAAAAATAAAGCCAGACTTGTAGCTCAGGGGTACAATCAGGAATTTGGAATAGACTTTGAAGAGTCTTTTGCCCCTGTAGCTAGATTAGAAGCAATAAGAATTTTATTGGCTTATGCATGTTCCCTAGGAATAAACCTTCAGCAGATGGATGTGAAATCTGCTTTTCTAAATGGGGAAATTAATGAGGATGTATATGTGAGACAGCCTCCTGGGTTTGAATGTTTAGATTTCCCTAATCATGTTTACAAGCTCAATAAAGCTCTCTATGGGTTAAAGCAAGCTCCTAGAGCTTGGTATGACAGGTTGAGCAAATTTCTCACCGACAAGAACTTCACAAGAGGTATAGTGGATCAAACATTGTTTACCAAGGTAAGCCATCCAGATATTCTTATCATTAGATTTATGTGGATGACATTGTGTTTGGGTCAACTAACCCCAAATTGTGTGAGGAATTCTCTCAAATAATGACTGATGAATTTGAAATGAGCTCAATGGGTGAGCTCAAACTATTTCTTGGACTGCAGGTTACACAAACAGAAGATGACATCTTCATCTCTCAGTCCAAGTATGTAAAGAACTTATTGAAGAAGTACAAAATGGACAACCTCAAGGAAATAGCTACTCCAATGGGTACATCAACCAGTTTGGATGAAGACTCTAAAGGTAAACCTGTGGACCAAAGGCTATACAGAGGTATGATCGGATCTCTTCTCTATCTTACAGCATCTAGGCCTGATATACAATTTGCTGTGTGTTTATGCTCTAGATTTCAGGCCAGTCCTAAAGAAAATCACTTTAAGGCTGTGAAAAGAATTTTTAGGTATTTACTAGGCACCCAAGAACTAGGTCTCTGGTATCCTGCTAAGTGTGAGTTAGAGCTTCTAGCCTACACTGATGCAGACTATGCTGGGTGTCGAGTAGATAGAAAAGCACCAGTGGCTACTGTCAATTCCTTGGTGGCTGTCTAGTGTCTTGGGCATCTAAGAAGCAACACACTGTAGCATTATCCACAGCTGAAGCTGAGTATGTTGCAGCATGCAATTGTGCAGCCCAAGTACTTTGGATTAAGCACCAACTGGCTGATTATCAGATAAATCTGGGATGCATTCCACTTTTATGTGATAATACTAGTGCTATTTGCCTTGCTAAAAATCCTGTTCACCATTCTAGGACTAAGCATATAGAGATAAAACATCATTTTCTTAGAGATGCTGTAAATAAAAAGGAGATTGAAATGAACTTCATAGAAATTGAAAAAAAAATTGCTGATATTTTTACTAAGCCTCTTGGGAATGAAAATTTTAAGTTTCTTAGAAGAGAACTTGACTTATGTAAATTTCAGCATGATGAATGATTGTTTAATTGCTGTGAATAAAATCTCTGATGTGGACTTGTGTTTGATTGCTTGGATAAATCATGTGGATGTGAATGTGGATGTAGAACTGTCCTGCATTGCATATATTCAGGGGGAGCTTGTTGTGTCTTTGCATGTCTTTGCATATCATTCATTCATGACCTATGCATAAGCTCTCTCTCTCAATTAATTCTTGCCATGCTGCATGCATATAGACAGGGGGAGTATTGCTAAGAAAATCAGAGTGGTTTCAACTTTCTTGAAGTCATTCAACCTTTAACTCTGAATACTTGTCTTTGACATTATGGCAATCTGTTGGTCAGTTCTGATTTCTAAGCAGTAGAAAATGGACTTCTTCATTTATAAGAATTTGAATTGTTCAAAGACTGATATAATGGTTTAAATCTTATAATGGTTGGAGTTTAAAGATTGCAATCAGTATATAAGTAAGTTGAAAATTAATAAAACTCCCAACCTCTTTCTTATTTCATGTCAGACAAAGCTATTCATATCTGAAATCTGAAAACTCATCCGAAATCTTGTCGGAGAGATTAAGTATGTGTATTGTTCTTAAATAAGTCATTCTGAAACATAAAAAGGACAGCTAAGAAAGATACTGAAAAACATTGAGAATCATTAAAAATATATATATTGGCAGAGCAATGACTGGTAATCACTGAGAAACTGAGTGATCCATCAAAGAAGTGGACAACACTCATGTCATGAAGTGTATCAGCTATCTCTGTTTAAAATGTTCAAAACAGCAGGCTGGTTTCACTGAGTACCTGGGGGTAACTGGCGTCTGATAAACGTGTACCCTCACACAAAAAGGTGTAACTCAGCTCTGTTGAATTTGATCATAGGCAGAATGGTCCATCTGGTTGAGTATCTAGGGGTATTGGCGTCTTATAAACGTATACCCTTAAGCAGAAAGACTTGTGGTACCTGAATGCTCAAAATGATCTAATATTGATAATGCTGCTCCCTCAAAAGAAAAGTTCATGAGTGTCAATTTGTTTAGTTTCAATACATGACTTGGGTTCTCTCAAATTTTTTTTTAGACTATGAAAGTAAGATATCATGAAACTGAATCTTTCATGCAAATGTGATTCTGGTTTATTGTCGTATCATGCACAGTGAACTTATCTATTACTTGTAGTGCATGAACTCCAAATTTTATCATCTTTAAACCAGACCTCTTTCTGACAGCAGTTTCTAACTTCATATAACTGAAGACTCTATACTTTAGAATGCTTATTCATGAACTACCTGTTCAGAATGCCAGTCAGTTCTTCTCTTGATACCTTCATTGTATTTATTTTTTCCCTCCTCTTTGTTGATGGCAAAGGGGGAGAATATCGTCTAGGGGATGTCTAGTGGGAGAATACATATCTGTCTTAATTCTGAAGTCATTTATGAATTAATTCCAAGGGCGAGTTTGAGGCAGTGAGTTGCATGCATTCATAGCATCTGCATGTCAATCTGCATAACACATCATGTCTTTCATCAAACATATATATCTATGACAGGTTGTTGCTACTCTACTTCATAAGGGGTTGCCATCATCAAAAAGGGGGAGATTGTTGTGACCCCTCTATGTTGATGATGTTGACACTTGCTCTATTCTTTGGCAACACCATTGTTTTGATTGATTGGCAACTGAGTTTGATTTGATGAAATTGCTCCATCAGATTGACTATGTGTTCTTTGCTTTTAATACACTGCTATCTGCAATTCTTACTGTCATAAGTCCACACACTGCATCTCAATTAAATTGATTAAGCGTGCACAGCGTCAACGCATCATGTTACAGCGTCAACGCATAAGTCCACACACTGCATCTCAATTAAATTGATTATGTGTGCACAGCGTCAACGCATCATGTTACAGCGTCAACGCATAAGTCCACACACTGCATCTCAATTAAATTGATTATGTGTGCACAGCATCAACGCATCATGTTACAGCGTCAACGCACCATTGGCTTTGAACCTCAGAGTCTGTACATCCGAATTGTCCTTGATCTGGTGAAATGTATACACTCATTCACTGTAGCCTTCACACATTAAAGTCCATACATTCATCAATTATTTTTCACTCAAGGCAAAGTCTATACACTGGGGTCTTTTCCCTACGTGTCTTAGGCGAAGTCTGAACATTCGATTCTGAAGCCTAAAGTCTATACAGTCCAGCCTAGTCCTACGATCAAGGCTTTAGCTACACTCAACACTGTACATTGGCTTCGCTTCATCAAGTCTGTACATTGACTCGCCAACTTCCTTAAAGTCTGTACATCGCTTCATGTCCCCAAAGTTTACACATCAACAGTGATCTTTGAAGTCTGTACACTGCTTCAGGAGCTTCAAGTCCACACATCGCTCAAAGTCTGTACAGAGTCCAGCGTCTCAGTTAGCGTCTCATACACTTGAGCAAAGTCTGTACATCCACAGTGTTACTCAAAGTCTATACATTAATCTTCTAATCCAAAGTCTGCACATTGGTCTTCGAATCCAAAGTCTATACAATGGTCTTCACACTTGAAGTCCAAACATTCGATGTGCAAAGTTGATGTCTATACTGTGTCCTTGCTGATCAAGTCTACACTGTGGTCGGTGACAAGTCTGTACACTGGCCTCAGCCTTTCAAGTCTACACACTGACGGCTGAACTAAGAACTCTATACATCGTCTGTCTGCATTAGAGTCTCATGGAGTCTATACATTGCACTCGTCTTCTAAAGTCTATACACTGAAGTCTTCGCATTTGTTTGCATTACATGAAGTCCATACAGTGGGTAAAAGTCTGTACACTGTCCATGCTTCATGCAACGTCAACTCAGTGCTTTATGCAGCGTCAACTCCTCAAGTATATACAATGCAATGTACATACTTAAATCTTATGTCTTTATTCTTGTTGCTGAAGGGAACAGGGTCGACGCCTGGAGCTTAAAGCGTCCACGCATCAGTAGACGAAGCATGCGATATCTTCCACTGCGTCAACGCCACAAGCAAGCAGCGTCGACGCAGCAGTTGAAGAAGCATTCATCTTCACAGGCTATTCCACTGCGTCAACACCACAAGCAAGCAGCGTCGACGCAGCAGCTAAAGAAACGAGGCTAATGGCTACTGGAATGCCTCACTGCGTTAACGCCATTGAGTGAAAGCGTCGACGCAGCAAGTCAGATTGATGACTTTGAGCACGTGAACGGAGAACTCTATACATCGGACTGAATAAGCTAATGAGGGGCACGTGATCCCAGGTACCTGGCTCGTGATCCGAAAAGGACAAGATATCCAGATGAGGACACGTGTACTGACACTCCATTGCATGCTGCCACGTGGTCCAAATTGCTGGGCGGGAAACGTGGAGAGCACACGCCTGCTGCTGTTGTTGCTATATAAACAAGTCTTCTTCCACAGAAGAAGCTGATCGAAAGAAAAGAAGAGAAAGTCTATACAGCAGTGAGGTTTCGATCCACAGAGAGAAAAGAGAGAAGAAGAAGATACAGAGAAGAAGAAGAAGAAATAGAGAAGAAGGAGAAAAGAGAGAGGAAGAGATTGAGAGAGAGTGAGGTGAGAGAGAGCTGATCGAGAGTGAGAGTGAGAGTGTTTGTATCTCAGTCTCGTGGTTCAAAACCAGAGCTGAGCTTTGCTCTTTAAGAGCTTCATTGCTTTTGGGTTTTTATTTTTCATTTTGATTCTGTCTTTCATTTCCGAATGCTGTTTCTTCAAGTTGTGTGTCAGCGGTCTTGCTGTGGTGGTCTCCACTGGACGGGTTAAGCTGTATTTCCCCAGCGGTTGCAGAGGATCAGATCCTCTGGTCGGCAAGCTGTAGTGCCCAGCGAAGCTATGTATCAGCGGGTTGTTTGGCCAAGCTGTAAAGCCCAGCGGACGCAGGCTGTGCTGCGCAGCAGGAAGCCATACTCGGTTGAGTGTGGGGTGGACGTAGGTCATTGACCGAACCACCTAAAAATTGTGTGTGCAGTGTGTTTGTGTTTTTGTGTGATCTGTGTGCGATGGGAATTTCTTGCTTAGCTTGTTTGATTGCATCGCTTATGCTCATGTCTAGCTTTCTACCTTTTGCTTAGCACTTTTCATTTAGCTTTATTGATGCTTGCCTAAATTCCGCTCTAGAACTTACAATAGTTTTAAATTAGACAAGTTGATCTATTCACCCCCCTCTAGATCCACACTTAGTGGAGATAGACTGCGTCCATCTAACCCAACACCACTCTCCCTCTAATTCTTTTAAGGCTTTTCTTTTCTTCTTTTCTGATTTTATTAAGTGTGCATGTGTTTGTCTCTCTCTTTCTCTTGATTATCTTTCATCCTTTCTCTTGTGGGGACGGATGTTCGAGTTGTCTAGTTGCCGTTCAGTTTGGTTCTCTTTGAGTTGATTACGGCTCCCTTGCCTCGGTTAAAGTGTTTTACCGTTGTTCTTTTCGTTTGCTTGTTGCCTCCTTTTGCCTTTTTAATGTGTTATCGTTCTTAACAAAAATTCGGCAGCATCTCCCCTTGACCCGAGCGTAAGGGAGATACAGGGAACGCGCCCACATGGAGTGGCGGAACCCGACAACTGGAGGTGGGCGCTCGAGAGCGGCAACACCTTTATAAACCTCGGAAAACTCGGAGGGAACGGCGAGTGGAAGACTACTCCTAGGACTGGCCAAAGAGGGAGTGCACCGGGCGAGAAGGAGGGGCGAGTATGCCGGGCAAGGAAGGCACAAGAGGGCGTGCCGTTGAAGGCTTAGCCAGGGTGTGCCGGGCAAAGGTCCAAAGGACCGTGCCGGGGAAGGGCACAGGAGGGTGTGCCGCTGAAGGCTTGGCCAGGGCGTGGCGGGAAAGGGTCCAAAGGACCGTGCCGGGGAAGGTGTCCAAGGGCGTGCCGTTGAAGGCACGGCTGGGGTGTGCCGCTGAGGGCACGCAGGGGTGAGCGAAGGCAAAAATGCCAAAGAGGAAGCAAGCCCTAACAAAAGGAGAAAGGGAAAGGGGCGTAAAACACCGAAGGATGCAAACACGGGAGAAATGTTTGAGGAAGACGTCCAAAAAATATTTGCAAGACTTCTACTTCTATTCTCATAAGAGGAGTGCCCCAAGGGGGCTAATACATCGCAACGACGGCAAAACAAGAAATGAAAGGAAAGAGGAAAAGAAAATACAGTGGGGGGGGGGGGGGGGGGGAAACGGAGCGTGGACTCCTCCCCTCCCGGACCTCACTCCCTCTCTCCACCCACTCTTCTTCTCTTCTTCTCTTCACACTGACGGTGGTGGTAGGTGGAGCGACGAGCTCCTCTTCTTCTCTTCTTATCCTTCTTCTCTTCGCGCGGACGACGGTGGCGGGTGGACGGAGCAGCAGAAAGGGGGAGGCAGAGCCTCCCCTCCTCTTCTTTCTTCGCTTCTTCTCTTCATCTTCTTCTCTCCTTCTCTTCTGCGTGTCTCTCTCTCCTCCTTCTCCTTTTCTTGAATGGGAGTGGTTTTATACTCCCAGCAGCGGGAGCTTTTGAGCACAGCCGTCGAAGGCGGGAAGCAGCTCCGTCATGATGGGGTTTGACTCCCCCCGTCCTGGATGTCAGGGGAGTAGCCTGCGTGGCCCAACCGTTGGTTGACACCTCGGATAGCTCACTGCGCGCCAAGGATATGTAGGGCATGGGCTTCACGTCGTTTGGCCGTTGAAAAATCTTCACGCTGTACCGCTGGCGGGCTGAAGAAGCGTGTCGCTGTAAGACACTATAAGCGTGCCGCTGAAGAGGGCAAAAGGCGTGCCGCTGAAGGCCCAGAGAAGTGTGCCGTTAAAGGGCACAAAGAGCGTGCCGTGGGGGGCCCTTCATAGTGTGCCGCTGGGGGCATAAAAAGTGTGCCGTGGAGGGCACTTCATAGTGTGCCGCTGGAGGGCTTAAAAAGTGTGCCGTTGAAGGGCACAAGATAGTGTGCCGTGGAAGGCTAAAAAAGTGTGCCGTTGGAAGGCTGAAAAAGTGTGCCGTTGAAGGGCACAAGATAGCGTGCCGTGGAAGGCTAAAGAGGGTGTGCCGCTGGGGCACTTGAGGGTGTTTGGACTGCACCGGGTGAAGAAGAAAATAAATTGTGTCGGATAAAAGGCTGCCAGCCTTGCCGGATGAAGAATCGGGTGCTGTGCCGCGGAGTGGGGCATTCGGCAGCGTGCCGGGTGGAAGGCCGCCAGCCTTACCGGGTGGAGCACCCTGAAAGTGTGCCGGCCAAGGGCCGTTTGGGGCGTGCCGGGGGAGACCGTAGCAAGTGCACCGGTTAAAGGGGCATACGGGTGCATAGGATGGGGCTGCTGGAGGCGCACCGGCTCACAGGGCAGCCAGCGTCACCGGATCACTCGAAGGTCAGCTACCGTACCCCTCACCGGGTGGTACAGTGCCTTCACCGTTGAATGTGTCTTTACCGGATAGGAGAATGCCACTGTCTAACAACCCTCCCCACCGGTTAGATATTCGTCACCGTGTGCTCGCATTGGTGTCCATGGAGGCCTGGGTTAAGTTTGGCAAATATCCTCCGAGTAAAGTGGTTCAATGCTCATAATGCTTGGTAACAGCTGCCAACCGCTAGGAACCGGCAACATGGGGACCAAGCATCAGTTTTTTTTTTACACCTAATCCACCCTCGTACGCAGTGTATTTAATGAGGCACCTTCCATGAATGAGCACCCTACACTCCAAAGGTGGAACCCAAATCACCACGGCGCTATCAGCAGGGGACCATTCAATAGCTGCCAAATCCATTGCGTCAACAGCAAAAGAGCCCATGATCTCCCATGTTTGACAAGATAGCAGATTTGTGTAGCCCTTGCATTCACATTTTGTGCAAACAGCAACAAATTACCATACGTGAACCCTGAACACAATCCATGAAGGGGAGGCATCGACTCAACTTCAGAGCTTCCACTAACTTTGAGCACGTCATTCCGCCGACCTCATCATGCATCGAAATTGTCATATCTTTTGCCCCATATACAGCGTCCTTGATGCCTCGCCATCCAGGGCTATAAATGAGGATCACTCTCACTGTGGCATTCGAACTCCAAGCCACCTGGCCAATTTATAGCCTGGCCGTTCTAACTGTGTAGCCATCCTAGAAGAAGTAATCTTTGGAACTGCAGCTGCTTCTTTTGATGACATAGAATTATTATCCGGAGAGTTGAACAGAGCAAGGAACGCCACTCCACCAGAGCTTACGGTAACCTCAAGAGCTTTGTTTGTTTCATCTCTAGACTGCTCCGTGTTACTCGTATGTTCCGCATGGTGTAGCGATGAAAGTGTACCCCAAGAGAAGTCGCTTGGATCAGTATTCCCTCGTGCGGTCTGTGCAGGTCGTTCCCACGAGCCAATTTCAGGGACTCACTCCGATTGTAGTAAATTCACTGAGTTGCTGCTCAGGAGACGATGGAAGCGGCCAGCGTTCTTTCCTCGTGGCTCTTCCTCTGTGGAGTGGGAATCCGGTGCGATTTTTGGGTGTTACCCGGCACAGTGGGTGTGTGCCGTGGAGTCGGCACGGTGGCGTGCCGGTGAGATGGTTGGAGGTGTGCCGGTGAAGGCGCTCGCGGGTGTGTCGGAGCGGAGCTACTCGCGGGTGTGCCGGTGAAGGCGCTCACACCCGGGTGGTCTCTGCAAGGGGGGCTTTAGAAGGTGGCTGCCGGACGAGGGAATGTATGCTGCCACCGTTTAAGAAAAAATCCCACCGGGTATGCTAGCATGAGAGGCCACCGGATATACTCTGGTTGGAGGCCACCGGATATACATGTTCGATGAGCCACCGTATATATTGTGCAGTCCATCGGTTACGGCGCACTGCCCACAGTTGAAACTCCTCCACCGGTTATGGGGGCCGTGCCGGTCATGCTACTGCCCACCCTGCTGGTTAAGTGTCATTGAGGAAGTTCTTGGACAGAATCACCAGTTGCATCCTGCAAGCACCTCAGCCTCCCGAGCAGCAGTCGGACGCCCACATCAGAAATTGAGCGGAGCGATACATTTGCCTCAAAAGCCTACTTCGTCCACAGAGTAGCATTTCTTCATGTCTAACTCTGCCAGGCTCTTGCATCCAATAGAAATTGTGGTGATCCCCACACCCGTGACGTTAACTAGCTTCCTCATTTCTAGGTGTGAGTCCCCTTTTTAGTGAGCAAAGTGCATGGTTCCAGCCCAAGGCATGTGAGCGTATTGTAAGTCTTTGCTATAGTAGAGAGGGCAATGTCTGTGATTTGGTGGCAGCAGGTCAAGTCAATGATGTTCAGATGCATGCAGTCGGATAAGAGTGCCAAGATGCTCTCATCAGTCACACCATTGCATTTTCCAATCCAATCTCCGCCAAGTTTTTTTTTGCAGTGAAGACCAATTGTTCCAAGGACTATGCTTGTAATGAAAACCACCAAGCTTAACGGTGCTCAGGCCTGCTCCAAGTCCTTGGGTTTGGTCAAGAAAGGCAAAGTGGGCTCCGGAAAATAGTGCCCAGCATTGATCTTTTGGAGGTGGCTGTGTCCTTTAATCACCGAGCCCGAACAAGCACAACTCATGTTATCACACCCTGACACATCAATATTCCGCAGAGCTTCTTCCAGTGCCAAAGTAAGCTAGATCATCATCATCTATGAAGGAGCGGCCTACCATCGACAGCACCTCCAGTTTCTCTAGGGAGGATATACGCAGGAGTGAGAGGTGATACGGTGAGGGTCATCCGGTACAGCGTATGCCACCCGGCACAGTGGTGTGCCGGGGAAGGGTGCTGTCCGGCACAGTGGTGTACCGAGGAGAGGGAGAGAATGAGAGAGAGAAAGAGTGGGAGATAAAGAAGGAAAATGAGTGGGCCAACCTTTTTATTTTATTATATATATTATTTATTATTATTATTATTTATTTATTTTTCTTTTCTTTTTCTTCTCTTTTTCTCTTCTTCTATTTAATTTTTATTTTTATCTTTCTCTTTCTTCTTCTTTTTTCTTCCTTCTTTTCTTTCTCCTCCTTTTCTTTTTCTTTCTCTCTCTTTTTTTTTCTTTCTCTCTTTTTTTTATTGGTGTCCACAAACGGTCTAGACCCCGAGTCTTGTGACACAAGGACCGTTGGATTTAATTAGTGAGTCTAGAGGACTGTCCAGAGTCCAGCGGCTCGGCGCCACTTGGTTCTTCTCGACTTTCACGCAGAGTGCGTGTGTGCTTCTCGGAGTTTCTCCTCGGAGAGTGATCACATCAGTGACTCCCCACTAGTCGTAACCTTCCGACATGTGAGTGGTCCCACCAGGGAGTGGTGGTGAGGCTACCCCGAGAGACTATTTTTAGGCTGGTTACCGTCGGGCCCCATGTTTGACGCCAGACCTAGAACGTCTGTGTGTGCACACGTGGTTAGGGGCTGTTGGACCCGCGCTAACGAGCGCGACCCCAGCTAGTCACTTGTTTAGTGGTTACTTATACGGTGTCTCAGTTCCCGCTGGGCCGGAGGGAGACACCTGAGGCGCGGTCTAAGACGCCAGTGGACGCATCCGGCCTTGCTTCTGGTGGGCAGGTACTCCTGTCACGTGAGACGTGACTCTCCTGTTTTCGGGTTCTGTTTCCCGTCTGCGAGATGTGGTTTTTTGGACCGTCTGATGTTTCCGAGGTAGTGGCCAGGGTGCCAGGGGCTTTACCGAGGTTATGTCTTGTTGAGCGGTGTCCGCGACCGGGTGGTCAGGATTGTACCTTGGACAGCGTATCCAGGTTGGCCTTGTCCTGGGAGACAGGCTTTTGCGGCAAGGTTGCCGTGGGTTTACCTCGGTAGGTGGTGTTGGTGTGGTCCGGTTCCCGATTGTGAGATCGGGATTTCCTTTCTGTTGCCAGTAGTAGCTGTAGTGCCGAGTTTTGACCGGCCACCGGTTCGCTGTTCCTGCTGTGGTTGTAGTTGTCTTTCCTTTCCGCTACCGCCGTTGTTCTCGGTTGGGGTTCCGCGGGATCCCTACTGAGCCAGTGACAGGAGGCTCACCGCTGCATTTCAGGTGAGGCGGTTCTTCCTCAAGGTTCGAGGGTGCTGTTCAGAGATTTTTAGTTGTCCGCTTGTCGGGCCGAGTGTTCACTTGGCATGTGGTATGTTTTACTGCTTTAGACTGTACTTTCTGTTGGACTGGACTCTGTTGTAGTAGTTGTTTATTTATTTCTGTTAATTATTGTATTATCCTGCTTTATTTCCTATTTCTTTATGCCTCCACACTCCTTTTATCCCTTCCGAGCTCTCCCGGCTCATGGGCGGCGGGTCAAGATTCGAATGATATCGGGCCTTCTCGGTATCCGGATCTTGGGTCGCTACAGACACCTACACCTCCTACTCCTGGTGCCTCCTGCTAGCCCCACTCCTTATGAACAACCTAGCCATCCGACCAAACTTTGACCTCGAAGGGGAGGAACTCAAATCAGGAGATGGAAGAGACACCACTTGCCCACTCAATGGTCTACCATGACAAGGCTGGACCCAACGTCTAATAACTCGCCAGCCAAAACCTTCTCGACCTCGGCACACTCCAAGACCGGAACACTCGTTCCATAGCAACACTCAACGATCTCGCCACATCAGGATCCAGTTGGGCTTCCATCGTCGACGGTAAAACTGTCGAAACACTCGCAAGAGATGTCCACGGCCACCACGTGACGAACTGCCCTCGCCAGTCTCCTGATGACAACAAAGTGGTTGTGCCCACCTTGGCCATACCTCAAACTTAATACAGATGGAGCATCCAAGCGCTCTGGTGACTCCGGTGGTGCTGGCGTCATTAGAGATTTCAGAGGAAATATTCTTCTTGCTTTCTCTCATTTTTATGGTAATTCCAATAGCATCATTGTTGAAGCTAGAGCTCTACTATATTGTATTAAATATTTACATACTGTGGATTCCCAACCGGCTCTTATAGAATGTGACTCCCAAATTCTTGTTCAGATTATCAATAGACAGATTCATTGCCCATGGTCCATCCTCATTTACGTCAGAGAAATCTAGAGCATTCTTTCACAGTTGGATACTATTACTCACATCTATAGAGAAGGAAATACTGTTGCTGATTCCCTAGCTTCTTTAGCATGCACCTCCAAATGTAATTCTTTTTTTTTCTTATCATGAGCTAACTATAAACATCAAGGGTGTTGCTCGTTTAGATAAGCTAGGCATGCCTAGCATTCGATTAATGTAACTGTTATTCTTTTTCCTATGTTAATAAAATTTATCTCGTAGTGGTACGATGGTGGAGTGGCTATTCCTCCTACCTCTGGTAAGGGGTGCACTCTCCCATCTATCTCTAGGCAGGGTTTTTCCAAAAAAAAAAAAAAACCACAACGCTGACTCTACTGCCGTACAAGAAATCGAAACATGCCGGCACAAAACTCGGCCTATATCGGCACACCCCGAGCCCCTGCCGGCGCTCCGACGAAAATCGCAACTACCTTTACAGCGTCAACGCCGCGCAACTGAGCTCCCACGCGAGAAACAAAGCGGAAGACTAACACAAAACCCTATGCCAACTGCCGACTATACTAGACTCTCTGGACTCAGAACCACTGTATTGTCTCGAATTCCCATGCATTACCACAACCATGCTCTGATACCAACTGTAACGACCCAGGATCTGAATGGTATCGGACTTGTCTCGATATCTGGATCTTGGGTCGTTATAGCTTTGCTTTAGTTTAGCATTGCTGTTATTACGTTGCTTCGTGGTAGGGTTATGCAAGATCCCTAATGAACCAGTGAGATGAGGCTCACCCTTGACTTTTCAGGTGTAGTTGTTCTTCCTCGTGCTTTGGAGGCGTAGTGCGTGGTTCTTAGTTGCCAGCGTTTGCCAGTGTCGAGCTTCTCTCGACTTGAGAGTACATTCTCTTTCCTGTTGTACTGTACTTTAGTTGGACTGGACTCTGTTAGTTTTAATTGTTACAGAAAATGTAATTTTATTTTTGCTATTTTAGTAATCTTGATCATTGAAATTTAATTGCTTACTACTTTATCTGGAAGTTCAATGTACTCTCACATACATTTCTATCCCTTCAGAGCCTTACCGCTCTTGGGAGGCCTCTCGAAATCCAAGCGGTATCGGGTTTACCTGGTATCCGGAGACTGGGTCATCGCAGGGTATCTACAAGTGGATGCGATCATCTCTGAACGGGGCGACTGTGGCTGCCGCGTTCACAAGATGGTGTTTGTGAGTGGCGTTTTCAAGCTAAACTCCCAACAGCCAGTATGCCTACCTAGTTTGGGTAAACCCCCCCAAAAGGGGGGGGGGGGGGGGTAGGTGGACTAGGTTGACCCCAGGCAACCTGGCCTATGTAAACCCCTTTATCCCGACCAGGTTGGCTCCCCCCTTTATGCGGACCAGGTTGATCCCCCTCAACCTAGCCCAGGTAAATCCCCCAGTTAGAATGCAACCACCCAGACTATCACGTTCAAAAGGCGACGCCTGTGAGGGAGCCAAAGCCATCCCGATCCGCGTAAACTCCCTTTATGCGGACCAGCCAGCTTTGGGGCATCCTAGTCCGCTTAAAGCCCCCCCCCCCCCCCCCCCTTTACGCGGACCATCATGACCCCCCTCTGTTGCCACTCCATGGCGTCCATCTCCACCAGACTGGAACCTCGGTGCTTGTCCCCCACCATTGGTGAGGCCCTGTTAGGCGAGGCAAGGGTGATTGGTGGTCCCTCGGTAGCACTCGAGGGCTCTTCCTGCACCCCCGACCTTGCTAACACAGGAGGTGAGGATGAAGCCGTGTGAGCGAGAGCCACAGCTAGAGTTGAAGGTGATGTCAAAGAAATGTCAGAGTGCCCCACGGTCCCCGCGACCATTGCAGGAGCGCTCGTCCATGGTCGATACTATAAGCTGCCTGGGGTGAGAGGAATGGCTTGCAGAGGGGCACTGATAGGACTCTCTCCTTGGGACAGTTGGGCCCCGACTACCGTGATTATGCCCAACGGGATCTGGGGGGCTGTTTGTTGCTCTCGATGATCCCGTGGGCGGGGAGCCTTTAACGACAGTGCTAGGCTGAAGTATTAGAGCATGGGCTCCACAATCGGGGCATCTGAAGCTGGTTCCGGGACACCTGGAAAAACGAGAAAAGCCATTAGCCACTACTCGGGAGGTTGAGACACATAAGTTGTTGAATGTTTGGTCCTACCGGGGGGTTGAGTGGGGCTAAGCCCCAACCTCCTTAGGAGGGTTGGGGTCAGTTGCCTGTCAGCCTCGCTAATTCTTCGACGTGGGATGTGCTTGATAGTCGCTCTCTCTCTCGCCAACAACGTTGGGGTTGGATCTGATGTCCGAACGCTGTGGGTGGAATAGATGGGGAAGTCCTAGTCACTAAACCTACCCTTATCGCTTGCCCTCATAATAACTACAAAATGATCCTGCCAGTTCTTCATGTTTGAGATATCAAATGAGAAGTCAATGAATTATTTCCTGTTACGGGATCTAAAATAATACTCATTGTCGGTAGAACCAGAAGAGGGAATGGAAGATGTCAATAGCAGGGTTGACTCCGAGCTCGTCGCATCATAAATAGAAGGAATAGAGTATCCTCCATAAGTTGAGCGCTAGCTGCCCACGAGAGACCTCATAAAAGCGTAGGATGCATTCAAAGAAGATCGGGATGGGAAGGTGCAAACCGATGTGGAAGGCTTCGATAGAAATACTGAACCCCCCGGGGTAAGCCATCCCTAGAAACTGACCATCCTTGGGAAAGATCATGTTATATTCAAAGAGAATTTGGAAAGCCTCCCTCAAGTCTGAAGTTACACAATATGTAACCTAGGTGACGGGAGGAGGAGGAGGACGAGCGGACGTCCCAGAGGTACTAAAATCACATTGTGACCCTTCGCGAGACGCCCTTGAGATATCAGAGGTGGACTCCTTGTCGGATTCCACATAGAGAAGTTTCTTACGAGATCGAGACACGAGGAGTGCTAAGTAGAGGATAATCACTCTAAATCTTCGACACTCTTTTTCTTCTAAACACTCGTTCCTTCTCACGGGCACTCGTCTGACTTAAGTATCTTCTTTTTTATGGTAAGTTTTACTCTCGGATAGGTTAAATAAATCTCATCTGTGTACCAAACAATTAGGAGTACCAACACTTGACCCGTACAACATTTATCGCATGATTATTTCTGATTGTAACTGACTGGTATGTGGACAAAAGTAAAAATAAGCAAATAATATGAGTGTTTTCGTATGTGCGACTTCTCTTTGTCATGTTCCAACGGTCGCTTTCTCTGCCAGGTCGGCGTTGGCGACATTATTTCCATCGTCCAACGAGGGGGTGGGGGCCAGGAGTGGATGAGAACGGCGGAGCTGGGGCTCGGTGGCTGATCGTGGACGTCGTAGTCCATCACCCACATCTCTGGCCGTCCATCATGCGGACGAAATCGTCGAAACAGACGAATCCGCCGCCGCGGGAGTCGACCCCGCCGATCATGCGGCGGCAGTCGTTCAAGGTGCACCGGTCGTCCCCCAGCGCCCGGAACACCCCCAGCAGCTCCTCCGCCGAGATCATCCCGTCCCCGTCCGCGTCGAACACTCCGAAGGCGTCTCTCAACTCCTCCTCCTCCTCCGCCCCCTCCGGGCCGCCCCCCGCCCGCCGCGGCCCCAGCGCCAACCCCAGCGCCTCAAAGTCCTCGAGGCTGATGCAACCGTCTCCGTCCCGGTCGACCTCCGCCAGCATCATCGCCACCTCCTCCTCCGTGGGAGGATGGGACTTCCCCAGCCGGCCGAGCACGGCCTCCAGCTCCTCCTTGGTGATCTTGCCGTCGCCGTCGCCGTCGCGATCGAAGACGCAGAAGAGCTCCGACACGGCGGCCGGGATAGAGGACGTCGAGGACGAGGAGGAGCAGTACTCGGCGTCGAGGCAGGAGGCGTTGCGGCCGAGGATGACGGAGCGCGGGGTCTGGGGGGCGGCGCCGGCGGCCTTGGAGAAGGAGTCGGTGGAGCTGGAGGAGGCGCTGGACCCGAACGAGGGCGTGTCGGAGCGGTTCATGGACCGCCTCTTGGACTTCTTCGCACCCTTCTCACCGCTCTTGGCGGAAGAAGAGGAGAAGAACGTGGTGATCAGCTTCATGTCTACGTTAAGATAGATGGGGAGGGAAGAAAGCAGGGAACACTATACACAGAAAGGAAGGAAGGAAGGAAGGAAGCCCGAGAGATAGAGAGAGAGGAGAGGGCCGGTTTTCGCAGGAAACTCAGTGGATGTGGCGACGATTAAATGGGCGGATGGTGGGGGAGGGGCGTTGGGGAGTGAGCTTCCAGGAAGCTTCCCACGGCCACGGGGAAGAATTATGAGCATTTTTATCTTGTCGCTCGCCTTTCGGATTTCCACAACTTTCCTGTCTCGTTGTTGTGTGTTGTCTAACAAATTATTATTATTATTATTTATTTATTATTAGTGATACTAATCAATTCATTACTTCTGGAAGCCGGATTTATTTGGCCCGGGATTAATTTGCTGTGTCCGTCGCCGCCGGTAAAGGAGAGTTGCCAGGAAAGTTCGCTGGGAATTCCATTCCTACCCCCATATATGTTAGTATTTTATGCCACAACTCCTCCTCCACTTTCTTTTACTCGGGGTCTCTTTGTTTTTCAAATAGAAAAGGCTGAATAGTAACATCTCACATTTTCTCCCCCTACTCGTCTCCCCTGATCGAGGTGAGGTGACTTATTTACATATTTAGGCATGAATAAATCATCCCACCACATTATTAAACAGTACCTTAGGGCCACTTTGTGACGGGATCGGAAAATGGCTCCAACAAAAAAAGAGTTGTGAATTAGTATTTATGGTCGTGTTTTGTTAATCGGGCCACATGTTTAAGCCTAATGGATCATGTTTATGTCTACAATAATCATGTAAGAGTCTTTTTTTTATTTTGTGTCTTTTAGTCTTCCCAAGAGAGTTATAATGAGTCTTAGGTGTCAGATGTTAGTTGAAGTTTAATGAGTGTCTTTTGATTTTCTTTTGAAGTCTATAAATGTGTTATGTAACCTCTCTTTAAGAAGCAAATGAAGTGATTGGAATTTTTGGAAACCATCCATCGTGAGGTGTGAAGCCTTGTATCATGTTCTCTTCTCCGAGAAGGAGATGGGGTGAGATGCCTCGGGGTGAGAAGCCCCTTCCTACCCACCGTCCACCTCCTTCCCTCCATCCTCCCTCCACCACCATCATCTATAGCACCGAGTCGAAGGAAGAGTTCGGCTGCATCAGCCCCGAGATGGGATCGGGTGAGAAGCCCCAACCGCACTTCCTCCTTCATCTCTGGCTACTCCGCTGCTGCCGATCACCACCTTGCCTCTCTCTCCCTCTGCCTTCACCATCTCCTCCCACCCCTTGCTACTGTTAAGTTATGGTTTTGATGATAACTAAACTTAATGTGTGATTACGTGATGATAACTAAACTTATGGTTGATTACACATATTCTTGATGATTGTGTTCATTCATCCTGTTGTTTATGCAGGTTGCATATGCTGGTTTAACGAGAGGCAAGAGGATCAAACTCATGGCAGTCACCTAGTGAACTAAAATTCTACTCCTCTACAATCCAAAACAGGTGGTATATGTCATTGTCTGTCAAGGACCATTGGTGAGACTCTTACCTTATCTTAGCATTGATCTCACCTTGTGTATCTCATGATTAGCAACGCTCTCACCATGTGTATCTCATATACATCTCATTCATGCACATTGAACATGAAACCCTTCTGGCCAGCGTGCGCCCTCGCCCGCGGATCGGCCTGCGCGGTCAGGTCGCGGGGGTCAAGGGGGCAGCGCCCCTTGCGGGGGTTTCTGGGGGCGGAGCCCCCGGAACAAAATTTAGAAATACTCAAAGCATATTCTAAGTTGAATTCAATTCCAGAAAACATGATTTTGATATGAACATGAAGCTCTTGACATTTGGACATGTTTCATTGGTCTAACACTTCAATTTTGCAGGTATAGGTCTTTCCGGTCGACCTACACGCCTTGGCCGGTCGACCAGAATTGCCAGAGCCTAAAAATTCCAGATTCTGCAGGTAGCGGTCGACCGCCCCTAGGCGTCCGGTCGACCGGTTTTGCTAGAGCCTAAAAGTTCAAGGATTTATAGGTTCCGGTCGACCGCCCCATGCCCTCCGGTCGACCGCCAGCCCCGATGCCCACTTTTGTTGACTTTTGTGTCAAGCTCGAGAAGAGGGGTTTCACCCCATTTCTTTAATCCTTTTGCCCCCAATTTCACCAGGATTCGTGGATCTGGTCTAGGGGTTGTCCAAGGGCCTTTCAAGAGATATAAAACCAACCTCAAGGGTCATAAACCCCAGGTACCTCATGTGAGATCTAATAGAGGCTATCAAGGGGGAAAGTGAGCTGTTGCAAGAGCAAGAGGAGGTACGTGAACAGTACTCCGTCTAGTAATCCCTTCATCTATCTGAAGCTATTCAAGCCCAATCTGAAGCCAACAAAGCTCCAATCAAGAAGAGAAGCAAGCAAGAAAGCAAAGGGATCCAAGAGGGTTTCAAGGGAGATCAAGAGAGTGCTGTCCAAGGAGGAAGAAGAAGGGTACTGTAGCAGTGAACAGTACTTCGTGCAGCAAGTGTTCTTCATCCATTCTCAACCCATTGAAGGCATATCTGAAGCCAACAAGCACCTACAAAGTGAAGAAGCAAGCAACCAACAAAGAGAGATCAAGGGGAAGGAAATCAAAAAGCAAGCAAGGGTTTCAAGTAGAGATCAAAGGAAGGTTGTTCAAGTGAAGATTGAAGATGCATTCAAGATCCGCAACGTGCATTCAAGGGGAACCCAAAACAGGAGTTTTCTAAACTAAGTCTCATTGTCTTTATGTTTTAGGTGTTGTAATTGTGTTTTGTATAAACTGCGAACTTGTGTGTGTGTGGATCGTTGTTAGATCCATGGTCGTGTATGGTCATCGTGTTCCATTCGTGTGTGCGTAGATCTTCCTAGATCTACGTGTGTGTGTGTGTGGATCTATTTAGATCCAGTTGTTTTAGTGTGTGGTTTGCTGCACTTGTCGCAGCGTGTGTGTGTCTTGTTAATCCATTTGTTGGATCGTGTTGGAGACCTCATCTCCGTGTGTGTGTGTGTGTGTGTGTGTGTGTGTGTGTGTGTGTGTTGGGGTGCATCCCCGTGTGTGTGGGCAGGCGTCGTCCTGCGTGTGTGTTTGGAGCGTTGTCTCCGTTTGGGGATTTATCCCCGAGTGAAGCCTCACCGGGTTTGGTGAGGGGTGGACGTAGGACTGCCGTCATTGCATCCGAACCACCTTAAAAATCGCTGTGCAGTATGGTTTGATTTGTGTGGTTTGATCCATTACCTCTACCTCCATTCTACGTGAGTGTTAGTGTATTTGTGATTCCGGATTTATCCACGTATATCCTACATAATCTATATCATCATCTAATTTAGTTTGATAAATCTCATTTGTGAACCGACAGTTTTGATCCTATTAATTAGCTTTATATCACATATTTCAAAAAGGCCAAAAGTTTCCTTAAAATTTGTAAACACCCAATTCACCCCCCTCTTGGGTGTCATTGATCGCGGGACTTCAGCTACCACCACTTCCCCTATAAGTATCTTCTCCAGAAAAGGCACAGCCCACCTACACACGAATCTCCCACGTGAAGTCCCTCTCCCCCCTTCCACTGCCACTCCCAAGCCTCCACCATGGTCGCCACAGCCCACAGAGCTCAGAAAACATAGCACTCTTACCACCGCCCCATTCCCTCGTCCAACCCTTCTCCAGTTACGATAGCAACTTCAGGTCCATACCCCTCCCATTCCCCACGTCCCAAACCCTCTTCCCCACCTGCCCCATGGCCAAAGCTTCTAGGCTAGACCACACCCCAAATAGCCACGGCGGGAAGAAGAAAACAGAGCCCCGTTTCTTCCTCCTATCCCGTCAATGTTGTCCACAAGAATCCCACATCAACATCTTCCCACCCTACCACCTTTAATCACTCCTCACATTCCATCCAGCAGACCCCCCCCCCCAGGCGTGCATCTCCACCTCCCCTCCGCCTCTTAAAACCCAGAACATGACCGACAGCCACCACCTTCTGGACACTTCTGCCCAGGATCGCAGTCGCACGACCGAACCCCCACCGACTCCTAGCGAGCAGTCCGCGCGGCCAACACGCTGCCATCGTATCCAGGAGCCCCGCCCAGCCAGTCCTCGTCAACGGCGTCCCCCACCCGGCCATCATCGAATAGCACGAGAAGCCATCGCCATCGTCTTCATTTCCCTGACCTTGCCATTGCTCGTCGTCCCACCATGCAGAGTCGCCATTGAAGGGTGGGCAGCCCGCCGCCACCGTCCACCACCGTCCACCACCTACAGCTCCGTCCCAAGAGTGGTCGCCATGCAGACCGTCGGCTGCTGCGAAGACCCTGCTGATCACAGTTCCGAGCTCACCCTGCTAGCCACCAAAGATGGCCAGCCCCAGCCAACATCGCCTCGGCAGGCCACTCCCGTTGTCCACCACGTCGTGTGCCTACCCCACCTACTGACCCACGCCCCCCTGCATACGTTCCCAGTCCGCCATGCATGCAAGCCCACCCGACTGCCCCGACGGATCCCTGCCACATCTGCATCACCGACCTGTGCCACCTTCCCTCCCCCACGACGTCTTCACTGGCAACGGGAGGGAGTGCCCACCGGCACGCGAGCACGGCGGCAACGTCCCAGCCCGCGAACCCCCTCTCTCTCTCTCTCTCTCTCAGGCCCTCGTCCTCCTCTCCGCTCATGTTGGGCACGATGCCCCCCTCCCCGTATTCTCTCTCTCATTCTCCCTCTTTCTCTCTCTCTCTCCATTCTGTTCTCTCTCTACTTCTCTCTCTCTGTTCGGTTGTGTAACTATGAGTATATATATATATATATATATATATAAGAAAACCCAACTCTTCCCCTTCGTCATTCTTCTCTCTCTCAATCTTTCTTTTCTCTCTCCATTCTTCTCTCTCATACTTCCTTCTATTTACTATTTACAAAAAAAGGGAGAAAAAAATGATGATGAAAAGGAAAGAAAATCTAGGACTTTGGAGTTCCGTGCCGCATCACTTTGATAACAAGTTAAGATAAGTTATATGAGGTGGGTCAATGTGAGTTATTCCTTGGGTTTGTCATTTTTAAGTTTGACAACTTATTCTTATCCTGAGAATAACTCATTCCATGTGAAATGGTAGAATGAGTTACTCCTAGAATAAGGGCCTTATTCTTAACCGACTTCAAATAACTTAACCCTGCTATCAAACTAGGTTAAGGGTGAGTAGACGGAATAACTCATCTCATTCTCCCTTATTCTGTTATCAAAATGGCCCTTAGAGATGCAAATGACAATTAATATCTAATTTGACGCGAATAAGTCATCCCGATCTGTTATCAAACAGTCCCTTAAAGATACAAATGACAATCAATATCTAATTTACCTAATTACTAATTAACTTAAAAATATGTTAATAAGTATTGTAGAGGTCAGAATCTCACAGGTATTCCGGACCATCGAATGGCCCGAAGATTTGTGATGATAGGAATTGATCCTTGCTCAACCACGTTACCCGCTACCGACTTTGGGGAGAAGAAAAAGAAGAATGGGAAAGAGTTTTTTTGGGAAAATAGATTTTCAGTAAAGGCACTTTACATAGCCTAGTTTTTCATTGTCAAAGATGAGTTACATGGCCTGGTCAAGCCAAGGTATAGAGCATGAGAAAAGAATAAAAGTCTTACACATAGAGCTTAAGAAAGGGAAGGGCAGGTTCTCGTACTGAACAGGAAGAGACTACCACTGAGCAAGGCTTGTGGAAGGATACGACGTCGGCTCAAGATAGCCCAGCTCTTCCACTAGATTGTCGATGGTGCCTTGCACCAAGCAGAAAATTTTATGAGGTCTCGTTGAAAGCGGGGGTGAGCTCGTGCCTAGTGGATAGTACCGGATGGCTTGGGTATTGGTCGACCAGGTCCCCATGGTCCTCCAGAAGACCCGGGCGTAGGAAGTTCGGCACTAGGCTGATAGTAAAGAGATGTGAGATAAAATTATGGGCCTCATATTTTCTCCTCACACTCACCTCGCCCTAATCCGAGTGGGGTGACTTATTTGTGTTCCTGGGCGCGAATAAGTCACCCCACACCCTGTTATCAAACAGTCTCTTAGGGAGGCAAATGACAATTGTAGAGGCTGAAATCTGGTTTCTATGCCACGCACCGCCTTCTCTATTTGTTGAATGGAGAAGTTGTCCAGCACCCGTGGAGGCCTGCACACACCAGAAGCCGAAAGGACGCCAGAAGGAGTTCCGGGTGTTATCCCATGGGACAACCCTCCGATGCTTAAGTCAGCAACAGACCGATAGAGAGTAGAGAAGAGCTAGAGAGAGATTGAGATAGAGGTGGAGGAGGAGGGTCGGGGAACCCTGGAGACCCTCCAAACGAGTGCTCGCTGGTCCCAGTGCTCACTCAGAGAGTGCTCGCTGGGTAGTAAGGTCGCGATGGAGGGATTTTTCTCTCTGGCCGTGACTTCTCGTCTTGTAAGCAGGCTAGTAGCTCTGTGCTCTTGGGTAGCTATTTGGAAGAATGAACCACCGTCCTTCTCTTCTCTGTCGATGTCCCTTTTATAGGGGGCTGTCCTGGAGAAGGAGCCCTCACCCCTCAGTGGGGAAGGGCGTGTGTAGTGGAGTAACATTTTCGGTGATTTTGGAGGGAGTATCCCGTTGGGGGGCGATTACCCCGGCATCGATTGGGCCCTGGGCGAGTCTTACGGCGGCCGTGGAGCGTGCTCGCCCTTTATGGGGTCGAGTCCGACATCGTGGGGGGTAACGGTCGGCCGTCGAAGGGTTCTCCGGTGGTCATCGCGCCTAGGCCGGAGCTTTTCCGTGCTGTCGAATCCGATGTGGAATCATAATGAGCCACGCTTAGATGGGCCGCGGTGGCTGCGCGCCTCTTGGGCGTGTTGTGGATGCGGGGCCGGTTTGGGCCCATCGTTGTTGGGCCGGTCATGGGCCGAGCCAATTTTACCCTCCTCACTTCTCCCTACTCTCAGTTGTCGAGCACTCTATAGGGAGCTGAGAGTCGAGCAAGAGAGGGTCAATCAGTTGTGAGGGAGTCGGGGTCGATTTCGTCGAACCGCAAGCTCCGGTGGTCCCGACTTGGCGCGTAAGGCATCTCTGGCAGTGGCAGGCACCGCCACTGTAATCATGACGCAAGTTCCATTTTGTCTGGGAGCATAGGCTTCGAGCAGGCGTTTGGAGTTGGTACCCATACCGTGACAGGGACGGGCGCTCTTTCATCTGCCGAACGGCTCAGAAGCATCGGTCTATCGTGGGTGGTTATAAGGGTCACGCGGGGTTTCCCCAGGGACTCCACCCGCATCTTGTTTGGCTGCCGTGCTCATCGTAGGCACCTTCTTCCCCTGCCTGGTGAGGGTTTTCTCCCCCCTTTACGTTTCCAAGCCTTCGTAGTCATGCCTCCTCGTAGGAGAGCTCTTCGCATTAGTCCCACATCTTCTGTCGAAGAAGTGGATCCTAACCATGGAAGCGCCCCGGGTACTTCGGGTGTTGGCCCAAGTTGACCCCGTTCCCCATCGTTAGTAGCTTACAGGGTGGTCCACGGGCTGCGGGAAGCCTTTCTGATTCCCCCTGAGTTCGACATCCTATTCCCGACCGTTGATGATGACCAACTGAGCCTACCTCCGGGTGGTTTCATAGTTCACGTGGCGTCCTTCTAGGCGGGCTTTCATCAACCTGTTCCTCCTTTCCTTAAGTCTGTCCTCCATCATTATGGTCGGCATCCAAGGGAGTTGTCCCCTAATTCTTACCACGTCCTCTATGGGTTTGTCTTCGCGTGTCAGAGGGCGTCGCTGGAGCTCAGTGTCCATCTCTTCCAGCAGTTCTATAGTCTTCAGCGTTGTCTGGCACATACGGCCTATGCGTACTTCAAGGCTCGGTCTGGCTGCAATATCGTCCGAGTTTCCACTACCGCGTCTAACCTCAAGGGCTGGGCACAGCGCTATGTATATATCACTAAGTCGAGTGATCGCGACTCCTCCGACGGTTAGAGGCATAGGGGCTTCCGCCCTGTCTGGGCCGATAGAAAGCCCTCAGCCACCGCAGAGGAGTCCAAGAAGATAAACGCTATCCTCAAGTTTCCTCTTGCCAATGCTGACTTCGTGTTGACTCCGGGGGTGCTTCGGGAATTGGGGTTGAGTCCCCCATTACCACAGGGTACCGACCTTGAATCCTTATCCAGTTATGTTGGAGGCGAACTGGGCTGACCAGATTTTGGCTTGATTTCAGGGGCGCCAGAAGTATCGGCGTGGCGCTACGAGCTCGTACAGCTGCCGCGGTGTGTCCCTGGTCCTACGGACCGTGCCGAGCCGGGGGCCGGCCAAGTGACAATCATTGCCCCCCAGGCCGAGGTGGCGTTCGCTCCATGGAGGCTGCAGTATCCAGTCCCCGCGGGTGTTCCCCTGGTGAGTGCGGTAGCAGCGATGCTGACATCAAGATGCGGGATCCGGAGCGGCTCCGCGCGGAAGCGGGAGATGAAGTCCCACAACGTCTCTTCTTTTCCCTGCCTGAGAGCGAGCAGGGTCACCATTGACTTATCTACCTTTCGGCAGCCGATGAAGTTCTCCTTAAACAGCTTCTTGAGCTGTTGGAAGAAGGAGATGGTCCCGGCCGACAGAGACTCAAACCAGGCCCGGGCGTTCTCCCGAAGCGTGGTAACGAACGCCAGACACTTCACAGTATCCGAGGCCCGGTGAAAGACCAAGTGGGACTCAAAACTGTGCATATGGTCAACTGGGTCGGTGGTGCCGTCGTAGGAGGAGAATGACGAGAGCTGGAGCTTTGGTGGGATGGGGACTTCCATGATCTCCTTAGAGAAGGGGGCATGAAAGTCTTGGTCGTCGTCGGTAAGGCCGCGATTCTTGGCGGCTAGGAGGACGTCGTCCAAGTACCGGACTTTGTCCTTTATTTCGTCGATACGTTGAAGCCGGCGATCCATCTCTGGGTTGGAGTGCAGTGGGCTACGCACTCTTGGGACGGGTGAGCTACACGAGCGTCGGGTTCTTGTGACTGATGTGTGGGATGCCTCTCGTACTTGGTGTGAATTCTCCCTAGTCCGGACCCTGTCGTTCTGCCGCCATTCGGGCGGGGCGTGCTGAGGGGCCGCGGGCCGGTTGAGGAGTTCCTGATATAGTCTGGTCAGGGCTCGGATCTGCTGGCGGATCTCGTCAAGGTCGCCCGACATGACTTCTTACCGTGGGTGGGTAGAGGAAGCTTCTTGCGACCCATGGCGAGAGTTGGGTCCCTGATGGGAACCACGCCCTCGGTTGCTGGCGTTGCGGAGACTCCCACGTGGTGCCATGGCCTTTCGCTTCAGTTCCTACAGACTGTGCCAAGAAGTGTAGAGGCTGAAATCTGGTTTCTATGCCATGTACCACCTTCCCTATTTTTTGATTGGGGAAGTCATCCGGCACCCGTGGAAGTTTGCACACACCAGAAGCCGAAAGGGCGTCAGAAGGAGTCCCGGGTGTTATCCCAGGGGATAACCCTCCGATGCTTAAGTCAGCAATGGACCGATAGAGAGTAGAGAAGAGCTAGAGAGAGATTGAGATAGAGGTCGAGGAGGAAAGTCGGGGAACCCTGGAGACCCTCCAAACGAGTGCTCACCACTCCTAGTGCCCACTTAGAGAGTACTCGCTGGGTAGTAAGGTCGCGTTGGAGGGCTTTTTCTCTCTGGCCGTGACTTCTCATCTTGTAAGCAGGCTAATAGCTTTGTGCTCTTGGGTAGCGATTTGGCAGAATGAACCACCGTCCTTCTCTTCTCTGTCGATGTCCCTTTTATAGGGGGCTGTCATAGAGAAGGAGCCCTCACCCCGCAGCGGGAAAGGGCGTGCGTAGTGGAGTAACGTTTCTGGAGATTTTGGAGGGAGTTTCCCATTGGAGGGCGATTACCCCGGTGTCGGCTGGTCCTTGGGCAAGTCTTATGATGCCCGTGGAGCGTGCTCACCCATTATGGGGTCGAGCCCGACGTCGTGGGGGGTAACGGTCGGTCGTCGGAGAGTTCTCCGACGGTCATCGTGCCTAGGTTGTAGCTTTTCCATGCTGTTGAATCTGATGTGGAATCATAATGAGCCGCGCTTAGATGGGCCACGGTGGCTGCGCACCTCTTGGGTGTGTTGTGAATGCAGGACCGGTTTGGGCCCGTCGTTATTGGGTCGGTCACGGGCCGAGCCAAATTTACCCTCCTCAACAATCAATATCTAATTTGACGCGAATAAGTCATCCCACCCTATTATCAAATACACTCTTAGGGATGCAAATGACAATTAATGTCTAATTTACCTAATTACTAATTAACTTAAAATCATGTTAATAAATATTGTAGAGGTCAGAATCTCACAACTATTTCGGACCATCAAATGGCTTGAAGATTTGTGATGATAGGAATTGATCCTTGCTCAACCACCTCACCAGCTACCGACTTGAGTATATCACATCTATTATCTCTTTTGCTCTTATTTTTGCATACTTGGAGGAGGGGGCAGAGGCCTCCTTTATATAGGCATCTGGGATGTTAGTGCCGAAGAGACTTGCATATCTTTGAGAGGACTGCAAGGAATAGCTCATTTTTTGGAGTGGTGCGGGTTACAAGATAAGGGGTGCACTACGACCTCGAAAAGGCATGAAGATCTCCTAACATTGGTAGGCCATAATGACACTTTAAATCCTCGAAACACTACAAGAAAAGGCGGCAATAAGGATAAAAATGTTCGAGGGAAAAATTTCTGTCAGAAATTTGTCCCTAATTACAAGATTTCTGACGGAAAGTACTTCTGTCACAAATCCGTCCCAAATTAGGGACGGATTTCCGACGGATGTAATTCTGTCCCAAATCCATCCCTAATTTCGGACGAATTTGGGATGAAAGCATTTTTCGTAAAAAAAAATAAGAATATTTCCGACCAAAAATACTTATGTCCCAAATCCGTCCCAAATTAGGGATGAATTTGTGACGGAACTATGATCTGTTGAAAATAACAAGAATCATATTTAAAAAAATATATATTTTTATTATTTCGGACGGATCATAATTCCGTCACAATTTCGTCCCTAATTTAGGATGGATTTGGGACATAAGTATTTTTTGTCAGAAATATTCTTATTGTTTCCGATAGAAAATACTTCAGTCGCAAATTAAAGACGAATTTCCGACGGATGTAATTCCGTCCCAACTTTGGGACAGATTTGTGACGGAAGTATTTTCCATCAGAAATAATAAGAATATTTCCGATGAAAAATACTTCCGTCCCAAATCTGTCCTAAATTAGGGACAAACTTGTGACTGAATTATGATCCGTCAAAAATAATAGAAATATATATATATATATTTTTAAATATGATTCTTGTTATTTCTGACATATCATAGTTCTGTCCTAAATCTGTCCCTAGTTTGGGACGGATTTGGGACGTAAGTATTTTCTGTAGGAAATATTCTCCTTTTTTTCAATGAAAAATACTTTTGTTCTAAATTCGTCCCAAATTAGGGAATTACATCCGTCGAAAGTCCATCCCAAATTTAAAACAAATTGGTATTTATAGGGTGTTTTGTTACTTATTTTACCTGTCTTTTCTCTCAAATTAAAACATAAGAATAGAGAATCAACTTAAACATATTTGGCATGGTCTCCCCAATTTTCTAGTAAGGAATCACATCCCATTATAACCATCCAGGCAGTGCTTGGAGACGAAGCTGGCCTTCTTCATGTCCCCCAAGGGCATAGGACGTGGTCGAGGGAGGGGCAACGAGGAGGTGGGGAAGTCTTTGTCGAGTGGTGATGAGGGAGGTAGTTAGGAAGCTGAAAATGAAGAGTAGGAAAGCTCAGTTGAGGACTCCAAGCGATGTTAGTTTGTTGTTGGAGTTGGTCTATGTTTACCTTCTCGGGTTCGCCAACGTTCGTCGTTCCCCGTTCCTCTCCCATCGCTAACCCCCCCCCCCCCTAACGCGCATTTTCTTTATAGAAATGGGGTGAAAAAGGAGGGATAAAAATTGGAAATATCCACCCCCCTCCCAACCCCGACTACGCAAAGAACCCTCACATGTTCCAGCAAAGGGCCCGAATAGAGTGAGGTAGAGACAGGCTGGGAGGGCACTGTAGAAGTATTCGTCATTGTAAGAGAGAGGGGGAGAGAGAGAGAGAGAGGTTGGGGGGTTGTAGAAGTCATCGTCATTTGCTATGGGAGTTGTTAGTACATTCGGAGGCATGCGAGGGGCGGTGGTGGGTGCAGGGAAGGCTCGGAGGGGATGGGTAGGGATCAGGAGGGAGGGGAGGGGGGACAGGATAGCAGGGGAGGGCATGAGAGGGGAGGCGGAGAAGGTGAGGGGAGTGCCGGGGGTATGGTTCTGGAAGTGGGAGCGGAGGTGGGGAGAGGGGAGGGAGGGGAGGGAGGGGGAGGGGAGGGAGGGATAGAGGATGAATGGGAGAGAGGGGGATTGACGCCCATGCAACAGACCCCTCCGCCGTCCCAGGCTTCCGTGCCTTTTCTCGGGCATAGGACTTTTAAATAATTTTTTGGATGAAATTATGTATGTCAAAAATATTAGAAATGTATATATTTTTGAAATATAAGATGTTTCCGACGGAATTTCTTTCCGTCAGAAATTCAGTCTCTTATATTAGGATGGAGTTTACGATGAAAATACCCCCCCCAACACCCGAAACTGGGTCACAGGACTCACGACCCTGATCATACTTATAGCCCACGCGGAAACCATTTTTTGAGGAAACCAACGAAAATTCCATCGCTATTACAGACAAAATTTTTGACGGAATTTGTCCATCCGAAACTTCCATTTTTCTTGTAGTGAAACCCAGTGACTTGGACTGGCTTCTATAGTTTGAGGGCTTGGGGTTGTGTCCGCATTCCCATATACCTTAGTTAGTGGGTAGGGTAGTGGTTCTGCTTCTCGAGGGATACACCCCTGACTTTGATCCAGCTTCAAGATCATTCATTTTGACGAATAGGACCCGACTTGACATTTCAGGACTTCTACCAATACCACCATGTAGGATCTGAACTATCCAGTGTGGCACCCTAGGCTAATACCTTTGTCCTAGGCTATGGTGCAGAGAGTTGGGTTGGAAAGGCTTGTGGAGCTTTCCTTTGGCTCGGGATTGAGCTATGTTTCCTTGATGGTTGGGCGTCCGGACTAGGTTCTTCAGTGCACGGGGCCGAGTTAAGGCCCCTTTGTAACGACCCGAGAATCCGATTACGGGGAAGGCCCGATAACCTGAGACTCGAACCGCCGCCAACGAGCCGGGAGGGCTCGGAAGGGATAAAAGGAGTGTGGAGGCACAAAGAAATAAGAAATAAAGCAGGACAATTTAATAATTAACAGAAATAAATAAACAACTACAGCAACAACAGAGTCCAGTCTAACAGAAAGTACAGTCTAAAGCAGTAAAAACGTACCACATGCCAAGTGAACACTCGACCCAATGAGCTGGCAACAGAGAACCTCCGAACAACACCCTCGAACCTCGAGGAAGAAGAACCGCCACACCTGAAAAATAGGGAATGAGTCTCCAAAACAGAGACTCAGTAGGGATCCCGTGGAACCCTAACCAGAAACAACGGCGGTAGCGGAAAGGAAGGCTACAAGAGCAACCGCAACAGTAGGAACAGTAAACCTGGTGGCCGGTCGAAACCCGACACTACAACTACTCCTACTGTACCGGAAACACATCCTGAACTCACGGTCGGGGGCTACCGAACTACACTAGTACCGCTTACCGAAGTAAAAATCCACGGCAACCACGCCGTAGAGGCATGTCTCCCAGAACACGGCCAACTTGGACACGTTGTCCAAAGTGCAACCCTGACACCTGGTCACAGGTACCGTATGACAAGACGCAACCTCGGTAAGGCCACTAGCACTAGTCTCATGGCATGAAAATCGACACACGCGTCACGACGAAACAACAGAAACTCAACGGTCAACCCGACCGAAAACCCGAAGGTCAAAGTCGCGGAAACTGACAGTCTGTCACTCTCTGTCCAGAACAGGAGTACCTCCCACTAGAAGCGAGGCCGAATGCGTCCACTGACGTCTTAGTCTACGCCTCAGGTGTCTCCCTCCGGCCCAGCGGGAACTGAGACACCGTACAAGTAACCACAAATAAGTGACTAGCTGCGGTCACGCCCGTCGACGTGGGTCCAACCGCCCCCAACCACGTGTGCACACACAGACCTTCCGTCCCTGGTCTGGCCCTCTAACCGGTTTTTCCCTCAGCCAGACTCTGGCTGCTAGATGAGGGGCCCGACGAAAATCGGTCCACAAACCGTCTCTAAGGGTAGCCTCTCCACCACTCCCTGGTGGGACCACACGCGTGTAAGCAGGCTACGACTTGTGGAGGGTCAGTGAAGGAGTAGACTCTCAACTCAACGGAAAATAACGTCTGAACCCGACGACGTACGGGGACCATCCCACGTACCAGCACCGTCGCACGGTGACCACAGTCGGAGAAGAAACGGTACTCACAGTCCACGGGCCGCACGCTCGGCCACGCAGAAACGCAGAACCACGGTTCCCAAAGTAGCTCACAGGCCGCCAAATCAAATCCCACTCTCAGGGAAAGGCGGGAACCCTCCAGCCCCAGGCTGGCAACTGGACTCGTAGTCCAAGGCCATACGCATGGCCCATGCGGAAAGCACAGAAGCATGATTCCCAGGTCAACGAACAAGCTACCACGCCGATAACTGGACTCACAGTCCAAGGCCAAACACATGGCCCACTCGCGAATCATCTTCCAGGAAAACTCACGGCATACGGGGGAGATCCCACCGCACCCCCACCGACACAAGGTGACTCGGGCTAGCAAAACACGAAAGCTCGACACGCGAGAAGTCACCCAGACTCTCAAACCCACGGGCACACTAAACGAGGTAGCACAGTCCACCCAACACCCTCAAAATATGGACACAGAATCCCACGGGTGTCTGGGGCACTCACGAGACCGCAGGTTGACCACTGGGTCCCAACCGGGTCGACCGGGGATCCACACATCGCGGAACAAGGCGGAGAACATGAAAACTCACCTCGGCACAACACAGAGCCTGACGGTCTAACCTTGGGCATTCACAGTCTTTAACGGTCCAAGCCTCGACCATCACAACCACTCTGATGCACCAACAAAGGGCCGTCAGACACTCGGTGCAAACCGGTTGTGACGCGCCTACCCTGGTGCGTCGCGGTCTCTGACGCGCCAGCCCTAGTGCGTTACAGTCTATGACGCGCCAGCCCTGATGCGTCACAAGATAAAATGAAACCAACTGTGACGCGCCGCGCTCGGTGCGTCACAGGCTGTAACGGACCAACTTTGGTGCGTTACAAGGTGGGAACGCGTCTGCTCTGACGCACCCACACAGGGGCGTTACAAGGCTGTGACGCGCCAGCCTTGGTGCGTCACAGGCCTTGACCCCGAACGGTCAAAACCAACGACCGAAAGCCAACTGTCAGATCATCCCTAACGGTCCAACCCAGGCGCGTCACAGTGCCGTGGCGGTCTATCGTGGGACCATCACACCCACAAACCACAAAAAGGCTAACGGGCCCTGGGACGCACCCACTCGGGGGCGTCACAGGCTGTGACGGTCACTGGAAGGACCGTCACACCCGTCCGAGCGCGAAACGGCAGGAAACATCCCGAAAACGTCCCACGCCCCCATACCTCCACGGGAGAGGGGGAACACAAGGGGGAAGCCCCCAAATAGCCCCTAACATGCATCTAAGGCCTCGGATCGGCCAAAAACGCAATGAAACGGGAGATCGGCCCACGAGCCCTAAAATATGGATTTTTACCAAAAATCCCCGATTACGCCCGCTCGGCTCATCACGGCCTACAAAACTCGCGGGAAAAGAAGTGCACAAGCTTGGGGTCCATCTCCCTACCTCCACCAAAGATTTCGCGTCCCGAGCTCGCCGATCCACGAAGAAAACGCCGTGAAACCCTCACCGCTACACGAACCCGCGGCCGAGCTTCCACGCGCCTCCACCGCCTCGATCCTCGCCCATCCTCGCCCGCGTCCTCTCCCGCGCCTCCTCCGCCTCTCCTCCGTCGCCTCCGCCTCGCCCCCGCCTCGCTCTGTCGGCCACTGGAGAAGAGAGGGGAGAAAGAGGGCGTGAGAGAAGAGAGAGGGAGGGAAGAGAGAAATGAGAGATGGGGAGAGAGAAAAAGGGAGGTTAATATATATAGAAAAACCAAAAAATTGCAGAGATTCATAAAATTACAAAAAATTACCTCCGCGGTCCTCGGAAAGAACACAACGCAGTGGTACTGTCCCGGAGTCGAAGAACGCCACGGTTCGTCCTGCACAGAGTTCCGAAGGCACATCAGGGAAAAATACGTGTAAAGCACAAAATACACTCCGAGACCCACTAAAAGATCTAAAAAAAACATGGGGCATTACTGCCCTCCCCCCTTAAAGGAATTTCATCCTCGAAATTCAGGACCTAGCACGAAGTCACAGGGGAAGAACACTGAACCAACTGACAACGCTGTCAGAGCCCCAGCACAGAAACCTCGATTCTCACGAAAACACCGATCCTGAGGGACAGCCAAACTTACAATCACACACAACACCTCGCTCCGCACGCCATGCTCACCGGCCATCAGAGCAGGCATATACCAGAGGACATAGTCCGGCATCACCTCAGACACCACGAAAACCAACATGGCACCACTGCCACCATCTCGCCCACCGAGGAAACACACCCTCGACACGAGAAACAGCTACCGATCCATCATATGGTCGGCAGACAAAACACACATCAGCTACACAACCATCTGACAAGTCGCACACCCTTCGCAAGGGAACAACCAACACAGAGCCTCCATCGGCTCACGCAGCCATCTCGACAGACCGCAACCAGGACATCGGCTCAACACCAAGAATCACCTCACACCTGGCAAGCTAAAAGCCAGACATATCACTGAGCCAACTGTTGTCAGAAGATAAACTTCGACAAAGCCCAGATCCTGTCCGGAAAGGCACACCTCATGATCAGCCACCCAAGGCCTCGCTGGCACACGGCTCTCCCCACGCTCGACCCCCAACAACTAGCATCTTCTGTCTGTGAACGACCATCGACTGGTCGCCAGATACACGTCAACGAGAAACCTCCATCGGCCTATCAGGCACGATCCAACTCACAATAGGCCATCCGCTGACTCACACACAGACAATTACCACAACTCGAGCCACACTCCTCTCGGATTCCGCATCCGAGCTCGATCATCGCACCAATATGACTCTATGGACATGCAAAATTGCACTCCTGTATGTCCCGACTTGTCCAGCATCAACAACCACATCAACTGAGGAAACTGTGAAGAAGGGAGGGCCATTCAGACCCCCCGAACACGCACACCCTGCCGTAAAGCTATCTCAAGAGTCACGACGGTGAAGAGAAATCAATCACCAAGAGCCCCACAATTCATGGGCCTCGAAGAAAATCAGATGGGTCACAACTCATGCTCGCAACGGACTCAAAACCACCAATTTAGCCCTTCAACGGCACGCCCTTCAACGGCACGCCCTTCAGTGGCACACCCCTGACGCCCTTCAGAAGCACGCCCCCTTGGGCCCTTCAGCGGCAAGCCCCCTTTGGCCCTTCAACGGCACGCCCTAAGGCCCCTTCAGCGGCACACCCCTAGTGGCCTTCAGCGGCACGCCCCCTTTGGCCCTTCAATGGCACGCCCTGAGGCCCCTTCAGCGGCACGCCTCTAGTGGCCCTTCAGCGGCACGCCCCCTTGGGCCCTTCAACGGCACGCCCTGAGGCCCCTTCAGCGGCACACCCATTGGGCTCTTCAGCGGCATGCTTGCCATGTCTTCCAACGGCACGCCCTTTTGGCCCTCCCGCGGCACGCTTGTTGAACCCGCCAGCGGCACATCATTCAGGCATTTCAACGGCACCTCTGGCAGACCAAATCTCGGGCCCATGCCCTACATATCCTTGGCGCGCAGTGGGCTATCCGAGGTGTCGGCCGGAGGTTGGGCCAGGCAGGCTACTCCCCTGACATCCAGGACGGGGGAAGTCAAACCCCATCATGACCGGTAGCTTCCCGCTTCTGGCTGCCGTGCTCAAGCCCTCCCGCCGTGTAGGGTATAAAACCCCTCTTCTTCGGAGCACAAAAGGAGGAGGACGACGAAGGAGACAGAAAAGAGAGGGGGCAGACCCGCCACTTGAGAGAGCCGTCGCTTCCGGAGGAAGAAGAAGAAGAGAAGAAGAAGAAGGGAGTTCCGCCTCAGGGTTCCCTCCGACGACCACCCGGAAGAGAGAGTAAGAGAGTGAGAGAGGGAAAGTGGGCTGCAATGTAAAGGAGGGAGTGGGGACAGGCCAGGGAGTAGTTACCCCTGTTCGGTCCCAACACTCCCCCTTTTTCTTCTTCTCCCTTCATTTTCATAATCTTCCCCTTCCCCTGCCCATAGTTTCAGCATGGATGTGCTTTGCAATGTATATGGCTGGTCGTGGTCATTCCTCTCCATGAATAAAGAGTCACCGTTCGCGGGTTTCTTATTGCTTCCGTTGGCTTATGCCAGTGCACATGGTGTGTTGTTCACTTTTTCTCCTTCTCCGGTGTCTTGGGGTCTTTGTGTCGATGTTGTTGTTCTGTACGACCCATGGCCTTTGTGCTTGGCCTTGGGACCAAGGGAATCTACTCTCCCCCTTTCTCGGGGCCTCACAAGCCCAATACCTTTCTCCCTGGCCTTCCTCCCTTCTCTAGCCCCAATCCCCCCGTTACTAACCAACGCCCCAGTTGGGTGAACCAGCACAAGATCCCCAGTCTCTAGCCCACTCAGTTGACCTCCCTTTAGCCTAGCCCCCAGACACACCCCCACCCAGCCCTCCAGCGGCACGCCGTTTGGTGTCTTCCCCGGCACGCTTTCTGTAAGCCCTTCGACGGCACGCCTAATCTCCCCCTCGCCGGTACACCCCTGCTGTCCTTCGCCGGCACACCCTTGATTCCCCCCTAGCCCGACACACCCCCGGCCAGTCCTAGGGAGGTTTCCTATCCCTCGTTGCTTTTGGGTTTTCGAGGTTTTATCAAAGGTGTTGCCGCCTTCGGGTGCCCACCTCCAAATGTCAGGTTCCGCCACTCCTTGTGGGCGCGTTCCCTTTATCTCCCTTACGCTCGGGTCAAGGGGAGATGCTGCCGAATTTTCATTAGAAGTAATAACACATTAAGGAGGCAAAAGGATGCAATGAAAAAGTGGGACAACAACATATTACAAGGTAAAGGGAAGTAATGAATAAACAGAACGATCGGCTATAGAACACCCCAATCGAAATGAGGCACTGTAGGCAATATGAGAACAATCGGATTAAACAACGATGCGGCAGACTAAACGCTCAACCTGTAAAGAAAAGGTCATGAGGAGAAATAAAAGTTGTGTAAAACTGCATAAAAATTAAAGAAAAGAAGAAAAGAAAAGCCTTAAAAATAAGTGGAGGAGGAGTGAACCTTCACCGGCACACCTATTCCAGCCCTCGCCGGTGCCCCCCCTACCAATGCCCCTTTTGACCCTTCCACGACACACTCCCTTGCTGCCTCCCCGGTACACCCTCTTTGAACCCTTCAGCGGCATACCTTCCTGGCCCTTCAGCGGCACACTCTTCCTTCGCCGGTACGCCTTTGCTATCCTTCGCCGGCACACCTACTATTATCCTTCGTCGGTACACCCCTACTATCCTTCGCCGGCACACCCCTTGACCTTCTTGACTGACACGCCCTCCCTTTTTCCAGCGGTACGCCTCCTCCCTTTCACCAGCGGCACATGCACACCCAGCCCTCCAATGGCCCACTCTTCCAAATGAAAAATGTGTAAACAAAAATGCGTAAACAAAAAAAAAACTACAGTAGCATCAATGACCAAAATAGGAGGAATAATGACAGAAAATGCAATAGTAACAACGATAGTGAGAACAATAATAAAGGCAGCGATAAATATCTAAAAGAAAAATGTGGGCAGTAAATAGAGTAAACCTATCCCAAAAGATGCATAAAGGAGAATAAGCAACGAAATCATGAGAATAACGGTAATATTAAACATACGTAGCAATAATCCACACTGCAGCCTCGTCTCTCCCCGTGACCCAGTGTGGAAGGAATAGTAATGCTGCCCTTGCAGGCCGGGCTCGAGCCTCAGGGATTATCCAGACGTGGCCATGACCCGAACTCGCCTCGGGCCAACATCCCGTTCAAATCGGACTTGCGTCTCAGTCCGGACCCTTTTCGAGCCATTATTGAAATTGCTGTGAACTCGGCAGACATTTGAACCGATTCGCCCCGTCTTCCACCGCGCTTCTATCACGGACCTTCGTCCGAATATGAAAAGGTACGCGAGTGACCAATATAGTTCGTGGCCCATGTCCCGACATGGATCTCAATGTGATTCATTCCTGCTTCTTTCTCGCGCAGTTAGTATTAATCCTTTCGGCCGCAGGGCCCCTAATTTTGGCAATTAATCAAGGGTGTTCCCTCATACGGGGGATGTAAATGACGTCATGGCCTTCATGGCACGACGGGATCTAGTCCCGACACGAACCACACAATCGTCTGACGAGGTTAGGTCGAGCGCACCATGGTCTCCTCGGAGCCCGAATAAATTGTCACTCCGGTGACTGGCACGCCTACGCGCTTAATAAACCAATAAACGACGATTGCATAATAATAACAATGACGATGATAAAAAGTGCGTCCACAAGTCTGGCATGCCCGGTGGGACGGATCCACCCTTCATCTCTTTGTCGGAATTAGGGGGGCCTGCGGCCCCCTTCTTGTAAGACTAATTGCGCTACCTTTTTGAATGCAGGAGAGTCACACTATGCTGCCAACGATGACGGTTACTTGCGGCCCTCAGGTCGTCGACAACCATGTTCGGGATGGCTACTTGGCGGTCCCCCTCAACTTTGGGAGCTTCCCTCCCACGGTGGGCTTCCCCAACTTCTTGGGGGTGGCCTTCATCAACATACTCGACGTGAAAGCGCCTGAGGAGCCCCAGACCAACGCTCCCACCCAAGGGGCCACTGAAGCTGCTGCCGGCCGAGCTGTGGCCGAGGACAACGATGGCGTCCCTACAACGACGCTGGCCTGCAACGTGCACCACTTGCACCAAACGGTCGGTCCGTCCCACCAAGGATCGGCATCTCACAAGAGGAGGCTCCAGAGGAATAATACTGGCGTCATGTCGGGGCGCCGCATGTCTAACACCGGGAAATCCATGACCGTCGGGACCCTCCGAGTTCGCCTGGACGGGGAGAGGTCCCAGGTGACACCGGACCGCGTCGTGCCGACTATCCCAGTCCGGAACTCTTTCCAGGGGCTGGAGAAGCTGAAGGAGAAGGTGACGCCCGCTGTTCTGGCTGCGTCACCAAAGACTGCATCGGCTCACAGGCTGGCCAAGTTAAAGCAAATCTGGGTCCCCAAGGAGGCCCGGCCCACTGCACCCGCCCAGGCGGGGCCTAGCACTTTCCGCCCGAGGAGGGCCCGAAGAGATGGGAGGTTCGAGGTGATGACCCCGACTCACCAACCAGCACCTGCCATGCCGACGCAGCCCAAGGGCGCCCGCCGCCGGCGCCGCAGGCACCAACATCAGGCTGCCCGCCCGACGCCCAGGGTTCACTCCCCGCCTGTCACTGCCATCGGCACACAGCCATCGGCTGCTCTCCCTGACCAGGAGTGGGAAGGGATCGAGCAGGCCATGAGAAACTGCCTCCGAGGCCCGGGTAGCACTCCCTTGGGTCGCCAGAGATTGCTGGGGGCGGTGCCCGCCACCTTCCAAGAAGAAGAAGAAGCCCAGCCCGTGCCTAGCGCGGAGTCGAGGAATCAGTCGGAGGAGCCGCGCCAGTCCCCTTCTAGGGAGGAAGCGCCGCCCCGACGCTCGGTCTTCGACAGGTTGGTCTTCCCGGGAAGGTCAGCCAAGAGAATGACGAAGAGGGACAGAAGCTGGAAAGTCTTCGCCTGGAACATGGCAGAAGTCTTCGGTCGGTATGGGGCCCTACCCACCGACCCTGAAGAGATTGCCAGACTCGCCGCCAGGCCAGGGCCCCTCACCAGAAGAGGAAGAGCGGCAGGCCACGCGGCACAGACAGGCGCCGAAGGGACCTTCCCTGAGGAGCCCCTTGCGGCCCTGATGGCCAATGTGGTCACCACTGGGGGCACGGGCAGCGGACCCTCCACATCATCCGAGGATGCCTCGGCCGAAGAGACAGGGGGCATGCCCAATCCCCCCACAACCGACCCGGCAATGTTGCTCATGATACAACGATTCCAGTAAGAGATTGAGTTGCTAAAGAAGCAACTAAATGAGCGGAATGCTCAACCTTCGACGTCCGCACAAACCGAGGTTTTACTCGAAGCGCCCAGGGACAGTGGGCAATCTTCAAAAGCAACTCTGCAAGCTACAGCTCTTCCAGCAACCCTCAACCCTCTCGGGGGCACGCCCCCGCAGCAGGCACATTACACGGCACCGACCCCACCACAGGCCTTACTTTCCCAAGGGTCCCTCATGGCCCCCAGGGACCGTGCTGGCTACCCCAAGTGCGCAGCCCGCTCATTTCTATCCAAGCCCGATCGACCTGGCAACAGTCAACTGGTTGATGCTTGAACAAATGATAGACATGAAACTGGCAGAGAGAGGCGACGGGGATCAGACACCGTTCGACGTCTACCGGGTGCCCTACCCGGCTCATTATGCCGCAAAGAAGCTGCCGGTTGGTGTCACCAAGCCACCGAAGTTCGAAAAGTTCAATGGGCAAGGGTCTCCTAGGGAGCACATTGCTTATTATGTGAACGTCATGGGGATTTGGCTGCTGATGAGGCCTACCTCTGAAGTTTTTCGGCTCGACACTTACCGGGCTTGCCTTTGAGTGGTACTCCAGCTTGCCACCCAGGTCTGTTGCTGACTGGCCCGACATGCAGAAGAAGTTCAAAGAAAGATTCTACGTTGTTGAACGGGAAGTCACTGTGGCAGAACTTTACGTCACAAGGCAGAAGAATGATGTGTCGGCCCTCGACTACATCAAAAGATGGAGGAACCTCAGCATGAGGTGCATGCGTCCCCCGCACCAGGAGGATGCGGTGCAGATCTGCAAGCAGAACCTGAAGAAAGAAATCCTGGAAAGGATGATTGGCACCGAAGTCAAGACATTTGATCGCCTGAATAATGTGGTAGCCGAGATTGAGGCGTTTCTTGCCCGATATTCTTCCACCCCAGTCGCATCAAGCCAGAGAGCTAGACAGGCCGAGAAGAAGCCAGTTCCCCCGGAAGTACACGTGCTGGACTTCCAGACCTTTGAAAAACAAAAGGAAAAGGCTAAAGGGGCTGCCAACCCTCCTCGGCCCAGAACTACGGAACGGTGGGAGGGCCCCTCACTGAGGAAGAAAATGAGAAACAAGCTATATTCCTTCTCTCGAGACAAGTCCAAGCTCCTGTTTTAGTGGGCAACCAGTTACAATAAAATCACACTGCCAGAGCCGAAGAGGCCCGGTGACCTGAAGAAGAGAGATGACCCGCGCTTCTGCCTGTACCACCGGATGCTAGGGCATAACATTGAGGACTGCTACGTCTTCAAGGACGTTATTAAGTCCTTCATCAAGAACGGGGAGCTCGACATGGGGGAGCATAAGGTAGACCCCCCCGCAACCGCATGAGCTGCCCAACATAGCCTCCACCGTCAACATGGTCTTTTATTTTTATATCCATGATGGGAATCGACGCCGAGCATGTACATTTTATTTTGCATTTATGTCCTTTAGTTTATTTTTATATCCATGGGAAAGTATATGCGCAATTGTAAGGCTTTGTAAGCCAATGTGTCATTCCCTTGGATTGTGTGGGTTTTTGTGAAAATGTGCAGTAGGTCCAGCTAGGGGGCTCTCCGCCCTTTCCCATTGGTCCATGTCATCCTTGTGGGGCTGGTCAACCCTCCTAGGTGGCATCTAGAAGCCTTGACTAGTCAATTGTCCATATGGGGGACAATGGGACCAAAAAGTCCAACTTGGAGGCCATGGTCAAGGGGACGCCCAAACCCACTAGGATTAGTTTAATTTTATTTTTTTGACCACTTTAGAAACTCCCTAATATGTCCTTCCAAACCCCAGATCTATGGGCATTTAGTGTCTTTTTACATTTATTATATATAGCTTGTAATTTCCATTTGTTTGAATTAATGAGAAGAAAAAAATTGAATTGCCAAGAGCTCCCTTGTGAGAATTTTGACCCCCCCCTCTCTCTCCCTCTGGTTTTCATCTTCCCCAACCCCATTTCTAGAGTGGTATCCCTTCTATCATCTCTTCTTCACCTCTGATCATCATCTATGCCGCCGCCGCCGCCGTTCGTGCCGCCGTTGCGCCGCCGCGAAGCCGCCTCTGCAGTTCTATCCACTCAGGACAGTAGCTACTTCTCCGAATTTCTGCTCTCCACCACGTGATCATCTTGAGCTGAAAATTTTAGGGTGTGTTCCATAGGTTCCCAGCACCCTCCAAAAAAACTAGTTTGATCTATAGATCCCGTTTCATATTTTCTCATTTTCGTTCATCATCTCCTTCCAATTCTTTCAAGTTTATGTTCACTGTTACAGCCAGCTGAAGAACACCTTCTCCAACCCACTTTTTGATTTTCCCAGGAGTCCCCAATTTTATTGGAGATTCTGTCCACCTTCCCTTATCACCACGAATTTTTTTTATTTTTGTTCATCCCTCTACATATTTTTATAAATTCTCCCAAGTTCCCAAACCTGTTCTGTCTGCCTCATTCCAGATCCGACCCACTGCCAGTATAAACTCTTTAGAAAATCCAAACTTCCATATTTGCCAGATCTAAAAATATCCCTAGTTTCCTATCTTGAATCTCTACTACTTTACTGAAGAACCCAACTTCAGATTAGGAGGTCTACCCATCGGTCAACGGCAGTTCTCAGGAAAACTACTTGTTGTTCTAAGATTTCGGGTACTGTGTAACAGTGACTTGAAAAATAGTTAAAGGCCAGATCCGTGCATATCCAGCTTCTCTCTCCAATCCTATCTTGAAGTACTTCGAAAGAGCTTTCCAACTGTACCTCCTGATTTCCGATCCGACATCGGGATTGGCCGCAACAAGTAATCTTGTCGGGTCGCGCGCTGTAAAACAGTAAGTGCAGATCCGTGGCCAGCTAAGCCGGCGGGTGCCGATCGGAGGCGCCCGGCCTCCGACCGGCGAACCAGCACACCGCTAGACCAGGGAGCATTTCCCCAAGCGTCCCCTACCACAGTGGTGCCACCGGGCCCCACACGGCCCCTCCGACCAGCACGTGGGCCCCACGGTCGTGAGTACGTGTGCTGCCGAAGCTACGCGAGAAGCCGCCCGTCAACCCGGAATCGGTCCTCCCGGACCCACTTGTGTAGCCCTTTACCTCCCTGCGTGGAGTGGGCAGTAGTTCTTTGCTGCAACATTTGTGTATTAATCATCCCGGGAGTACGAGTTCGGCCGGGTCCGTCTTCCCCACGTCGAGAGCGTGGAGGTATCGTATTCGCTCCCTTACTCGGCATTTGCTCTATTCATATATATCTCTTATGCCGCTGCTAGAGAGCATGTTGTAGGGCCATTAGCTGGATATATATTGTTGTATCACCGCTGCTGCTGCGAGAGAGAGTGACCGTCCCGTGACCCGATCCGGGTACGAGAGAGAGCCGACCACCCTAGCTCACTGCCAGTTTCTCAACCGCGCACGTCCGACGCTTCCATCGCTAAGGGACAATCACGAGCTCGTCTAGAGTCCGAGGATCGCGTTCCTAATTCGAGTCGAGTCCGTGGTCTATCCTGCATCAAGATACGACCCGCGCTTCTGCCTGTACCACCGGATGCTCGACATTGAGGACTGCTACATCTTCAAGGACGTTATTGAGTCCTTAATCAAGAACGGGGAGCTCGACATGGGGGAGCATAAGGTAGACCCCCCGCAACCGCATGAGCTGCCCAACATAGCCTCCACCGTCAACATGGTCTCGTTATACCAGGAGTTGCCTGAGGAGTGGGCGGAGGCCAGCACCCGCGCCACTTATGAGACTTTTATCACGGCCCCGGCTCAAGACCAAGGGGGTTGGCAGACTGTACCCAGGAAGAGTAGAAGAGCACGTACCCCTCGGCCCACCCCAGGAGTTCATCTGAGGGGTGTGACACCCCTGCCTGCACCACCCCCGGTGAGCTCGGCCTGGCACGACACGGCCCCTCGGCTGGTCATGAGGCGGCCTACTCACCACAAAAAGAACTGCGTCCCGATGCGGATCCATAAGAAGACAAGCCCGGCGGTTGAAAGACTCCAGGCTATTATTGATGGGTTTGAAGATTATGAACAGCCCGAAATCTAGCCCGTGGAACTGAAGGAATATGTCCCCTGGGAGGAGTTCGAATCACTCGAACTGGCTCCAGGAACAGAAGCTGAAGTAGAGAAAGAGCCTCCCCTGTGGGGTGAACTTCCCCAAGAGCAGCCACTGGCTACACCAGAAAAGAAAAAGAAGAAGAGAAGACCCAGGAGCAAGAAGAAAAAGGAGGTCGTCGTCGCCTGCAACACCCTCTCGGCGTTGTTCGACACTGCCCTCTCCCTGGAAGAAAAAGAAGAAGAGTTACCCCATGAGTCGATGGAGGTGAGCCAGGCTGAAGCATCCACTTCCCAACACGCCACCAGGTCAGGAAGGAAGTGGGGGCACCCTCCTCAGGATAACCTCAATATCATGCTCATGGGAGAACAGCCATACCAAGTCCCCGAGTCCGAGGTCTGAGGCACCGAGATCCCTCCTCCATCGGGTCTTTATCCCAGAGGAGCCAGGAGCCGAGGGACCCCTTCATTCGCCGAATTCCTGTTAGCCCGAGCAGGGGGCATGCACGCTCCCAAGGGTCTCCTTCGACCAGAGAAGCAAGCAGTCCCCAAGCTCCACCGACAGCGACTCCTCCTCAGCCAGAAGAAGAATTTAACGGCATCCCAAATCTTGCCGAATTCATGCAAGAAACGGAGGAAGCCCAGTAGGCCCCACAGGCTCAACAGGCTGTGACAGAACCCACAAAGGAGGCATCCTCTGATCTGACACCCCGGCTCCAAGGTGGGGGCAGGCGTGGCCAGGTCGAAGAGATGAAGTTACTCAAGGTGCGGCTGCCGATCGAATAGTCAGACACCTCAAGAAGATCCCAGCCCGATTCACCGTATGAGAGATGCTATCTCTGGACGAAGAAACACAATAGGTCATCATTGCCGCACTCCAGACGCCAGCACACCTTGAAGCATGTCTGGCAGAAATATCACCTGAAGTGGCTGTGGCTTTCACAGAAGATGACATGCTCCTGCCCACCTACAGTCATAACAGACCCCTCTACATGAAAGGGCAGCTGAATGGCCAGCCTATCAACAGGGTTCTGATCGACCCAGGGGCGGCAATGAATATACTCCCCTACCGGGTGTACCAAAAGCACTACTTTGACGTACACCTGGTTGAGGTCAAGAATGTCAAGATTGCTGGTTTTAACCAGAAATGCGAGGTGCCCATGGGGGTCGCAGAATTCAGCTTGACCTTTGATGATTTCACCACCAAGGTCCAGTTCCACGTCATCAACTCCAACACCTCCTATAAGGCGTTGCTTGGCCGGCCTTGGTTACACCAGAATAGAGTGGTGCCTTCCACCCTGCACCAATGCATCAAGTACCCTTACGAGGGGAAGGAAGTCAGAATCTTCACCGATCTCCACCCGTTCGAGGTGTTCGAGTGTCATTTGTCAGATGCCAATCTGTACTTAGAGAAGGCAAAGCAAGCTCCCCAGGTTGCCCAAGGCAGGGGAAAGAAGAAAGTGGAGTCGGGTGGTTGGTTTCCTCCGCCGCCCCCGGGCTATGTGGCTCCCCCACATGTACCATTCATCGCACAAGAAGCGGGGGTATTCAAGGCAACTCCTCTCGCCATCTATCCCACACCGGGGACGCCCTGCCTCGAAGACATGCTGGAGGATGTCAAAGTCCCGCCAGGGATCGTCAAGCCCATTACATAAGCTGACTGTCAAGTAGCCGAGCAACTGAGAACTTTTGAGGTGCCTAACCCTGAGGGGCCACCCACTATCTTTTATGTCGCCGGGGAAAAGCCAGTCAGGGAAGACGATGATTGCTATTTCCCTGACGAGTTGCATGACCTGCAAGTCCCCATCGCGGGACTTCCCCACATGACTGACCGGGCAGCCAGAGTGGTCAGAAAGCAAAAGATTCCCCCCTATCAACCCTCCAGCCGGAAGAAAATGTTTGAAAGGATGTGGAACCCACCAAACCTGGATCGGCGGCTACTGCAAATCACCAAGCACCCCGGTCTGGGCTTTTCACTAGAAGACTATTACAAAACTGATGTTATATCGGTTTCGACCCTGTCCGGCGAAGACCCCGCGGAAGCTGTAGACTTGCGGGAAGCCCACCAAGATGTATATTTCACGCCTCCGACTGAGGAGGCGCAAGATGAAGAAGTGTTCCTTTGGAACCCTCTCCGCCGCCGCTGTATGGGGAAGACCTCCTCCTTTTCTAAGGGATTAACCTCGAAGGGTCACATCACCGAGGCGCCCTCACTCCGGCCTACTGGCGAAGCAAGGAGCAGTAGCATGGGCCATGCTCCGGATTCTCCTCGATACGACCCCGTCATGTACGCCTTATACCATAGGCAGCAACGGGAGATCGAGATGTTAAAGGCACGGCTGGCTGAGTTGACCTCGCTAGTGACCGACCTGATCCGAGACTCTCTCCGCCCGTGGGGTGGCCATGTGTCTCGGCCCCGAGACACCAGTCCTGACCCCTCCGTCTGGTCGAGGAGGGAAACAAGAGATACGGCAAGCCCATTAACCGTGCGGCCAGCCAGGCGAGGCCTGACCCTCCAAGAGAAGCTGCAGAAGCCCTACTCCTTCCCAAGAGAGAAAACTCGGGGTATCTTTGATTGGGCCTGCCACTACGGCAAGGTCTCCCTCCCAGGGTCCAAGAGGCCGCAGGACACCCGAAGAAGTGGGGACCCACTGTTTTGTCCCTATCACCAGATACTGGGCCACGCCATCGAAGACTGCTATGTCTTCAAAGACATTGCTCAAGACCGCATTAACAGGGATGAGCTCAGAATGTGAGACTATGTGGTAGCCCCGCCACGCCCCCACGTGACGGACAGCCCCAGAAGAGGAGCCTATATAGTATCTATCCAGTACCAGGCGCCTGAAGATGCTGCGGCCCCGGCCCCCGCCGGAGTTGTCTATGATGAGTACACAGAAGACCCCGAGGTGGCCCTGTGCCTTTCCGCGCCAGCGAAACCCGCAGACCCAGAGGCTACGGCCCAGGAGGAATGCGCGGTGAACGTAGCCTCCACGCCCAGTCATGAGGAACAAGAAGAGGGGGATGGCGTCCTCGAGCCCGAGGACAATGAAGACCAAGACTTTGTCGATCTGTCGCCAGCCCAGTCGGAAATTGAAAATGGCGGCCAGGCCACCGTCAACGAATTGATTGAGATCAACCTCGGCACAAAAGGTGACCCCAGGCCGACCTTTCTGAGTGCTCTTATGCCCCCACAGGAGAGGGAACAATACACGAAGCTGCTGCAAGAATTCTGGGATTGCTTTGCCTGGAACTACAAAGAATTGCCCGGGCTCAGCCCCGAAGTGACTCAACACATTTTGGCCATTGATCCCAAGGTGGAGCCAGTGAAGCAGTCTCCCTGGCGCATGAGGCCGAAATTGATCAACCAGATCTGCAAGGAGGTTGACAAGCTCATAAACGTTGACTTGTGGCGAAAAACCAGTACACTACTTGGTTGGCCAACATCGTACCGGTGAAGAAGAAGAATGGACAGATCAGGATTTACGTGGATTTCCGCAACCTGAATAAAGCCTGCCCGAAAGATGACTTCCCGGTACCTATCACCGAAGTGATGATTGATGCAACCACTGGCCACGAGGCCCTATCTTTTATGGACGGATCGTCCGGCTATAACCAAATTTGGATAGCCGATCACGACCGGATTCACACAGCCTTCAGATCGCCCAAGGGGATATTCCACTACAAGAGGATGCCCTTCGGCCTCAAGAATGCCGGTGCCACATATCAGCGGGCGATGACCAAGATCTTCGATGAGCTGCTGTATAGCAAGGTCGAATGCTACATTGACGATCTAGTTGTCAAGACTAAGAAAAGAGATGAGCATCTGAGTGACCTTAGGGTCGTCTTCCAAAGGCTCCGGCTGTACGGGCTGAAAATGAACCCCATGAAGTGCGCCTTCGGCGTGTCCAGCGGGAAGTTCCTCGGCTTTATTGTCCGACACAGAGGGATCGAGATTGACCCCTTCAAGATAAAAGCCATCCAGGAACTGCCCCCTCCGAAGAATCTAGGGGAGCTGAGGTCTCTACAGGGCCGTTTAGCTTACATCCGCAGGTTCATCTCCAACCTGTCGGGGCATTGCCAACCCTTTCACAGACTAATGATGAAGAATGCACCCTTCAGCTGGGGTCACGAATGCCAGCGCGGGTTCGACCGTCTAAAGGAGTACCTGAAGACCCCGCCGATCCTGGGGGCACCTATCAGGGGTAGACCACTTGTTCTCTATGTAGCGGCCACTGAACATTCACTGGGGGCAATGCTTGCCCAGAATAATGATGAGGGGAAGGAGCAGGCTCTCTACTACCTCAGCCGAAGATTGGTGGGAACGGAGGCCAAGTACACCCCAATTGAGAAGGTCTACCTTGCCTTGGTCTTCGCACTCAAGAAGCTGAGACAGTATATGCTATCCCATGAAGTAAGTTTAATATCCAGAGCCGATCCCATCAAGCACATTCTCTCCTAGCCAGACCCGAAGGGGCACCTTGGCAAATGGGCCGTGCTGCTCATGGAGTTTGACATCACCTACGTGCCGCAGAAGGCCATTAAGGGACAAGCCGTCGCGTATTTCTTCGCAGCACACCCTGTGCCCGAAGACTCCCCGTTGGCCACATAGCTACCCGAAGATGAAACACTGGAGGTGGATCAGGTCTAACAAGCTATTTGGCAGTTGTACTTCGACGGGGCCTCGAGAACGGAAGCGACCCTGTCTGGGCGCACCAAGGTACGGGCCGGATCTGGCATCGTCCTTAAATCACCGGACGGGGAAGTGTTGCACACTTCCTGCTGCATTAGCAAGCCCTGCACGAATAATGAAGCGGAGTATGAAGCTCTAATTGTCGGCCTCCAGGTGGCCCTCCAAATGGAGATCAAAATGCTCCAGGTATTTGGCGACTCGCTGCTGGTCGTCAAGCAGGTCCAGGGGCAGTTCGACGTCTGAAAACCTGAGTTGCTCCCTTATCACACTAAGGCGAAGGGGCTCATAGAGCGGTTCTACCTCCTCGAGATAGGCCATGTCGCTAGGGGGGAGAATGCACAAGCCGACGCCCTGGCAAAATTGGCAAGCTCACTAGCAGTGCCGCCAGATGGATCTCTCAATATCCAAGTAATAAATCAACGCCAAGTGCCCAGCATGATAGAAGAAGAACCAGAAGAAGAAGAGCTAGAAGTCACTACAACAGAAGCCGTCGGCCTACTTGACTGGAGAGACCCCCTGATGTAGTGGTTCAAATACCGGCAACTACCCGAACGAAGAGAAGAGAAGATCAAGCTAATTAGAACCAAGGACTCCTATGAGCTCTGAAACAGAATATTATTCTGAATTGTGGCCGACGCCAAACAGAAGCTACTCCTTCGATGCCTTACCAGTGAAGAGGCCTGGGGGGTAATGAAAGAAGTCCATGCGGGGACGACTGGCGCACACTAGGCGGGACCAAAAATGAAGATTGAAATAAAGAAGCTTGTCTACTACTGGCCGGTAATATTTGACGACTGCTGCAAATACCCTAAGTCGTGTCAGAAGTGTCAGGAACATGCCACCATACCCAGAAGGCCGCCCGTGCAGCTGCATCCAACGGTGCCCAGTTGGCCGTTTGCCCAGTGGGGAACAGACGTCGTGGGTCCCTTGCCTGCGTCATCCACCGGTTGCAAGTACATTTTGGCGGCAACCGACTATTTCTCCCGTTGGGCAGAGGCTGTCGCCTTAAGGGAGGTCACCGGAGAGATCGTGGCCAGGTTTGTTCGCCGTAACATTATATTCCGGTTTGGCATGCCCGACCGGATTGTGTCAGACAACGGCAGCCACTTCCGCAACCAGAAGGTCTATCGGCTGGCATAAAAATACAAGATTGATTGGAGGACATCGACTCCTTACAATCCACAGGCTAATGGGCTGGCCGAAGCTTTTAATAAGACACTATGCACCCTCCTGGCCAAGATTGTTGGCTCTAACAAAAGGGACTGGGAGGAGAAGATGTATGAGGCGCTATGGGCGTACTGGACCGCATACAAGACCCCAACAGGCTGCTCGCCCTTTTCTCTGGTATACGGCTTGGAGGCAATCGTCCCTGTTGAATTGGAGATACCTTCCCTCAGGGTCACCATTCAGCACGGGCTTGTCCTTGAAGGGCAAACCAACGTCGGGCGAAGGCTCGAAGAGCTTTCCAGTCTGGAAGGAAAGCAACTTTAGGCCCAACAGAACATTCAAGTCTACCAGGCTCGAGTAGCGCGTGCCTTTGACAAGCTTGTCAAGGGACGCGAATTCAAAAAAGGCGACCTCGTCATGGTCAAAACGAGAGACATCATGGTCGCCAACCCCAAGGGAAAACTGAATGAGAACTGGCTCGGGCCCTACGTAGTCCAAAAAGTCTACGAAGGCGGAGCCTATGTAATTGTCAACCACCGCGGGGAAGTTCAATTCCCGCCTCTTAATGGAAGACACTTGAGACTGTACCACGCTCCAGCGCCCCCATTCAATCAATAATAATATCCTTCACCCTATTTTGGGCGAGTTTGCATGATTGCTGTCTAAATTACTTGATTGCTATTCATGTTCTCAAAAAGGGGGGGAAAAGAAGAAGGAAAAGGAAAGGGAAAAAGAAAGATAAAAAGGGGAAAGGAGTCATCATCATCATCATCATCATCAGAGCCTTATCCCAATTAATTGGGGTCGGCTACATGAATCCTGTTCCGCCAAAGATTTCTATCAAGTGCAATATTCATATTTAAACTCAAGGAACTAATGTCCTTCCTAATAACATCGCACCATCTCATTTTAGGCCTTCCTCGAGCTCTTTTGCTAGCATCCACTAAGATTTGATCACATCTTTTAACCGGCGCTGAGTTAGGGCGACGAAACACATGTCCAAACCACCTGAGTCTATTTTCTCTCATTTTACTATCAATTGGAGCTATCCCTAAGTCCTTACGGATGCGCTCATTCCTAATCTTGTCTTTCTTAGTCTTGCCACACATCCATCTCAACATCCTCATCTCTGCTACACACATTTTGTGGATGTGTTCCTTTCGTACTGCCCAACACTCGGTACCATATAACAGAGCAGGTCTCACAGCCGTTCTATAAAACCTCCCTTTGAGTTTCACAGGCATACGACGATCACAAAGGACACCTGATGCACTTCTCCATCTTAACCAGCCTGCCTTAATCCTATGTGTAACGTCATCATAAATCTCTCCATTCTCTTGTATGATAGACCCTAAGTATCGAAAGCTACTACTCTTCGGAATGTTATGTCCGTCAATTAGAGAAGAAGAAGAAAAGGGGAAAGGAGTAAGAAGAAGAAAAAAAAGGAAGAAAGAAAAGAGAAGAAGGAGAGAAAAGAGAAAAAAGAGAGAATTTAAAAAAGGGGGGAAAAAGAGAGAGCAAAAAAAAGAGAGAGCAAAAAAGAGAGAGAAAAGAGAAGATAAAGAAGAGAGAATTAGAAACAAAAGAAAAAGGGGTGAAAAAAGGGGGGGAGGAAGAGAGAAAAGTAAGAGGGAAAAGGAAGGGCAAGGAAAAGGGGAAGCGGTTCCCCCATCCTGGACCACCGCCCCACGTAGGTAAAAATACCCAAAGGTGAATGGACCACGTCGGTCCCGCCGCCTCGCTGATACCAATGAATATCCCTTTGACTTGGACCTCTCGTCCAGGTCATTGACTAAACAAACTCTTCTCTCTGTCCCTTCGGGCGGCGAGTACCCCCTTGACTTGGACCTCTCGTCCGGGTCATTGACGAAACAAACTCTTCTCTCCGTACCTTCGGGCGGCGAGTACCCCTTTGACTTGGACCTCTCGTCTAGGTCATTGACTAAACAAATTCTTCTCTCCGTCCCTTCGGGCGACGAGTACCCCTTTGACTTGGACCTCTCGTCCAAGCCGCTGACTAGACAAACTCTGTTCTCCATCTCCTCCGGGCAACGAATAGTCCCATTGATTTGGGCCTCCCATCTAGGTCATGGGTTAAGCAAAATTTTCTTCCGCCACCCCTTCGAGCGACGAGAGACCCAATCCCTGACCAAGGTTCCCCGCCTGAGGCCGGTGCGCAGTTCCAATGTTGTGGCAAGACCGGTAATCCACCCATTAGGCGTGGTGGAGTGGTCCCCTCATCCTTCCCCTGGGAGAATGAGCACTCTCCCGTGCCCCGACATGGGTTCCTGCCTGGTTTTTTCGGAGCGGATCGCCTCAAAGACTTATCCTCGGCCAATGTGTCCCGGCACTAAGGAAAAGAGGGAGGAGAAAAAAGAAAGGGGAAAAGAGAGGGGGGAGGAAGAAGACAATAATATATATACAAAGGAGAAGAGAGAAGAAAAGAGATTCCCCTAGGGCGAATGCCATGCATGCTGAAAGACATGTGAAACAATAGGTGTTCTGTTCTATTCAAAGAAGGATCAAACTACATATGCTTCGGGGCATGCCCCTGTGTTACATTTCAAAAGAAGAGGGGAAAAGAGAACTAAGGGGGAGGGGGCAACGCTCAATCGACGCCTCTGAAGATGTCTTCAAGAGGGGGGATTCCGACGCAAGGAAAGTTTGTCATGTCGCACAATCGGCCTCTCTGTTCTTCGAGTTGAGCGAGCTCGGTCTCAACGGACGCCATCTCAGCCTGGGCGACGGCAAGTGCCTCACCTTCTTTCTCGACTATCTCCTCAGCACGGGCAAGGTTGGACCTGGCGGCGGCAAGGTAGCCCTCCAGCTTCGCGATTCGATTCCCGAGGGAGCAAACGTCGCCATGGCCTACCCATGCTGCTCTGCGTCGTCGCGCCGTGCCTCCAGAATTTGCAAATATTTGATTGCCTGGGCATCGAGAGCAACGCGCTCGTCGGGGACTTGAGTCCCGAGGAACTCGCGACGCTTAATATACTTCAGCAGCAATAGAACCCGCCGCGACCATTCCTCGAGTGGGCAGCCCAACACTTGCAGTGCCCCGGTCAGCTACGTCACTATACTCTGCACCTCCCGGTATGACAAAGAAAGATCGACGAAGAGCATCGTCTGCACCGTCACCAGCATCTGTCGGACCGGCGCACCTGACGAAGTGTGGCTAACAGAGGGCACAGTCGGAGGAACAAAATCCACAGAGCTGTCCACCTCCACCCATAAATCAGTGTCCACCGCGGCCGAAGAGGATGGAAGAGCAAGAGTTAAGTCGCCTAGCCCTCGGAGTTCGACGGAGGAGTCCCGACCACCCGCCGCCATGAGAGTGGACAGGGTCACCGCTGGGTCGCTCGACGCAGCCATTATTCGGCGACCTCCTACCTCCTCTTCCTCTGCTCGGTCCGTCCCCACCACCAGTTCGCCGGACGCGGGTGCAAGCGTCGCTGCCTCAACCAAAGGAGGCTCTTCGAGCAAGGCAGGGCCCGAAGCCATCGCTGGTCGACCTCACTCCTGCGCCTGGGACGCCTCCAGATGCGCATGGAGTCCCGCAAATATCCTCTTCAGAAGCGGGTCCTCTATCTAGGCCGGGAGCTTCGGGAGAGGTGGAAGCGGAACCATGGGGTATGCCTCCCGCTTGCACAAGTGATACGAGGCTCTCGGCCCCTGGGCCCGAGACCGGACCCAGCCCCTCCATCGCTATCGGACCGATGGTCGGCCTCCGTTTGGCGACAGCCTTTCGGACACGGCCGGACGTCCTTCAGGGTGTCGGCATTACCTAACCATGTGGAGAGAAGTGAGCTACTCGCTATCTGGAATAAATCATGCGGGGGGCAAGAGGCAGAAAGGAACCACAAGGCCCGCGTACTTACCTCGGCCACCGGGACGATGCTGCCTTCGGGCGCGATCTCCCCCTCCTCCAAAGGCTCGCCCGCCGGCCCAGGAGCACTGGAAATCTCTACGGTTGACTCCTACTGAAGGGCCTCGAACAAAAGGGCTAGCTTGCCCAGGCCCGCATCGGCTCCTGCCGGGTGGTCGATCGGCGCGGTTGGAGTAGCTCTCTCCACAGCCTCCGGCTCGGTTGGTCCCTGAAAATCAAGGGATGACATGAGGAAAGTCGCTGGATGATCACGAGGGGGGTCCCGTGCGAACAAGCTCATACTTACAGCAGCCTTCCCCATTAGGCTTTAGGAGCTAGCAAGTAAGGGGGCCGTAAAGAGTGGCGCGGGCGGGTCAGACACTTCAAACACGCCCTCGCCAGAGGCCACTTCGTCGGAGGAGTAGTCATAATCTACCTCTTCGCTCGACGAAGAATCAACCGCCATGGGTTCTTCCCTCACTGTCAAGGAGGCCTCCACCCCGAGGTCGGCAATCGGTGCATCCTCACGCGGGCTGGGCGAGGGTGGTATGCTAGGCCTCAACCTCTTCCTTACGTACATACGTGTTGCCGGGAGATGCAGACGAGGCCCTGATAGCCCAATGATGGCCGTGTCAGTGTCTGTCACATAGAAGAAAAGGCCGGTCATATCAAAGCCAATGGGTTCCCAAAGAATGAAGGAAGTCAAGCAAGCGGACAAAGATAAATACCCCCTTCGACTTCTATAACACGGGGCGGCTCATGGGTGGTCTCCTCGATGGGTAATGTCGCCCTAGGGGTCGCAGCCTCACTCTCGTCTGGGATCAGTATAGGTGTCGGCTCCTCCGTGATGCCTGAAAGAAAGAAATACGCTTGTCACATGCGCATAAAAGGCCCATCCCGGGAGCCAAATAAATCCCGAAGGACGTCGGTGGCCGGTGAACCTCACCAACATGGTGACTCGGCTCAGTCTGGGTGACTTCAAACTCCTCGAAAGATAAAAGGGGAGCCACCGGAGAGACGGCCGCCGGAGCCGGGGACCCCTCGGCCCGCCTCCACTTCCCCGCTTGCCGCTCGACCGCTTTGGCAGTAGCCAACGCCCTCTTAACGGGCGACTTCACCCGGGACCTCCCCTTGGCTTGCGGCGGGGGAGTCGGAGTTGGCGCCGGAGTCACCTCGGCTGCGGCCGCAGTCTCACCCATATCGGGGATAGGCACAAATGCTGGCTCCCCTATGTCAGGAAGGGGCGTGGGTGCAAGATCTTCCACGGCAGCTGAAACAAAAAAGGAAGAAACGCCCGTGTGTAAAGTCCTTGCTCCAAGGTGAAGCCGGGGCCTGAAGGATACGAAGGGCGGGAGATTCTAACCGGCGGGCTGACCCAGCTCGGTCTGGGCGGCTTCGAACTCCTCGAAGGAGGGAATTCTCGGCGTCGGAGGAATAGTCACCGAAACCTTAGCAGCCTCCATTTTCCCGCGCTTCGCCTCTCGCCGCCCGGCCACCTTGGCGGCATCCACTGCCTTCTTCACAGGCGACTTCGCCCGGGACCTCTTCGCAACTTTGGGCAAGGGAGCCGTAGTCGAAGCTGGCAGTGCGGCCTCGAAGTATGCAGGCTTCTGGACGAGCCGAAGGAGATTCTGGTACGTCACCATTTGCACGCTGTCGAGATGGTCTGTCAAAATAGACACACGCATATGATTGGCACCCGATAATCTGCTAAGGTCGCAGCAATAAGAATAAAAAGAACTGGAAAGATTAAATACCGTGAGGACCGGTATACAACCGAAGCGTTATCGGCCAATAGCTCAGGGACGGCTCCTTGTCCCGACGCGCCGCCTCTCGGACCAGCCAGCACACGCCCTCGATCTTCTGGCAACGATCAGTGAGAGCAGCCAGGTCTGCATGCTTCTTCGACGAAAGGTGGCAGAAAAGATTGAAGCGGTCCATGCCCCACCCGTCGGCATAATAATAGGAGACCTGCATGCGCTTGCCCAGAATGACGGCCATCTGATCCTCGATCTTCAGCCCATTCACTCGGAGGAGGATATACAGCCATGTGGTGTCCTTGTAATTTTCAGGCTTCCTCTCCTCCCGCCTCATGAACGTGCGGTATGGGCAGATTGGGTCTCTCTCCGGGTGCCAGCTCTTCGCGGGAGTGCCCTCCTCTTCCATGGGGAGCGGATAATTGATGAGCTCCAGACGGTCACTCCCTATCCGGCAAAGGTCCCTCAGGGTCTTCTTGTAGTTATCCTTCGCCACTGGGGGTAGCTCCACTCTTGGTGTCGGCCTCGCTTCCCGAGCTTCCCGGCGAGCGGCCAGATATGCCACCACCTCCTTCTCCTGCCTATTCTTGAGCCGGAGGAGATGCTCCGGGTCAATATCGAGCACCAGTACCGGCTGCTTGCTCAGGAATTTCCTCTCTGCTCCGTCCCAGCAATCAGTCTTGTGCAATCGATAAAAGGCCGTCCGGGCGTTCCACCACTTTATATACTCCAGGGTCACCCGAGGAATACGACCGGGGGCTGGAACCCTGAAGGTCGCAGAGTCTGCTCAGTGGAAGAAGTCCCACCAGCTTCTGGCATGCTCGGTAGTGGAGCTCCCTCGGAGATTTCAGAAAGGAAAGCTGAACTGTGCATGATAGGCAGGGATATGCTGGTCATATCTGAAGTTTCGGCCGAACCGGAAAGGGTAATATGGTTCCAGCAGCAAATTCTCCCCCTTCCTGAACGCCAGCACGCTCGGGCGTATGGATAACGCCCAGTCCCTGAGCTCGGGCTCCAGCAACGGGCGGACCACAGTCTCCTGGCTGATGGGGTGGATATACTTCTCCACCTGATCATCTTTGCATTCCCTCTTGTTGTTCACCAGAGGGCTAGAATGTGCGGCCAACGTCCAGAAGTGGATGGTGCCAGCCGCGTCCCGCGGAACCGTCGTCAGCCGGCCCCGAATGTCATATAGCCGTAGGGAAATAGAGCCTGGCTTTGCGCTGGCAAACTCCAGCATCCTCGGCACTAGCCCCCAGTCTTGAAGAGCGTGAGGGGCAAACTCCGAAAATAACGAGCAGACCCACGCATTAAAGAAATGCAGCGGGCACACATATCGGGCCTGCCTCGAGAATTGGTGAGTGCTGATGTCCCCCAGTGCCTTATATATCAGGCAGAGAGTGGCCGGGCACAAGGACAGCTTGACTCCCCACGCCAGTTGACAGGCCGGGTAGATGGGGTCCGGTCGAATGACTGTCTCATCCCCGTATGGCATGGCAAATGAGCATAGCCAATATGTCAGATAGGCGGCGCAGTGTGTCAACGGGTCAAGCCCCATCGGATTGGGGCCACTCCGACGTCCTTTGGAAGGGATCTTCACATCAATTTTGGGCTTGGCGCGCTTCTTGCGAGCGACGGCGGTCTCGACGCATGGAAACTCTTCATACTGCTTCAGCCCATCATAGAAATATTGCAGCCACAGGGTCAGGCGCACCCTCTTTCGGTCCCCACGGGGAGGCTGCCTCCCGCCATGCGCCAGCTGGTATAGCTCCCGGTATGCCTTCATAAGATACCGGTACGAGTAGCCAAGGGAATAGTAGTTGTCCCCATTGGTCTCGTCCTTGATCAGGTCGGGAAGGCATACCTCTTCATAAGGCTCCCCGTCAATGGGCAAGCCGCTGAGCTGACTGAGGCTCCACAAATCAAGTGAAGTCTCGCCCTCCGTCGTATAGAAAGTATTGGTCTCCGCGCTGAATACTTCTATCATGCCGCAGCAGAGACCCTTGGAGATGGGGTAGCCGTACCGAGAGGCGTAGACGTTGTGGTAAATGCCAACCCGGACCAGTAACGGGGCGTAGTTGAACAGCACGTACTCGGTAAATTCTACTGCCCCTTCCCTAAAGGTATGAGCATCCAGGAGCTCCAGCTCCCCGAACCAGCCTAGCGCCAACTCGTACTTGAATCGGACGGCCAGGCAATCCAGTGTGAAGGGCTCCTCCCTGTAACCCCATTTCAAGGGAGCCAAGAACAAACCAAAGCGAGGCGGCTCGCCTTGTACCCGCCCAGCGGACATATCCCACTTCGCTGGGGTGAACTGAGGTGCTCGCACCAATTTGTCTTCGGCCGGTAGCACTCCTTCGATCCCCAGGACGGGCTTCCATTCCCGGGCCTCCCCCACCAAATACATCAGGATGCTCCTCGGGACGCTGTACAATAAACTGTCACGAGCCTGCAAGATCACTTGCTCGACTTGCCGCACGGCCCGCAGCTCCCTCCTCTCCCGGGAGCGGAAGTACTTCAGAAAATGGATCAGATGCTTGTCCTTCGGGAAGTCCTTCCAATATTAACCGGTTCGATCAAAGGTGAAGCGATTCTTGACTCGAGAGAGCCTGTTATAGTCCATTGTCTCACCCTCGGAACCCGAGGACTCGGCTAGCACGGCTATTTCAGCATGCTCCCTGTCCAGCTCCTCCACGTTAAGCCATGTGACGGCTGGCACCGGAGGCTGGGGAACAAGGTCGGCACCGACAGTGGTAGCAGGAGCAGAGGAGCCACTTGGGGCAGCCATTTATCTGCAAGGATATAACAAACGGAAGATCGGAATAAGCCACGGGCGAAGAGAAATGAAAACTGTAAAGGGGGCTCTACTACAAGTGAAACAAACAAGACGCTGCCAATTTTTGACGAAATTTCGGCAGAGTTTCCCCTAGGCCAAAGGCGTAAAGGAAAACACGGGTGCGCGTCCACAAGGAGTGACGGCCCCAACAAAGTTACGGTGGGCCCCAAAAGACAACACCAGAAGTCCTCAGCTACACAGGCGTGTGCCTCTCCCTCTCGCTAGTACACCCTGTGGGGGGGGCTTCCCCGGCACACCCTGCAGCTGTCTTCACCGTCACACCCACTGGGTGTCTTCGCCGGTACGCCCTAGGCTGGTCTTCGCCGGCACGCCCACGTTGGCTTTCCCCGACACGCCCGCGCGGGCCTCCACTGGCACACCCGTGAGGATCGCTCCCTGGCACACTCCTGTGCCATCATTCCCCCGCACACTCTAGTGCCTCTTCCCCGGCATGCCCTAAGTGGCCCTCTCCGACACACTCATGGCCGCTTTCCCCGGCACGCTTCCTAAGGGTTCTACCCGGCACGGCCTTGGAGCCTCCACTCGGTACACCCTAGGGTTCTCCTTCCCCGACACGCCTTGGCGGCTCCCTCCACGGCACGCTCCGAAGGCCTCCTCCACAGCACGACCGGCGACGTTCGCCATTTGCCATGGCCCCGGAGAAGAAGATGAGGAGAAGAAGGAGGGGGGAGAAGGAGGAAGAGAAAGAAAGAGGGAGAAGGGGCGAAGAAGCCTAGGGCTCCGCCGCCCCCCGAAGATGAAGAAAAGAGGAAGGAAGGAAAGAAAGAGAAGAAAAGAGGGGAGAAGGAAGAGGAGACAAGGAGAAAGAAAAGGGGGGAGCCCCTCCTCCGCGGACTCCTCACCCCGGCGACGAAGAAGGCGACGACGACGGTGGCGTTGGCGGCCGGCGACGCAGAAGATGGAGAGAGAAGAGGGGGGGGTGTTGCGCCTGTTCGGACACCAAAGAGAGAGAAAAAGCGAGGGAAGAGAGAGTTTGGAAAGGGGGGGTTACCCATTCGAGCCAACCCGCCCCCCTTACATACGGAGCGAGCGAAATAAAAAAAGAAGAGGGGAAAAGAAAAGGAAATAAGAAAGAAAAAAAAAGAGAGGAAAAGGGGGGAAAGAAAAAGGAAAGAAGAAGAGAGAAGAGGCGAAAAAAAAGAGGAAAAAAAAGGGAGAGGAAAACAAAAAGGAAAGGAAGGAATAAAAAAGAGAAAACAAAAAAAGGGGAAAGAAAAGAGAAGGAAGGAGGAAAGAAGAGAGGAGGGGAAAGAATTTCAACAAGAATGATAATAGTAGTAAAAAATTATTACCAAATAAATATAAATATACATGTATATGCATAAATATGCACATATGCACTCACATATGTGGAGATGTGCGTATACAATGCACGATGACAGACACCTCTGTGGGAACGTCCGTCCCCCACATCCCCATGTTCTGATGGGCATCCGTATGGGCGAAGACAACTCAACCCCCACACTAGGCATTAGTCCCTTGCCAATAAATGAGTCCTTTCTAGCGCAAGGTTCCATGCCCTAACCACATTCTCTCGTACAAAATCGCCGTTACAGGCCTTACGCCCTAATTGGCAGAATCTCTACTCTTGCGCTGGCATTAGTCCCTTGCCAACGAATAAGTCCTTTTCCGGCGCAAGGCTTCGTGCCCCAGCCGCCCGCTCTCACACAATATCGCCATTACGGACCTTACGTCCGAATCGGCAGAAAATCCCCTGTTGCGTTGGCATTATCTTCTTGCCGACGAATGAACCTTATCTTTCGGCGCAAGGCTTCGGGCCCTAGCCAATAGTTACGTATTATCTACTCGTCAAAAAAAAAGAGAAAAGAAAAAAAGAAAGGGGTTTAAAATAGAGGTGCCCCGCCGGCCTTGCCCCTACAAGGGGACAAGGGTAAAAATGGTAGCAACCCAACTACGGTGAAAACCCGAAAGGGCGCTGCAGGCAAAATCGGGTACCCCACCACGTGAAAACCCGAGAGGGCGCGTGGACAAAAGCAAGAGGGGGCCGGTGCCGGTGAAAACTAGAAAGGGCGCTTGTACCGGTAATCTGGTTCAAAAAAAAAGAGAGAAGAAAAGAGACGAAGAGACCAATAAACCACGTCAGCTCCCGACACCCCGTCGGCACTGATGAAGAGACAAAGAGACCAACATACTACGTCAGTTCCCGACACCCCGTCGGCGCTGACGAAGAGAAGAAGAGACCAACATATCACGTCAGGTCCCGACACCCTGTCGGCACTGATGAAGAGACAAAGAGACCAACATATCACGTCAGGTCCCGACACCCTATCGGCACTGATGAAGAGACAAAGAGACCAACATATCACGTCAGGTCCCGACACCCCGTCGGCACTAATGAAGAGACAAAGAGACCAACATATCACGTCAGGTCCCGACACCCCATCGGCACTGATGAAGAGACAAAGAGACCAACATACTACGTCAGTTCCCGACACCCCGTCGGCGCTGACGAAGAGACAAAGAGACCAACATGCTACGTCAGTCCCCGACACCCCGTCGGCACTGATGAAGAGAAGAAGAGACAAATAAACTACGTCAGTGCCCGACACCCCTTCGGCACTGACGAAGAGAAGAAGAGACAAATAAACTATGTCGGTCCCCGACACCCCATCGACGCCAACGAAGGGAAGAAGTGACAAGCACACACACGGGCATCGCCCGGCTCATCCTTCGCCTGCGCTACCCGCGGGTGGGGGGCATTTGTGGACATGCAAAATTGCACTCCCATATGTCTCGACTAGTCCAGCATCAAAAACCATGTCAACTAAGGAAACTGTGAAGAAGGGAGGGCCATCCGGACCCCCCGAACACGCACACCCGGCCGTAAAGCTGTCTCAAGAGTCACGACGGTGAAGAGAAATCAATCACCAAGAGCCCCACAATTCATGGGCCTCGAAGAAAATCAGATGGGTCACAACTCGTGCTCGCAACGGGCTCAAAACCACCCATTTAGCCCTTCAACAGGACGCCCTTCAACGGCACGCCCTTCAACGGCACGCCCTTGACGCCCTTCAGCGGCACGCCCCCTTGGGCCCTTCAGCGGCACGCCCCCTTTGGCCCTTCAACGGCACGCCCTGAGGCCCCTTCAGCAGCACGCCCTGAGGCCCCTTCAGCGGCACGCCCCTAGTGGCCTTCAGCGGTACGCCCCCTTTGGCCCTTCAACGGCACGCCCTGAGGCCCCTTCAGCGGCACGCCTCTAGTGGCCCTTCAGCGGCACGCCCCCTTGGGCCCTTCAACGGCACGCCCTGAGGCCCCATCAGCGACACTCTTTTTGGGCTCTTCAGAGGCACGCTTGCCGTGTCTTCCAACGGCACGCCCTTTTGGCCCTCCCGCGGCACGCTTGTTGAACCCGCCAGCGGAACAACGTTCAGGCATTTCAACGGCACCTCCGACAGACAAAATCTCGGGCCCATGCCCTACAGATCCTTGGCGCACAGTGGGGTGTCCGAGGTGTCGGCCGGAGGTTGGGCCACGCACGCTACTCCCCTGACATCCAGGACGGGGGAAGTCAAACCCCATCATGACTGGTAGCTTCCCGCTTCCGGCTGCCGTGCTCGAGCTGATGGGCACATCACCTCCCATGCCCACGTTCACAGCTCGTCTCCTCGCCCCGGTTGCATCCGGCATGGTCTAGTTATTTAATTTTGAGTCCTATGTAATTTTTATTTGAGTCATTTGATGTATTTTCCCTTTTATTTAAGTCGTGTACCTAAGTTAATGAGTCATCTACCTAGGTTTAGTGTCATTAGATTGTTTAGAATGGTTATTGGGCCCAATTCTTTGGGCTAGCCCAATGGCGCCCCTACCCCCTTGGTCTTTGGTCATTGTAGTAAGAGTTAGGGACTTTTGTAGAAATGTGGGTTGCCTATATATAGGACCCCATTTCCTCCATTTGAAATGAATCAATGAATAAAAATTGCCATTTGAGAGTTCAAATTTCCTATTGGAGAGATTCCATTAGTTGGGTGAGAAACCCTTGGGAGTGATTCCCACCTACCCCCCCTTCTCTCTCTCTCTCTCTCTCTCTCTCTCACCACACAAGGGAGGGCTGCGCCCTACCCTCTCTCTCCTCCTCTCCCAACCACCTCCACTCCCCACCTACCCCATTAAAGGCTCTCCCCATTCCCCACAACCCTCTTCAATACTCCACCCCTTCCCAAGACCCCTTCACCAATCCTCATCTCACCTCCCAACCCCCAACTACCCCTCCCACTTTCCCAAGCACCCTTCCCACTACCCCAAGCACCCCTCCACCTCCCTAGGCCATTTGAATTCAAATTTCCCCTTCCCTCCATAGCTTTGGCCGCCCCTCTCCCCTCCCCTTTGGTTAGGGTCGCCCCCCCTCTCATCCCCTCCATCTTCCCTTGTTCACCTCCATCACCCCACCCTCGACCATCTAGAGTAAGAGAACCTGCAGAAGACCTGAAGCTTGCAGCAGCAACCCCGACCTCCTCCAGACGTTCCTAGAAGCCCAAGAGCCATCGTTGGAAGCGTCTCTCCGTCCTCTTCGCAACGGCAGTGGTCCTGTCCCGTTCTGAGTTCGTGATAGCCCAGGGGAGCCATTCTTCCCCGACTACGTAAAACCTCCCTGGCAGGAGTTCAGAGCCAGAGTGGAAGCTCGACTGCGACGATCTTGTTGGGAATCTGATCGAGAGTTCTTCTTCAAAAGTCTTCTACTCTGCGTTTTCTTTCATCCTCAGAAAGCAGAGCTCAGTTTGGCATCCGGATCTGGAAGTTATCAATTTTCTCCCCCGAGTGTGCGGTTCTGCCTCAACTCAGTCTACACCGATCCCTCCTCAGTGTTCAGAGCCTACCGGTCTGCTCTGACAACATTTGGCATCCCCGTCAAGCTCGTGTCGAAGAAGACTCACAGACGGTTCTGACGACTCTGGCGGCGCCTCATTCTGAGTCTGGGAGCGCTGGTGGCAACAACTTCTTCCTGCTGTTGTGATCCTAAAGCTGTCAGAACTAAAGATCTACCTCCCGGTTCGAGGCTCTACTCCGGCCGACAGCGACCTCTCAAAATTTCGGAAAAATTTGGACGACTTCCCCATCCTCCTACGAAGAATTTCCAGGTGGTTTTGTCCCCAAAAAAATTCGGGAGCAGTCACAGCAACTACTTCTTCGACCTTCTATCAGCACTCACAGAAAGCGGGCAGAGCCGACATCAGTCTCCTTATTGGTTGCGAGTTCGGTTCCACCCCTCCCTGCTTGGCCGGCTGAAGGCCCCGCCCTGTGTGGAGGTAGTTTTAGATGTAATATCAGTTAACCCCCACCCCAAGATCCCCCTCCTGCGAGAGGTGTAGTGTTGTAATCGTTTGAGCAAGTCAAGCTTCTCCGACGCGGCGTGTGGGGAACACTCGCCTCCCCTCTCGCCCTCGTCTCCGAGCAGGACCGGTTTCTTCAAACTGGTCGAGTAAGTGCTCCAACCTAGTTCCATTTTGTGCTTGTTCTTTCCAATATTAGTTCATAAACTCCGCTGGCCGTGAGAGTGAGAGCTCGATCCTTGAGCTCCTTGCTTCAAGGGATCACCGTGGGGTGAGGAGTGTAACCCGTGCCTTGGCACCTCGTCGGCTCCCTTGAATTGGGCAGCCATACCCATGGGGAAACAAACCTTGGCCTTGCTGGCCCTCTACCAGCAAGGGCCCAGCCCACACAACCTCCACTTGGCATTGCCAAGTTACGCCGGGACTTAGGTGAGCATCGGGTGAGCGGTCGCCATTATCGGTCCGTTTGAATGCTAAATTGTGCTTGCTTGGTAAGTCCTAGGTGGTTTCACATCACGAGCCATCCTGCCGTGTAGGGTATAAAACCCCTCTTCTTTGGAGCACAAAAGGAGGAGGACGACGAAGGAGACATAAAAGAGAGGGGGGAGACCCGCCACTAGAGAGAGCCGTCGTCTCCGGAGGAAGAAGAAGAAGAAGGGAGTTTCGCCTCAGGGTTCCCTCCGACGACCACCTGGAAGAGAGAGTAAGAGAGTGAGAGAGGTAAAGTGGGCGGCGATGTAAAGGAGGGAGTGGGGACAGGGCAGGGAGTAGTTACCCCTATTCGGTCCCAACACTCCCCCGTTTTCTTCTTCTCCCTTCATTTTCATAATCTTCTCCCTTCCCCGGCCCATAGTTTCAGCATGGATGTGCTTTGCGATGTATATGGCCGATCGTGGTCATTCCTCTCCATGAATAAAGAGTCATCGTTCGCGGGTTTCTTATTGCTTCCGTTGGCTTATGCCAGTGCGCATGGTGTGTTGTTCACTTTTTCTCCTTCGCCAGTGTCTTGGGGTCTTCGTGTCGATGTTGTTGTTCTGTACGACCCCTGGCCTTTGTGCTTGGCCTTGGGCCCAAGGGAATCTACTCTCCCCCTTTCTCGGGGCCTCACAAGCCCAATACCTTTCTCCCTGGCCTTCCTCCCTTCTCTAGCCCCAATCCCCCCGTTACTAACCAACGCCCCAGTTGGGTGAACCAGCACAAGATCCCCAGGCTCTAGCCCACTCAGTTGACCTCCCTTTAGCCTAGCCCCCCAGACACACCCCCATCCAGCCCTCCAGCGGCACGCCGTTTGGTGTCTTCCCCAACACGCTTTCTGTAAGCCCTTCGCCGGCACGCCTAATCTCCCCCTCACCGGTACACCCCTGCTGTCCTTCGCCGGCACACCCTTGATTCCCCCCTAGCCCGACACACCCCCGGCCAGTCCTAGGGAGGTTTCCTATCCCTCGTTGCTTTCGGGTTTTCGAGGTTTTATCAAAGGTGTTGCCGCCTTCGGGTGACCACCTCCAAATGTCGGGTACCGCCACTCCGTGTGGGCGCGTTCCCTTTCTCTCCCTTACGCTCGGGTTAAGGGGAGATGCTGTCGAATTTTCGTTAGAAGTAATAACACATTAAGGAGGCAAAAGGATGCAATGAACAAGTGGGACAACAACATATTACAAGGTAAAGGGAAGTAATGAATAAATGGAACGATCGGCAATAGAACACCCCAACCAAAATGAGGCACTGCAGGCAATATGAGAAGAATCGGATTAAACGACGATGCGGCAGACTAAACGCTCAACCTGTAAAGAAAAGGTCATGAGGAGAAATAAAAGTTGTGTAAAACTGCCTAAAAATCAAATAAAAGAAGAAAAGAAAAGCCTTAAAAATAAGTGGAGGAGGAGTGAACCTTCACCGGCACACCTATTCCAGCCCTCGCCAGTGCCCCCCCTACCAATGCCCCTTTTGACCCTTCCACGGCACACTCTCTTGCTACCTCCCCGGTACACCCTCTTTGAACCCTTCAGCAGCATACCTTCCTGGCCCTTCAGCGGCACACTCTTCCTTCGCCGGTACGCCTTTGCTATCCATTGCCGGCACACCTACTATTATCCTTCGCCGGTACACCCCTACTATCCTTCGCCGACACACCCCTTGACCTTCTTGGCCAACACGCCCTCCCTTTTTCCAGCGGTATGCCTCCTCCCTTTCACAAGCGGCACATGCACACCCAGCCCTCCAATGGCCCACTCTTCCAAATGAAAAATGTGTAAACAAAAATGCGTAAACAAAAAAAAAACTACAGTAGCATCAATGACCAAAATAGAAGGAATAATGACAGAAAATGCAATAGTAACAACGATAGTGAGAACAATAATAAAGGCAGCGATAAATATCTAAAAGAAAAATGTGGGCAGTAAATAGAGTAAATCTATCCCAAAAGATGCATAAAGGAGAATAAGCAACGAAATCATGAGAATAACGGTAATATTAAACATACGTAGAAATAATCCACACTACAGCCTCGTCTCTCCCCGTGACCCAGTGCGGAAGGAATAGTAATGCTGCCGCAGGTCGGGCTCGAGCCTCAGGGATTATCCGGACGTGGCCATGACCCGACCTCACCTCGGGCCGACATCCCGTTCAAATCGGACTTGCGTCTCAGTCCGGACCCTTTTCGAGCCATTATTGAAATTGCCGTGAACTCGGCAGACATTTGAACGGATTCGCCCCATCTTCCACCGCGCTTCTGTCACGGACCTTCATCCGAACATGAAAAGGTCCGCGAGTGACCAATACACATCAGCTACACAACCATCTGACAAGTCGCACACCCTTCGCAAGGGAACAACCAACACAGAGCCTCCATCGGCTCACGCAGCCATCTCGACAGACCGCAACCAGGACATTGGCTCAGCACCAAGAATCACCTCACACCTGGCAAGCTGAAAGCCAAACATATCACTGAGCCAACTCTTGTCAGAAGATAAACTTCGACAAAGCCCAGATCTTGTCCGGAAAGGCACACCTCATGATCCGCCACCCAAGGCCTCACTGGCACACGGCTCTCCCCACGCCCGAGCCCCAACAACCAGCATCTTCTGTCTGTGAACGACCATCCACTGGTCGCCAGATACACGTCAATAAGAAACCTCCATCGGCCTACCAGGCACGATCCAACTCACAATAGGCCATCCACTGACTCACACACAGATAATTACCACAACTCGAGCCACACTCCTCTCGGATTCCGCATCCGAGCTCTATCATCGCACTAACACGACTCTGTGGACATGCAAAATTGCACTCCCGTATGTCTCGACTAGTCCAGCATCAACAACCACATCAACTGAGGAATCTGTGAAGAAGGGAGGGCCATCCGGACCCCCCGAACACGCACACCCTGTCGTAAAGTTGTCTCAAGAGTCACGACGATGAAGAGAAATCAATCACCAAGAGCCCCACAATTCATGGGCCTCGAAGAAAATCAGATGGGTCACAACTCATGCTCGTAACGGTCTCAAAACCACCCATTTAGCCCTTCAACGGAACGCCCTTCAACGGCACGCCCTTCAGCGGCACGCCCCCTTGGGCCCTTCAGCAGCACGCCCCCTTTGGCCCTTCAACGGCACACCCTGAGGCCCCTTCAGCGGCACGCCCTGAGGCCCCTTCAGTGGCACGCCCCTAGTGGCCTTCAGCGGCACACCCCCTTTGGCCCTTCAATGGCACGCCCTGAGGCCCCTTCAGCGGCACACCCCCTTGGCCCTTCAATGGCACGCCCTGAGGCCCCTTCAGCGGCATGCCCTTTGGGCTCTTCAGCGGCACGCTTGCTGTGTCTTCCAACGGCACGCCCTTTTGGCCCTCCCGCGGCACACTTGTTGAACCCGCCAGCGGCACAGCGTTCAGGCATTTCAACGGAACCTCCGGCAGAGCAAATCTCGGGCCCATGCCCTACAGATCCTTGGCGCGCAGTGGGGTGTCCGAGGTGTCGGTCAGAGGTTGGGCCACGCAGGCTACTCCCCTGACATCCAGGACGGGGGAAGTCAAACCCCATCATGACCGGTAGCTTCCCGCTTCCGCTTGCCGTGCTCGAGCCCTCCCGCCGTGTAGGGTATAAAACCCCTCTTCTTCGGAGCACAAAAGGAGGAGGATGACGAAGGAGACAGAAAAGAGAGGGGGGATACCCGCCACGGGAGAGAGCCGTCGCCTCCGGAGGAAGAAGAAGAAGAGAAGAAGAAGAAGGGAGTTCCGCCTCAGGGTTCCCTCCGATGACCACCCGGAAGAGAGAGTAAGAGAGTGAGAGAGGGAAAGTGGGCTGTAATGAAAAGGAGGGAGTGGGGACAGGGCAGGGAGTAGTTACCCCTGTTCGGTCCCAATACTCCCCCGTTTTCTTCTTCTCCCTTCATTTTCATAATCTTCCCCTACCCATAGTTTCAGCATGGATGTGCTTTGCAATGTATATGGCCGGTCGTGGTCATTCCTCTCCATGAATAAAGAGTCACCGTTCGCGGGTTTCTTATTGTTTCCGTTGGCTTATGCCAGTGCACATGGTGTGTTGTTCACTTTTTCTCCTTCTCCGGTGTCTTGGGGTCTTCGTGTCGATGTTGTTGTTCTGTACGACCCTTGGCCTTTGTGCTTGGCCTTGGGCCCAAGGGAATCTACTCTCCCCCTTTCTCGGGGCCTCACAAGCCGAATACCTTTCTCCCTGGCCTTCCTCCCTTCTCTAGCCCCAATCCCCCCGTTACTAACCAACGCCCCCGTTGGGTGAACCAGCACAAGATCCCCAGGCTCTAGCCCACTCAGTTGACCTCCCTTTAGCCTAGCCCCCCCAGACACACCCCCACCCAGCCCTCCAGCGGCACGCCGTTTGGTGTCTTCCCCGGCACGCTTTCTGTAAGCCCTTCGCCGGCACGCCTAATCTCCCCCTCACCGGTACACCCCTGCTGTCCTTCGCCAGCACACCCTTGATTCCCCCCCAGCCCGACACACCCCCGGCCTGTCCTAGGGAGGTTTCCTATCCCTCGTTGTTTTCGGGTTTTCGAGGTTTTATCAAAGGTGTTGCCGTCTTCGAGTGCCCACCTCTAAATGTCGGGTTCCGCCACTCCGTGTGGGCGCGTTCCCTTTATCTCCCTTACGCTCGGGTCAAGGGGAGATGCTGTCGAATTTTCGTTAGAAGTAATAACACATTAAGGAGGCAAAAGGATGCAATGAACAAGTGGGACAACAACATATTACAAGGTAAAGGGAAGTAATGAATAAACGGAACGATCGGCTATAGAACACCCCAACCGAAATGAGGCACTGCAGGCAATATGAGAAGAATCGGATTAAACGACGATGCGACAGACTAAACGCTCAACCTGTAAAGAAAAGGTCATGAGGAGAAATAAAAGTTGTGTAAAACTGCATAAAAATCAAAGAAAAGAAGAAAAGAAAAGCCTTAAAAATAAGTGGAGGAGGAGTGAACCTTCACCGGCACACCTATTCCAGCCCTCGCCGGTGCCCCCCTACCAATGCCCCTTTTGACCCTTCCACGGCACACTCCCTTGCTGCCTCCCCAGTACACCCTCTTTGAACCCTTCAGCGGCATACCTTCCTGGACCTTCAGCGGCACACTCTTCCTTCGCCGGTACGCCTTTGCTATCCTTCGCCGGCACACCTACTATTATCCTTCGCCTGTACACCCCTACTATCCTTCGCCGGCACACCCCTTGACCTTCTTGGCCGACAAGCCCTCCCTTTTTCCAGCGGTACGCCTCCTCCCTTTCACCAGCGGCACATGCACACCCAGCCCTCCAATGGCCCACTCTTCCAAATGAAAAATGTGTAAACAAAAATGAGTAAACAAAAAAAACTACAGTAGCATCAATGACCAAAACAGGAGGAATAATGACAGAAAATGCAATAGTAACAACGATAGTAAGAACAATAATAAAGGCAGCGATAAATATCTAAAAGAAAAATGTGGGCAGTAAATAGAGTAAACCTATCCCAAAAGATGCATAAAGGAGAATAAGCAACGAAATCATGAGAATAACGGTAATATTAAACATACGTAGCAATAATCCACACTTCAGCCTCGTCTCTCCCCGTGACCCAGTGCGGAAGGAATAGTAATGATGCCCTTGCAGGCCGGGCTCGAGCCTCAGTGATTATCCGGACGTGGCCATGACCCGACCTCGCCTCGGGCTGACATCCCGTTCAAATCGGACTTGCGTCTCAGTCCGGACCCTTTTCGAGCCATTATTGAAATTGCCGTGAACTCGGCAGATATTTGAACGGATTCGCCCCGTCTTCCACCGCGCTTCTGTCACGGACCTTCATCCGAACATGAAAAGGTCCGCGAGTGACCAATACACATCAGCTACACAACCATCTGACAAGTCACACACCCTTCACAAGGGAACAACCAACACAAAGCCTCCATCGGCTTACGCAGCCATCTCGACAGACCGCAACCAGGACATCGGCTCAGCACCAAGAATCACCTCACACCTGGCAAGCTGAAAGCCAGACATATCACTGAGCCAACTCTTGTCAGAAGATAAACTTCGACAAAGCCCAGATCCTGTCCGGAAAGGCACACCTCATGATCAGCCACCCAAGGCCTCGCTGGCACACGACTCTCCCCATGCTCGAGCCCCAACAACCAGCATCTTCTGTCTGTGAACGACCATCCACTGGTCGCCAGATACACGTCAACGAGAAACCTCCATCGGCCTACCAGGCACGATCCAATTCACAACAGGCCATCCGCTGACTCACACACAGACAATTACCACAACTCGAGCCACACTCCTCTCGGATTCCGCATCCGAGCTCGATCATCGCACCAACATGACTCTGTGGACATGCAAAATTGCACTCCCGTATGTCCCGACTAGTCCAACATCAACAACCACATCAACTGAGGAAACTGTGAAGAAGGGAGGGCCATCCGGACCCCTCGAACATGCACACCCTGCCGTAAAGCTGTCTCAAGAGTCACGACAGTGAAGAGAAATCAATCACCAAGAGCCCCACAATTCATGGGCCTCGAAGAAAATCAGATGGGTCACAACTCATGCTCGCAACGGGCTCAAAACCACCCACTTAGCCCTTCAACGGCATGCCCTTCAACAGCACGCCCTTCAGCGGCACGCCCCCTTGGGCCCTTCAGCGGCACGCCCCCTTGGGCCCTTCAGCGGCACGCCCCCTTTGGCCCTTCAATGGCACCCCCTGAGGCCCCTTCAGTGGCACGCCTCTAGTGGCCTTTCAACGGCACGCCCCCTTGGGCCCTTCAACGGCACGCCCTGAGGCCCCTTCAGCGGCACGCCCTTTGGGCTCTTCAGTGGCACGCTTGCCGTGTCCTCCAACGGCACGCCCTTTTGGCCCTCCCGCGGCACACTTGTTGAACCCGCCAGCGGTACAACGTTCAGGCATTTCAACGGCACCTCCGGCAGACCAAATCTCGGGCCCATGCCCTACAGATCCTTGGCGCGCAGTGGGGTGTCCGAGGTGTCGGCCAGAGGTTGGGCCACACAGGCTACTCCCCTGACATCCAGGACGGGAGAAGTCAAACCCCATCATGACCGGTAGCTTCCCGCTTCCGGCTGCCGTGCTCGAGCCTTCCCGCCGTGTAGGGTATAAAACCCCTCTTCTTCGGAGCACAAAAGGAGGAGGACGAAGGAGACAGAAAAGAGAGGGGGGAGACCCGCCACTGGAGAGAGCCGTCGCCTCCGGAGGAAGAAGAAGAAGAGAAGAAGAAGAAGGGAGTTCCGCCTCAGGGTTCCCTCCGACGACCACCCGGAAGAGAGAGTAAGAGAGTGAGAGAGGGAAAGTGGGCTGCGATGTAAAGGAGGGAGTGGGGACAGGGCAGGGAGTAGTTACCCCTGTTCGGTCCCAATACTCCCCCGTTTTCTTCTTCTCCCTTCATTTTCATAATCTTCCCCTTCCCTTGCCCATAGTTTCAGCATGGATGTGCTTTGCAATGTATATGGCCGGTCGTGGTCATTCCTTTCCATGAATAAAGAGTCACCGTTCGTGGGTTTCTTATTGCTTCCGTTGGCTTATGCCAGTGCGCATGGTGTGTTGTTCACTTTTTCTCCTTCTCCGGTGTCTTGGGGTCTTCGTGTCAATGTTGTTGTTCTGTACGACCCCTGGCCTTTGTGCTTGGCCTTGGGCCCAAGGGAATCTACTCTCCCCCTTTCTCGGGGCCTCACAAGCCCAATACCTTTCTCCCTCACCTTCCTCCCTTCTCTAGCCCCAATGCCCCCGTTACTAACCAACGCCCCAATTGGGTGAACCAGTACAAGATCCCCAGGCTCTAGCCCACTCAGTTGACCTCCCTTTAGCCTAGCCCCCCAGACACACCCCCACCCAGCCCTCCAGCGGCACGCCGTTTGATGTCTTCCCCGGCACGCTTTCTGTAAGCCCTTCGCCGGCACGCCTAATCTCCCCCTCGCCGGTACGCCCCTACTATCCTTCGCCGGCACACCCTTGATTCCCCCCAAGCCCGACACACCCCCGGCCAGTCCTAGGGAGGTTTCATATCCCTCGTTGCTTTCGGGTTTTCGATGTTTTAACAAAGGTGTTGCCACCTTCGGGTGCCCACCTCCAAATGCCGGATTCCGCCACTCTGTGTGGGCGCATTCCCTTTATCTCCCTTACGCTCGGGTCAAGGGGAGATGCTGCTGAATTTTTGTTAGAAGTAATAACACATTAAGGAGGCAAAAGTATGCAATGAACAAATGGGACAACAACATATTACAAGGTAAAGGGAAGTAATGAATAAACGGAACGATCGGCTATAGAACACCCCAACCGAAATGAGGCACTGCAGGCAATATGAGAAGAATCAGATTAAACGACGATGCGGCAGACTAAACGCTCAACCTGTAAAGAAAAGGTCATGAGGAGAAATAAAAGTTGTGTAAAACTGCAAAAAAATCAAAGAAAAGAAGAAAAGAAAAGCCTTAAAAAGAAGTGGAGGAGGAGTGAATCTTCACCGGCACACCTATTCCAGCCCTCGCCGGTGCCCCCCCTACCAATGCCCCTTTTGACCCTTCCACGGCACACTCCATTGCTGCCTCCCCGGTACACCCTCTTTGAACCCTTCAGCGGCATACCTTCTTCGCCCTTCAGCGGCACACTTTTCCTTCATCGGTACGCCTTTGCTATCCTTCGCCGGCACACCTACTATTATCCTTCACCGGTACACCCCTTGATGGGGGCATCTCTCGCCCTTCATATTTTTTTACACTTCGATTGCTTGCTAGCATAGCTCCATTGTGTCCGTCATATTTCTCTAAGTCGAGTCATGTAATTTTCATATTTTCTTTGAGTCATAATCATGTAATTTTCCTTTTTATTTGAGTCTTGTACCTAGGTTAATGAGTCATTTCCCTAAGTTTGAGTCTCATTAGGCTAATGAGTTTGCTATTGGGCCTATTTCTTTGGGCTAGGCCCATGGGCGCCCCTCCTTCCTTCGGTTATTTGTTAGTGTGTTAAATGTCAGGGTCTTTTGTGAAAATGTGGGTTGCCTATATATAGGACCCCATTTCCCCCATTTGTAATCAATCAATGAGTCAATCAATCAATGAAATTTGAGTTTTCTAGTGTCCCCATTTTCCTTTTGGTGAGAAACCATTATTGGGTGAGAAGCCCTCTCTTTTTCCCCCCCTCTCTCTTCTCTCTCTCTCCCTCCAAGGGGAATTCGCCCCCCTCCTCTCTCTCCTCCCTTCCCAACCACCTCCATTCCCCACCTAACCCAATAAAGTCTCTTCCCTTCCCCATAACCCTCATCAATACCCCACCCCTTCCCAATACCCCCTCCACCAATCCTCACCTCACCTCCCAACCCCCAACTACCCCTCCCACTTTCCCAAGCACCCTTCCCACTACCCCAAGCACCACTCCACCTCCTTAGGCCATTTGAATTCAAGTTTCTCCTTCCCTCCACAGCCCTAGGTCGCCCAAGCCCCTCCCCCTTTGGTTAGGGTCGCCCCCCCCTCTCTCTCATCTCCACCATTCTTCCTTGCTCCTCTCCATCACCTCTCAGCCCTAGTTCGCAGTTGAAGACCTACAGAAGACCAGCAACTTGCAGCAGAGACTCCGACCACATCCCAGCGAGTTTGAAGACCCAAGAGCTATCCACGGAAGCATCTTCCTGTCTTCTTCGCAACGGAAGTGGTTTCATCTTCATCCGAGCTGTGTGCTGCCCGGGAGCTCCGTTCTCCCACAACTGCATAGAGCTGCCCCTGCTGAGTATCAGAACCGGAGTAGAAGCTTCACCACGACGAACCTTGAAAGAATCAGTTCAAGAGTTCTTCTGTAAAGTTCTTCCTCGCCCTGTGTACTTTCAGAATCAAGAAGCGAAACTTCGATCGGCATTCGTGATCTAGAGTTATCAACTTTCTCCCTCAGCTACGCGGGTCTGCTACCCACAGTCTGCACCGACCTATCATCATTGTTCAGAGTACCCTAGTCTCCTCTGACATTGTTTGGCTTTCCTGTCAGTTTTTATGCGAAGAGGACTCATCCATGGTTCCAACGACTCTGACGGTGCTTGAGTTTGAGTTCGGGAGATGTCGATGCATCCTCTGCAACCTGCTGTTGGAAACCAGGAGCTGCCAGTCCGAGACTCTGCCTCCCTGTTCGGGCCTCCACCCAGACCAGCATCGGCAACAGAAGAAATTAAAAAAAATTGGATGACTTCCCCGGCCTCCTACGAAGATTTTCCAGGTGGTTTTGTCCCCAACAAAATTTGGTAGCAGTTGCAGCGGTCAATTCTTCAGTCCCCTATCAGCACTCACAGAACTGGACAGATTCTGCATCGGCTTCTTCTCTTGTGTTTTCATCGCTTTCTCCCCTCCCCGCTTGGCCGGCTGAAGGCCCCTCCCTGTGTGGAGGTAGTAATTGGGTGTATTCTTTGGTTTCCCTTCCCCAAGATCCCCCCCCCCCCCTTGCATGGGGTGTAGTGCATGTCATTTAAAATTTCAGGTCGAAGCTTCTCCGGCGCGGCGTGCGGGTAAGCCCACGCTTCCTCGCTCGCCCTCGTCTCCGGCCGGGATCGGTGTCTTCACACCGATCAGGTGAGCCACTGCACACTCCTCTTTGCTTAAATTCCCTTGCTTAATTAGTATCGCATCTTAGTGCCGTCGGTGGTAAGTGGAGCGCCCGAACCTGAATTTTTCTTATGATTGAGTGACTACCGTGGGTGAGTTGCGAGAGAGCCATTAACACCCACGCCCTCGGCGTGCTGGCCGCCTACAAGAGTGGGCATCCTAAGACCTTTGAGAGGTCCAATCCAAAGCTAGCCAACCCCGGAGCAGCTAGGGCCCGTCCCGGACCCTCACCACTATCACCGGTTTGCCTACGGGCACGAGAGTGCGCTTAGCAGGTGAGTCCGCCCGAGTGAGGTCACCGGTTCGCGTGTTGGTTCCTTGCTAGGTCCAAGGGTCATTTGATTGTGTGACTATCACCCCAAGGTGGTGTCACATCAAGTGGTATTAGAGTAAGTTCACAACTTGTCTCTTTCAAGTTGGTCCTAGGCCATGTTTATGTATTTAGAGTCCTCGGTTGCATCTCCCATGTCCACTAGAATGGCCACTTCATACCCGTCATATCCATCCCCATCAACTTTCCCAAGAAGCCCAAATCCTCATGGAAGTTCCATTGCCAACAAAGTGGGTAGCAACACGTCTATCATAGAAGCCCTACCTAATGTCCTTAATCGGCTTGAAGATATCTTGTCTCGACTCGACCGACTTGAAGGAAATAGCCGTGCACCAAGAGTGAATGAGAGTGACCTTTGGGGAAATCTAGAAACCATATTTTTAGAACACTTGAAAATGAAAACCCCCGCCTTTGATGGATCCAACAGCCCAAGCTTTTACCTAGATTGGGAGATTTCCCTAGACCAATTCTTTAAAAGTTACCCCTTGAACGAAGGAAGGAGAATGAGGCTAGCCAAGGCACACCTCTCCAAACAAGCTAAAACTCATTGGTTAGTTGTGGAAGGTTTAAGAAGGATCCGCAGGGAGGCCCCCATTAGCACTTGGGATGAGATGAAGGTCGAGCTTAGGAAAACCTACACTCTCCAACCCTCTCCCTCCTACTCAAATCACAAAAGCCCAAGGAGCACTTCAACACCTTCATCCCCACCCGGTCAATCCAAGACCCCAATCACCCATTCCCCACCACTTCCCATCTCTCCAACCCCAACCACTACATTTACACCCCACCTCCAAGTCCACACCACAACCATAGGTCCCCCTACCCAATTGAGCCCCATGGCCAACTCTCTACCTAGGCCCATAGTAACCCCCACCACTACCTCTCCATCACCCCCAAAAAGGGACACCCCTCCCAAAACCCATCAACCCAAACCCCTTCAACCCACCCATCTTCCTCTCCCTACCCCAATCCAATCCCCACCAAAGCCTCCACTACTACAATTACCTATTCTAACCCAAGTTTCCCACTACCTACCACCTCGGATACACCATGCCCCAATCATCACCACACCCTTAAAAGCCCCTCTCACCTCCTTGGAAGAAGAACCCATACCCCACCCCATAATGGTGAACACTCCAAACCCACTCTCCACCTTGGAGGAAACCCAAGTCCAAGTTGAAGAAGAAACGACACACGAGGGTCTTCGCCTTATATCACCATCTCTAGTTGGAGTCAATCTCATCTTAGGGGAACCCCTTGTTAGTTGGCTAAAGGAGAGCCCAATAAGAGAGATCACGGCCCACGATTTCCCACCCATGAAGGAAAATCATCCCATAGTGCCCATCTCCTCTTATCACACCACGATCCAAGCATCTTATCAAGTAGAGACCTTCGAGGATTTTCTTAGAGGCTTAGCTTGTCAAATTGAGTTCACTAGCATGTTGACCCCTATGACCGAACAACCTAGGAGCCTTGGCCTCCTACACCATTGCATTGGGTCAATCACCTCGGTCTATATCATTGGTTGCTACACTAGCGACCTCCTTTTCCTTCTCCCTATGGTAGAAGAACCCATCTCGATCCACTCCCCTACCATTGAGATCCCAAATACTTTGATCGGCCAACCCACTAGAAACCTTGGCCTAATTACATTGGAGGAGGATGACTCACAATTTGGGAACCTTGAAGACATAGAGTTCCTCCCTCTAGGAAGACCTTTCCACGACCCCTTTGATCCCTTCCTATGGGAGTCTAGTTCCCTATGTGACCCACCCACCCTACTCACCACCCACCTTTCCCTATCCCAACCCACCATGTCTGACCCAATCCACCCCATCCTAGACCCGGGTGACACCTTGGGAGTCATGACCTTGGGCCACATATCCCTAGGTAATAAGGTTTTGCCCCACCCCATTATGACCACCTTCTTAGATCTATTCGATCCTTTCCAATGAGAGTTCAAGGGTTGTCTCACACATATACACATGGAAGTCACCTTTGGGAAAAGCATGCATGTGTCTAGGCTTACTACACCAATTGGCATGAACATTATGTTGGGTCCATTCATTCATATCACCCACATGCCAAGTAGAAAGCATGAGTGGTCCAAATTCGGATGTAATGGTCCACCTTCACTCATCATGGGTTAAAGACATGATAGGAGCATTCAAGGATGTCCAGGTCCCCCGACATTTGTCACCACCATTCATGACCGGATCACCTACGGATGCCCCGGCCCTCCGACCTTTGCTAGGATGTCTATGCATGATAGAGCCACATATGGTTGCCCCGGCCCACCAAGGCCCATCAAGGTCCATATGGCGTCATGGCATTATAGGTCCATCTATGGGTGTCCTGGTCCACCTTTGCACACCATACTTTTCACACCAACATCGCATCATAGTGCATGGCATGTGCATCCCAGCAAGCATTCAGCAACGAGCGGTGAGGTTCATAATGAGCGGGCAAAAACTCGTAAGTGCCACTTTGAATTCCAAGTAAGCAACCTTATGATGGTGGGTTTGGAATGGCTCTACCTTAGGGCCACCTCCAAATCGAGGGCACGAGGACTTGGACCTTTCATGTTCCAAGTGGCTTTGGCAACATGGGTTACGGGTTGGATTTACTCATGGGATTTTGGGATATATCTCACTTTTCACGTAACGGATCTAGCACCCTCTAAGGGCACCGCGGTAGATCCTAGTGAGCACCTTGAACCTACCCCCATCTTTGTGAGCGACACCCTCGGAGAGCTTCCACATAACAACTTGAGAGTCCGACGTGCGCACACGGAGGCAATATTGGGTAAGCAAGGTACTATAATCGGCAAGAGGGTGTGTCCAAGCCACCTTGAGAAGTTGAAGCGCCGTCCCTTGGTTGCGAACGCGAGGTTGAGTTGGAGGTTGTAGCTTGCTCGGAGTTGCGTTGGAGGACCTCTTCCCCGGCATGACTCATACTCGACGGAGTCGAGTTCTTCGCACCCCGGGGGTATGATGGGGGCATCTCTCGCCCTTCATATTTTTTTACACTTCGATTGCTTGCTAGCATAGCTCCATTGTGTCCGTCATATTTCTCTAAGTCGAGTCATGTAATTTTTATATTTTCTTTGAGTCATAATCATGTAATTTTCCTTTTTATTTGAGTCTTGTACCTAGGTTAATGAGTCATTTCCCTAAGTTTGAGTCTCATTAGGCTAATGAGTTTGCTATTGGGCCTATTTCTTTGGGCTAGGCCCATGGGCTCCCCCCTTCCTTCGGTTATTTGTTAGTGTGTTAAATGTCAGGGTGATGGGGGCATCTCTCACCCTTCATATTTACCGGTTGTTCACCGGCATGGTTCCATTATGTCCGTCACATTTTTCTGATTCAGTTCATGTAATTTTCATATTTTCTTTGAGTCATAATTATGTAATTTTCATTTTATTTGAGTCATGTCCCTAGGTCTTGCATTTATTTTCCTAAGTTTGAGTGTCATTAGATTGTTTAGTGTGCTATTGGGCCCAATTCATTGGGCTTGGCCCATGAGCCCCCCTACCCCTTCGGTTATTTGTTATTAAGTCTTTTGTCAGGGTCTTATTGTAAAATGTGGGTTTCCTATATATAGGGCCCCATTTCCTTCATTTGAAGGGAATGAATCAATGAATGAAAAAAACTTACCATTTTGAGAGTTTACACTTCTTATCTAGTGGAGAGATTCCATTTTTTGGGTGAGAAACCCTAGGGGAGAGATTCCCCACCCTTCCCTCTCTTAATCTCTCTTTTTTACTCCACTTTCTCTCTCCTCAACACCCAAATTCGAATTTTCTTCTCTCTCCTCCCTTCCCAACCACCTCCACTCCCCACCTACCCCATTTAAGCCTCTTCCCATTCCCCACAACCCTCATCAATACTCCACCCCCCCCAAGACCCCCTCCACCAATCCTCTCCTCACCATCTAACCCCCAACTACCCCTCCCACTTTCCTAAGCACCCTTCCCACTACCCCAAGCACCCCTTCCCTTCCCCAACACAACCCCCGCATTCCCAAGACAAAAAATTAACCCCACCCTTAAACCTATTTTCGAATATCCTTTCCCTCTCTCCATTCCAACCAAATTCGCAGCCCCCACTACCACCATCTATTGGACCCTCTTCTAGACCTTATTCTCCACCTCCCACACCTTAGAACACCCCCTCCAAGACCCCCTTACAACCAGGGGTCACTCCCACACTCATCTATCCCCTTCCCCTTCTTCTTTCTTGGTCATTGGAAGCTACTTCGAAGTTGCAGTTTGCTGTCCAGAGGTTGCAGATGAACCAGCAACTTGCAGCGGCCACCACAACTTCCTCCGGATGAGTTTGAAGACCCAAGAGCCATCATCGGAAGCGTCTACCAGTCTCCTTCGCAATAGAAGTGGTTTCATCTTCTTCCGATCTCCGAGCCGTCCAGGAGGTCCATTCTCCCACAACTGCGCAGTTCTACCTCGGCTGAGGACCTGAGCCAGATTAGAAGCTCTGCCACGACGAACTCCGAAGGAATCAATCCATGAGTTCTTCTTCAAAGTTCTTCATCGCCCAGTCTACTTCCAAAATCAAGAAACATAACTTCATTCAGCATTCGTGATCCAGAGTTCTCATTTTTCTCCCTCAGCTACGCAGATCTGCTACTCATAGTCTGCACCGACCAGTCGCTATTGTTCTGCATCCCCTAGTCTTCTCCGACATCGGTTGGCTTCCCCATCCATTTTTCTGTGAAGAGGACTCGTCCACGATTCCAACGACTTTGACGGCGCTTGATTCCGAGGTCGGGAGCTGCCGGGGCATCCTCTGCAACCTGCTGTTGGAAACCAGGAGCTAGCTCTGCAGAGATCCTGATCCGGAGAGAAAGCTTCACCACGACAAACCCTGGAGGAATCAGGCCACGATCTCTTCTGCAAAGTTCTTCCTCTCCCTGTCTACTTTCAGAACCAAGAAGCGGAACTCCGTTCGGCATCTTTCAGCAGAAGTTACCAATTTTCTTCCTCAGGCGTTCGACTCTGCTTCCCACTGTCTGCATCGACCACTCCTCACTTTTATGAGTCCTCTGATCTTCACCGGCATCTTTTGGCATCTCCGTTTGTTCTGATGTAAAGAGGACTCACCCACGGTTCCAACGGTTCCAACGGAGACTGATTCGGAGTTCAGGAACGGTCGGGGCAGCCGCGTCTTCCTGCTATTGATAGTCTGTTGTAGATAGTCCGAGATTCAGCAACCCTGTTCGTACTCCCGCCCAGGCCGCCAGCGACCCCTGAAGAAATTGGAAAAATTCAGAGGCACTCCTGTTCCAGAGACGAAGAGATCCCCACTGGTCTCACCCTCAGAGAAATTCCAGAGAGAGTTCTGCGGCCTCCACACCCTCTATCTGTCAGCTATTACAGAGAGAAGGCTGATTCGGTGTCATCACTTCTTCATCACTCTTAGCACTAGTTTCCCCTCCCCGCTTGGCCGGCTGAAGGCCCCTCCCTGTGTGGAGGTAGTGTTTGGATGTAACTATCATCTTCCCTTCCCCACGATCCCCCCCTTGCATGGGGTGTAGTGTTGTAATAGCTTAAACAGGTCAAGCTACCCCGGCGCGGCGTGTGGGGAACCCACGCTTCCCCGCTCGCCCTCGTCTCCGAGCGGGACCGGTTTCTTCAAACCGGTCGAGTGAGTGCTCCAAAACTTTGCTCTAATTCATGCTTGTTCTTTCAATATTAGTTCATAAACTCCGCTGGCCGTGACGAGAACCCGATCCTTAAGCTCATTTGCTATAAGTGATCATCGTGGGAAGAGAGTGGAACCCGTGCCCTTTGGCACTTCGTCGGACCCTTGATTTGGGCAGCTGTACCCTTGGGGAATCAAACCTTGGCCTTGCTGGCCCTCTACCAGCAAGGGTCTAGCCCACACAACCTCCCCTTGGCATTGCCAAGTTACCTCGGGTCTTAGTGAGCATCGGGTGAGCGGTTGCTATTATCGGTCCGTTTTTGAATGCTTAATTGTGCTTGCTTGTTGAGTCCTAGGTTGTGTCACATCACAGGGTCTTTTGTGAAAATGTGGGTTGCCTATATATAGGACCTCATTTCCCCCATTTGTAATCAATCAATGAGTCAATCAATCACGCCAAAATTGTAGATCGTGATAAATCCACACATGAGATGATGCATCATACCTCCCCTTCAAAGCGATGGTGGGGACCCAGCAAAGGGAATTGAGATGAAGACCCAGCAAAGGGACATTTTCAAGTAATCAGCCTAAGCGGCTTCAAAGAGAATAAAGTACTCAATTTGGAGTGGAATATCTCATGTCAACTCAATCAAGAGCGAGTGGCCTTCATTATCGCCATAATATGAAGATTTTCAGCATGAAGCTCAAAGTCCTACATGATGCATGCTGGGCTAAAAGAAAAAGATAAGACAAACTAAAAGATAGAAAATAATCAAGGATAATATTGTTAAGCCATCCAGATTTGGTCAAGAATCCAGATCTCTGAGTTGACACCAAGCCGAAGCCCGTTTGTCCGCGCATCAACCCAGAAAGTGGAACCATCGTCCCAAACCTTCAACGACTCAACGGCCTATCCGTGTGATCAAGACTCCCCTGGAACTATCACTGTTTTTGATAAAGGGGAACTCAAATTCCAGGTTCATCAGAACCACAAGGTCCTTGATATGTTATAATAGCGTAGAATACCATATAGTAATAATGCTTACAAGAACAACATGATGTTACGTCCACAGTGATCCGGGCATCTTGATTGATTGACTCATTAATTGATTACAAATGATAATTGTCATGAGGCGCGATAATTACATGATGCATGGCCGCAGCGGGCGTTGGTGGACGGGAAGGAGGTTTGTGTAAGACCGCCTGGTCATTAGTGAGGTGATGGCTACTCTCGGTCGGAGGGGGATTAGAGGAGGAAGAGGGAACGGACTTCCCCTTCAAAGTGGCCTGAACTGCCTGCCGCTGGGACTCATCTAACTGAGACAAAGCTTGAATTAAATTGGTGACATTAATGGATGGGGAAGAATTCCCGGAGGTATTGGAAGGCACAGCCTGAGAAGAGGGCTCAACCTCTTTGGAAGTGGTGTCAACCACATGAACTTGCGGATAACGGGAATGAGGAGGGTAATTTCCCTCATGATAGATGGAATCTTGGAGGGGGATTTCATATTGACCAAAAACATTCTCATCCTCATCATCATATGAATACCCGTAGCCCTCCATGTTGATGATCTTACCTGAACGGAGTTGCATGCTTAAAAAGAGAGAGAGCTTATGAAGGAATTATCACAATCAACCACACAATCAAAACAAGCTTAAGCAAATCAACCCAACCAAGTTTATGCAATCAAGTTGAGATGAGCGCAAGATTTTAGTGTTATCTTGAGATTAGAGTGGATTAATTTGCAGAATAATTCACTCCTTTTGCAAAGTGAAACCTAGTTTTGGATCCAAGTGTAGCCTCCGTGTCAACTAGGTTCTTTCTCTTTTCTCACCAACGATAGGTTCTTCTAAACTCCGGGCACTTCAAAGGTACAACCTGCCCAACGTCCGTGAGGGAATCCACGGGTGCGGGGACTTATGGAGGTCTTGGAAAAGGGATTTCCGGTCCAAAGAGACGGAATGCTCAATGGAGGGTTGTCCCGATTCCAAGAGAGGTGTGTGGAATCCTAGTGTAGAGAGAGGAGGTCTCTCAACCAAATGCCACAAAAATGCAGGGTAATATGAGCCAATCACAGCAATGCAATCAAATGATCAATATAAGCATGAACCCAGCATGAAAAACCACAGACAGGAGGGTTGTGTAAACCCGCAGGAAAGAGACGACCTGGCAACGGTCGCTACCAACAAAATAGACGACAGCGTGGCTGTCGTGAATCGCTGTGGTGGCCCACAGGCAGTGCAAAAAAACACGCGCCTTGGTGTGAGGCGCGTAATGTGAAAAGGATGCCTTTATAAAGGCGCGTAATCCTGTTCTTGTTCCTGTTCTTGCGGCCCCTGCGCGGGCTCTAACCCTCTCTGTGGAAAAATGCGGTGGAATATCCGTCCACTGCGGAGCGGCGCCACGCCTTGACGTGTCTCTGTCGGGGCAAGTGTGGATGGAGGGTTAGAAGAAGAAGAGGGTGTGTTAGTGTTGATAAGCGGTGGAGGAGTGTTTGAAGAAGGAGCCCCCACAGTGGGTGTTGATGAAGAGTTCAATGAAGATGCCCCCGTAGGAGGCGTAGGAGTAGGAAGGGATACCCGGATGCGGGGGGAATTGGTGGGGGGTGGAATGAGAAGAGTTCTGGGTACAAAAGGTGGTGGAACCGATGGTGGGGGGATCCTTGCCGGTGAAGGAGTAGTGGTGGCGGGTGCAGTGGGCGTTGGCGATGGGCGGATGAGGAGTGGCCTAGGTGGCAGTGGCGAAGGGTTGGTGGTGGATGGGTTTTGTTGTGGCGTAGGCTGTGGAGGTGGTAAGCGTGTAAGAAGAGGGCGAACCGGCAAGGTTGGAGAATTGGTGGTAGGAGGTGGATTAACGGGGCACAGAAGGGATCGGCCCATTTGGGGAGCAGCAGAAGAAGAAAGGGTGCGCAAGAGGCGCGGATGTTGATTTTGATTGTGATTAAATACCCCGACAGAGGCGTTTTCTTCATGCCATCCCTGCCCTCTCTCCACCTCATGGAGAGACGTGACAGGGTTCATGTGCTGGTTTGGCGGGTGCTCCGGCAGTGGATTGTGGACGATCCCCATATCGTGCTGAGGCGCTGGAGCTTGTTGTTGCTGCTGTGGAGCTGGTTGCTGTGGCTGCTGAGCCTGTTGCTGCTGAGGAGACCTTCTTTCTTTCATGGTGGCGATGAACTGTCTCATCTCATCCCAATTGATGCCACCCTGGTCATTTAGGTCATAAATGTAATCTCTGAAGTGGAAGCAACGATCAAGGTTGTGACCAGGTGCACGATAGAAAGCGCAGTAACGGGATGTGTCGACATTAGCAGGCCACGCTGTTCTTTCCCTTGGTAACATGAGCAAATTGGTGGCCATTAAAGCATTGAAAATATCCGGGAGACTTTCTGGTAGTGGAGGATAGTGGTCCCTTTTGGGGCCAAGTGGTGGTCTCCGTTGTTGTTGTTGGCCATAGTTGGTAGGTGGTGGTACTGTTGCGGAGCTGGAGGGTCAGCGCGGGGCGCTTGGTTTTGCGGTGAAGCAAAGGAATGTTGGGGTGCGAATTGGCGTTGCGGAGTGGAGTTGAAATGGGGGTTTTGTGGTGGAGGTGGGTTAGGCCGTGGGTGAGATTGATGGTGGGGGTGGCCAACTACACCAACTTGCTCGTTTGCGATTGTGCCCTCAGTCGTGGGCCCGCTGTTGTTGACATTCATGCTTTTTTTAAATAGCCGTGGCTTCGGCTCAAACATGCCCATAATGGGCGAATCCTTCATCTGTGTCTGAATATAAAGAGCTCTTTCATAGAGCTCCTCCATGGTTGTTAATCTGTTCATGGCCAGGATGTGCCGGAACTGAGGAGTTGCATTGGAAATTATCATCTTAACTTGTTCTTGTTCCGCCAAAGTGTCCTTCAACTTCTCGGCCATTGAACGCTACCTATCAGCAAATATGATGAAGTCCTCCTCTGGCTTCATTTTCTTTGCAACCAGATCTGTGACTGAGAGGGAAGGTCCGACCCGGTCTCTATACTTCTGCAAGAACTTCTTTTGAACAATATCAAAATCGCTGGCATCAGCAGGATCCAACGAATAGAACCATTCAAGGGCTGGCCCCTCTAGAGATCTCCTAAATAAATAGGCCAAAGAGGCCTTGTTGTCTTGCCAGAAGGAGGTCTCGTACATAAAATCCTTCAAATGAATGAAAGGATTACCAGTCCCATTATATCGTCGAAAATTCGACATCTCAGATGGTGGCAGGTGGAAAACTGGCAGTGTGGGGAGGGAAATTTTTGGGGCGTTCTTGGCCGTAGTGACTTTCTTAAGTTGCTCTTCCATGCTAGCCAACTTCTGAAGCAGTAGAATATTAGTATCAGACTCGACTGGGGCCGGATTTTGAATGAAAGAATGCGGTATAGGCGTCCGTAGAATTCGTGGAGGTTGGAGAGGTTGAGGCCTAACTGCTGAGTAGCTCGCCTGTTGGGCCGGCATGGCCGCAGCAGGCGTTGGTGGACGGGAAGGAGGTTTGTGTAAGACCGCCTGGTCATTAGTGAGGTGATGGCCACTCTCGGCCGGAGGGGGATTAGAGGAGGAAGAGGGAACGGACTTCCCCTTCAAAGCGGCCTGAACTGCCTGCCGCTGGGACTCATCTAACTGAGACAAAGCTTGAATTAAATTGGTGACATTAATGGATGGGGAAGAATTCCCGGAGGTATTGGAAGGCACAGCCTGAAAAGAGGGCTCAACCTCTTTGGAAGTGGTGTCAACCACATGAACTTGCGGATAACGGGAATGAGGAGGGTAATTTCCCTCATGATAGATGGAATCTTGGAGGGGGATTTCATATTGACCAAAAACATTCTCATCCTCATCATCATATGAATACCCGTAGCCCGCAATGTTGATGATCTTACCTGAACGGAGTTGCATGCTTAAAAAGAGAGAAAGCTTATGATGGAATTATCACAATCAACCACCCAATCAAAACAAGCTTAAGCAAATCAACCCAACCAAGTTTATGCAATCAAGTTGAGATGAGCGTAAGATTTTAGTGTTATCTTGAGATTAGAGTGGATTAATTTGCAGAATAATTCACTCCTTTTGTAAAGTGAAACCTAGTTTGGATCCAAGTGTAGCCTCCGTGTCAACTAGGTTCTTTCTCTTTTCTCACCAACGATAGGTTCTTCTAAACTCCGGGCACTTCAAAGGTACAACCTGCCCAGCGTCCGTGAGGGAATCCACGGGTGCGGGGACTTATGGAGGTCTTGGAAAAGGGATTTCCGGTCCAAAGAGACGGAATGCTCAATGGAGGGTTGTCTCGATTCCAAGAGAGGTGTGTGGAATCCTAGTGTAGAGAGAGGAGGTCTCTCAACCAAATGCCACAAAAATGCAGGGTAATATGAGCCAATCACAGCAATGCAATCAAATGATCAATATAAGCATGAACCCAGCATGAAAAACCACAGATAGGAGGGTTCTGTAAACCCGCAGGAAAGAGACGACCTGGCAACGGTCGCTACCAACAAAATAGACGACAGCGTGGCTGTCGTGAATCGCTGTGGTGGCCCACAAGCAGTGCAAAAAAACACGCGCCTTGGTGTGAGGCGCGTAATGTGAAAAGGACGCCTTTATAAAAGGGCGTCAAATATTAGTGGTGCATACGGTCGAGGAAACACGCGCCTTGGTGTGAGGTGCTGCCAAATCAAAAGACGCCCAAAGGGGAGGGCACGAATTATCAGACAGAACACGGAGACATCAGATATAATAAAAGACGCCTTCTGGGAAGACGTAAAATAGAAAATAGACGCCCTCGATGAAGGCGTTAAACGAAAAAGCGCCTCTGGGTGAGGCGTTACTTCAAAAAATAATCAAACAATCACAAACTGGCTGATCCCGGGAGTGTGCAGTGTGCACGGTGGAGGGTGCCCGTGGGGCACAAAAGGAGGGGTACCGTGGGTACCGAGGGGAAATGGTACTCGTGGGTGCCAAAGGGGAAAGGGCACGCGTGGGTGCCAATAGGAGATGGTAATCAAAAGAAAAATAGTGGAAGTCCCACCGTGATCGCCAATTTGTAGATCGTGATAAATCCACACATGAAGAGTTTAAATACGAGAAAACATAAGGGGGAGATGATATAATAATAAAGAAAAGAAGCACGTGGTGCTACTAAGGAGGGTGATCGCCAGAGGGGTTACCTCAAGAAGAAACAAAGAAGATCGCGAATACCTGGTGGAAAAGAAAACGCGGGATGGATTGTGAATTCCTCCTCCTCCTTCAATCGGCCAGCCGATGAAGGGGGTTTTCCTTTATTGATTACCCTTGCAAAAAAGATAAAACAAACAAACAAAGAGAAGTGGATCAGCCAAGTGAATGTAGTATCAATCCCGAATAAATGATATGATGATGAATAGAGAACAACATGCGCACCTTTTTTATTGTTTGTTTTAAAACCCCTAAGAGTTAGGGAAAGGAAAAGGATGTAATGCTAATGCAAAAGAAGAAAATCGTATGATGACCGATGAAAAATAACACAATTAGATAAGCAAAAACCCCTGCTGTCCCTGACGACAGTAAAGGGGAACCGAAGTTGATGCTGTTGGCAGGAAGAAAAGGAAGCAGAGAGCTCTAAAGATTGCACAGGAAGGAGATGGATAGCCTCCGTAAATTCAGCATCTATGTATAAAAACTCTGACCTCGGTAACCTCTGTCAAGATCGACTAGAGCTCCTTTATATAGGATTTCAACCGAAGATAAACTCAAATTTAGGAAGATAAGGGCGGGCAATGATCAATGAAGGCAGGACTCTAGTTCCAATTCGAGTAAGGAGACTGTAGATCGGATTAAAATCCACACTTAGGAATTAAATATAACAATGAATAAACAATGCAGAAGATGCAATAAAAATAGCACGAGGTGCTAATGTGGAGATGATGTGATCGCCAGAGACGCGAGGGTCTCAAGAGGAGATGAGAACGGGGAAGGGATCGCAATCACCTGGTGGAAATGGAAACGCGGGATGATGTAGAGTTACTTCCTCCTTCTTCAATCGGCCGGCCGATGAGAAGGGTTCTCTTCTTTGATTACCTTGTAAAAAAAAGGACAACGAAAACAAGCAAAGAAGAAAGGATCAGTCAAAGCGCTATAGTATCAATCCCAAATAGAATATGTAATGAGAAGAGGACATCAACGTGCGCACCTCCTTTTTTTGTTGTTTTTAAACCCCTTAAGAAGACTTAAGGGAAGGGAGAGTATGATGATAAAAAAAGGATGCAACAAGATGTGAACAAATGCGAAGGGCGAACAGATATGAAGAATGGAGGGATGATGGTATACCTAAGACACGAACGAAGTAAAACAAAACAGATAAATAGATGAAAACCCTGCTGTCCCTGACGACAGTAAAGGGAAAACCGAATGAATATGTTGATGGAAGTAGATGGATGAAGCACTGGATGCAGCCCAACGGAGGATGCAGAGGGGAAGCAGCAGGGGAAGAAGCAAGCGCACGGGAAGCAGATGCAAAGGATGCAGCAAAGGATGAAGAGGACTCTGCTCGTGACCTGCAATGGGTGTTCTGGATGTTCAACCTTCTGAGTGCTTCACCTTCAACACGATCGATCAAGACTTCATTTTATAGTGCTTCAATCGGATGTGATCAAACCAAGGAAAGATAAGAACGGGCAATGAGGCATCCAGGGAAGGATCAAGATCGAGCAAGAGTCCCATGGATGGTAGGGAACTGTGAGGGAAAGATGGAAAAAGGAAGGACTCTGGGGTGAAACACGACTCATGCCAGGGCGTCGATTTATGAATTGACGACCTGCCACAGGACGTTTCTTGAAACACGACCTAGGAAAGGCCGTTTCTTCCTGGATTTAATTTTGGAAATAAAACTTTCTTTGTTTAAAAATTAAGGGAACACGCCTGAGGTAACGGCGTTGATTAAAAACACGCCCTGAGGAAGGACGTTACTCACAAAATGCTTTTTATTTTGAAAGTAGATAATTCCAGAAATTAACGGATAATACCAGGAATTGACGCCCTCACTTATGGTCGTCTCTTCTTTTGAAAACGCCCTATGACAGGTCGCTACTTTGAAAATAACGCCCTTCTTCAGGTCGTGAATCACGAAAATGCAGGAAAAATGCATAAAACTCACAAAAATAGAAAAACTTCATTTTATAGGAATATTGAAGTCCACTTGGGGCGTTTATATAATGACATGAGATTTGATCAACATAACGTCAATTTTGGCGTGTCTACAGCTGCCCCGCCTTGGCGTCTGCTTTGCAAGGGAGTGAGACAGAAATGGAATGAAGTGTAATGAAAGGAATGAAGTGGAATGAACTGATAAGGAGACGCCAAGGTGTGATGTGACACGCCTCAGAACACTAAGCATTTGAAATCTTTCCAAGATTCTGAGTGAAACAACTCTGAGTGGTTCCAAGGAAACATCGATTTGTTGGATAAAAGGAGATTAAACTAAGTAAATAAAGGGTGTGCGCGTGGGCACGACAGGGAAAGACCATTGGAGAGCGATTACCAGCCAACGTGGACGTGCTACAACCAAGGTAAATTTTGCAGAAAAGTAAAGAGAATTGGGATAGAGATCCAACAAAAGGGACACTTTCAAGGAATCAGCCTGAACGGCTTCAAATAGAACGAAGTACTTGATTTGAAGTGGAATATCTCATGTCAACTCAATCAAGAGCGAGTGAACTTCATTATTGCCATAATATGAAGATTTTCAGCATGAAACTCAAAGTCCTACATGATGCATGCTGGGCTAAAAGAAAAGATTAAAACAAACTAAAATAGAAAATAATCAAGGATAATATTGCTAAGCCATTTAGATCTGGTCAAGAATCCACATCTCTGAGCTAACACTAAGCCGAAGCCCGTTTGTCCGCGCATCAACTCAGAAAGTGGAACCATCGTCCCAAACCTTTAACAACTCAACGGCCTATCCGTGTGATCAAGACTTTCCTGAAATCGTCATCGTTTTTGATGAAGGGGAACTCAAATTTCAGGTTCATCAGAACCACAAGGTCCTTGACATACTATAATAGTGTAGATATCATATAATAATAATGCTTACAAGAAACAGATACAAGGTGACACGATGTTACTCCCATGAGTGGTCCAAACGCCTCGAATCCTGCAAACTTCTGCACTTGAAACTTATTAGCCTTCATCCATCAATTCAGAACATGACATGATCATAAGTGCTTAATCATAAACAATTTCACCAAAATAATAGCACTTAAGTTCATTAAAGCGTCAAAGCATGGAGAGGTCAAAATCCGTAAGCCAATAAAACACGCCTAAGAATAGGGCGTTAACAGCATGAAAGGCGCCTGACCATAGGTCGTTTAACATTTAAAACACGCCCTACTCAAAGGCGTAAACAGTAACGGAAGCTTAGAAGAAGACGCCCCATGTTAGGGCGTTAAATATAACACGACGTCAGTCAGGTCGTCAATTTAAGAATCGACGCCCTAACCAACGTCGTTAATTCAGCACGAACATCCGTTTCCTAATTAACAGCACAGTCCTTAACCCAATCAAATTTCTAACTTCCAACAACCTTACGATTCTCTAAATCTCTATTAAAAGGAGGCCTTCCTTCAACAGAATCAACCAAATCCCTGCAGCCGGCCATACTTTCTGTTCTTCTTCTTCTTCATCCGCTCTGCAGGTTGCAGTCGTCCAAGCTTTCCTGACGATGGATAGGGCACTGAAAAGGCCAAAACTCTCAACTCCCAGGATTAACGATATCCAAGGTCATATAAGCAACAGGATATGCATGAATCAGGTTAGCTTCAACTTTCTTCTCTGTACATATAACCCTTTACTGTTCTGCCGAACTGCTCATATATTTATTTCTCTGTTACTGAACTCCTCTGTCCAACATTTCATATGCTCATGTACTTCTATTCTTTGTTTTTATTTTTTCTTTCCTTCTCACAGGAGTACCCAAATCTTCCAGGGGCTAGAAGATATATAAAAATCAAGTGGTTGCCCCTCATACTTTCCAAATTCTCCTCTGACATGAGGGTCTTTGTAGCTAGATGGCATCTCTTAGGATTGATAACCCATGCCAAGCATTATGACCAAATCCATCTTGATTGGGGTGCCATGGGAGCATTGATTGAAATATGGCATCCTTCCACCCACACCTTTCTATTCTCCACTTTTGAAGCCACCATCCTATTGGAAGAAATAGAGATGATCTTGGGTTTGAAAGAATGAAACAAAGTGAAGAAGAACAGATGGCCATCATGCCAAGACCCATCTCCCCTCATGAGCTCTTAACCAGCCTTATTCCTAACCCAAACTTAGTGAATCAGATCAAAATCACCAAGGGAATCAACCTCTTGAAGCTAGCCTCATGGGTATACAAAAGAGCAGATCAAGCCAAGGAAGAGGAGGAGATAGAAAGAATAACAAAGGCCTTCGTGGTGTGCATAGCAGGCGCACTACTGTTTCCATCCACGGAGGACTTCCTTGAAGAGAGTCAAATAAGTGCAGTGGTGAGCTTATGGGAAGGTGAAAGAGTTGGGCCGGCCATACTAGCTTACCTCTACAGCGGGCTTACATCGGCGGCCATGGGGCGGCCCATATACGGCTGTATGCTAGCCTTCTCAAGTTGGGTGGACCTCCACTTTAAATTTGATCCATGCCATGAAGCCCAACAATCGTCAAGGATCTTCTCCAAAAGTCCGCTTTCTTACATCACCGGCTCGTTGGGAATAAGCAATAGGGTGACGAACCGCATTCCTCAAATCAAGAAAAGGGCGGAGTGGAGAGAACACCTTAAGGTAATGCCCAAAAACCTCTTTACTTGCACTCCGGGAATACTCAAAATGCAGGAACTCCGCGCAAGATTCTCCATCGGCACGGACCTTCGACTTATTGGCGCATCCGAGCTCATCTTGTACAATGCACACCGGTGCCTTCCTCAGCTCGGGCTTCCAAGGCAAGTGCTAGAAGACATCTCCCATCTTCCTCCAATCAAATCAAGGGATCTAGGCAGCAATGAAGATGGAGAGGAGACAATCACCATTCAAGCTCTGTGGAAACTAAGCAAGCTTCATCACCCTGTAGAAGACTTAGAAGAAGCCAAAGAACAGTGGAAAAATTATGTGATAGCATTGAGGAAATTAAGGCCCAAGGTGGCTCATTAGGCATTGTAATCCTTTCTTTCAAATAATAAAGATTGCTTTCTGATTGAGCCAATTATCACTGTGATTATGATCAAAATCTTCCAAAACCTGCGTTTCTGTTGCAAATAACGCCTCAAAGAAAGGCGCGAATTCAAGAAAGGACGCCTTACCTCAAGGCGCCTCAATCGGCCCATCTTCCACATTTGACGCCTGCACAAGAGGGCGTGACTTAAATAACGACTTCAAACAAGGCGTGAATAGGTTCAAACCCCAAAGAATATAATCGTTGAATCATCAAAAATAACGCCTTTTCCTTAGTCACTTCTCAAGAATAACACGCCCTCAACAGAGGCGTTACTCTAAGCCAGCAATGATGACTTTCATCACATCAATCAACGCCCATTCAATGCGTCTGACGACGGTTATCGTTCCCCATGCAAAACAAATTAACGCCCTAATAAACGTCGTCTATTTTTAGAAAACGCCCAACGAATGGTCGTGAATTCCATTAAAAACGCCTTCCTTAAGGGCGTGTCTTCTTTTCGAAACCCAAAAGTCATCGGCCCCCTTTCTTCTTCCTCCTTCCGTTCATTTGGCCCCCCCCATTTCTCTGCAAACCCTAACCGAAGACCCCCCCCGAAGCCTCTCTCTCAATCTCCCATCTCTCTCGTTCTCTTTCTCACTCTCTCAATCTCCCTCCCCCTTAGCCCTAGCCATGGCCAAACGCCAAAGGGTGGCCGCTCCAGAGGTCGTTGATCTCGACGCTGCCCACGCCGAAGAAGAGGCCGCCGTGGAGGAACTCGCCATCGTGGCTGTTGAAGAAGAAACGGCGATGGCCGGCGGCGACGAGGCCGAAGGAGCAGCAGGTGAAGCAACAGAAGAAGGAGGAGAAGACGAAGAAGGGGAAGACGGTGGAGAAGAAGAAGAAGAAGGGGAAGACGGAGGACCACCGCCGACGGCGGCGGTCGCTCCCCGGGGTCAGCTCCGGCGGCCCAGACGGCCACTGCCTCGACCACAGCCCCAGAGGCACAAAAAGGTAGGTTTGCTACCCCCAATTCCCATTTTTTATTTTATTTTCATTTTATTTTATTTTTCCTATTTTCCATAGCCCTCGGGCACGAGTTCTGCAACTCAGAAAAGAGACGCCTCCCGTGGGGGCGTTATTCACAAATGAAACGCCCTGCCCCAGGGCGTAAAATCCTTTTATTTTTCTGAAAATTAATTAACCCTCATGACAAACGCCCTGCAGCATGTCGTTTCTTTAAAATTATGATTTTCCATTAATTTGCATGCCCATTAACCATAAAAAAAATGTTTTCATTAATTCTTCGCATGCTGTCGTTTTTATTTGATTTTTCTGAAAATTAGGAGAGCCACGCCCTTCACTAGGGCGTGAATTGAACAAGAAACGCCCAAACCAAAGGGCGTCTCTTCATTAACTCTTGATTTATACTGAACGGGCCTAAATGGAAAACGCCCCACCCGAGGGCGTGAATTGAAAAACATTTTAGGATTTAGAAATTTTTCACACGTTCACGCCCTACACAGAGGCGTTTCAAAGATGGAAAACGCCCTCAGCCAGGACGTTAATTCAAACCACATTTATAAAAACGCCCCCCTCAGGGGCGTGAATTTACCAAGAAACGACCTGAGGAGGGTCGTGACTTCCAAAACATTAAAATCAATGCCCAGGCAAAACCAAATGCAATTATACATCAATAACCAAACAATTAAGCAAAATTCTTCTCTTTTAATGCATGCAGGGGCTGATGAGGACCCGCATCTCATGGGTCATGGTCCGGGCAGCATACCGTGGTCTCCCCGACTTTCAGAGGGCTAGAGTAGATGCTATGGGGTTCGAGGCTTTCCTATCCATTGAGCCATTCAGACCTGACCTAGCACTTATCCAGGTTTTACGGGAGCGATGGGATAGGGTTAGCCGGACTTTTCTGATGCCCTGGGGGCATATGGTTCCCAGTTTAGAGGATGTAGCCAGGATCACAGGTTTGCGGGTAGATGGTGAGGCCGTGAGCGGGTTCACCTATTCCGACTACACGGAGATGGCCCAGAGGCTGCTAGGGTTGGATATGGTTTATGAGGTACCTAGTGAGTGCAGGACCATCTTCCGTACCGACCTGACTACGGTGATGGGTTTAGGAGATGCCAGGCATAGGTCAGGGGAGACCATGGACGAGTTTTCACAGCGGTTGACCGACGGGGCGAGAGCGGTATACTGCCAGGACCCGACTGACCAGGAGAGAGCGGACCGCGACCTGAGGAGGTTCCTGCTGCTGCTGCTCGGGAGATTATTGCTGGGGACGAAAGCCGACGTCATCAACTGCCGCTTCCTGGGCATCCTCGAGGACCTGGAGACAGTTGGCAGTTATGCTTGGGGAGCGGCGCTGCTGGCGCACCTGATAGCCGACCTGTCCACGGGGACAGGACGAGAGACGACCGTCAGTGGCTTCTCACCTCTTCTTCAGGTGTGTATTTTCCTCATTTTTATTTCTTTTTCTTTTATTCTATGCATGTGAATACCTTACTAATGCAATGCATGGATGCAGGTGTGGAGCCACCTATACATGCCGATGGGGCGCGTTGACCCACGGCCAGGAGCTGAGGGAGCCTTCCCTCTCGCACGACGCTGGTTACCAGTTATCTTTGGTGCCCCACTCACCTACGAGTTGTGGGTGTTACGGAGAGAGTTCCGCGACTTCCCTCCCTCGTTGGTATGTATGAATGAATGATATGCATTTTATTTTTTTGTGTTTATTTGAATTGATTATGATAAAATGATGGTGATGCATGTTTATGAATGCAGGTGCAGTGGAGGCCATACGAGGGGATGACAGATGAGGGCCAACCTTGGGTCGTATCGGGGTGACCTCGCTTCGGGCGTGAGCTGTGGCTGCACTGCTTGAGCGAGATTGAGCCGTTACGGCTTCGGTTGGTGATGAGGACCCTGGGCCTGCCCCAGGAGTGGATCGAGGTCGGCGAGCCTCGAGGTATTGGAAAGAAGACCCGCGGTCGCACCAAGGCGATCGACTGGAGGGTTCGGTTCGCGGAGCAGTACGGAGACTAGCAGCGAGGCGGGACCCGAGTCACCTCCCAAGCGATAGACAGCTCCGAGTACCTCCGGCGCTACTGGGAGGTTCACGCCGGCAGACCTCAGATGAAGGTCTTAGGGGTATATATGAATGCAATTATTTCTAAATGCCGATGCTTATACATGTCTATTATGCAACTAATATGTGATGAATGCAGGATGCGCGAGATATAGCGGCTATGGATGCCCAGGCCCATCTACACGGCCTGGAGGACCAGCTGGCCGCCACACGGGCAGATCTGGAGACCCTGGTGAGTGTTTAAATTATTCCTATATGCAAATGAATTTTTGTTGAATTAATGATTAGCCACTGACGGTCTTAATGAATGCAGCGTGCCCAGCAGGGAGCAGTGAGGAGAGATCCGGGGGAGGCCTCCAGCTCGAGGGGGCCTAGTGCAGAGGTGACTGCACTAACAGAGCAGCTGGCCGGCGCGATAGCGCGAGCCGAGGCGGCGGAGCGCGACCTTGCTTCACGGGTAAATTCTGAACTCAAAACCTCATTCAAATAATGATTAGATATAAATTGTGCACTGATGAAATTTGTTTTGCAGGCCGAGGAGCTCCGAGCAGCCATGACCTGTGTGGATGAGGGCTTCCGCATGACGAACTCTCAGGTGCGTGATCTACCTTCAGCCACATGTTGTTATTTCATTTCATGAATTATTGAACTGTGGAACTGATGATTTGTTTACCTGTTTGCAGGCTGCTCAGCTACAGGCGGCACGTACCGAGTTGTCGATCCGCGATCAGCAGATCGTAGAGCTTCAGAGGACCCTGAGGCGACGCAGTGAGCTGCCTCAGGACGTGGCCGAGCTGCGAGTTGCCCTGGAGCTGGAGAGGAGGGAGCGTGCTCGGGAGCGCGAGGAGCGGGCTCGTGAGCGGGAGGAGCACCAGGCGGAGCGTGCTCGGGAGCGCGAGGAGCGGGCTCGTGAGCGGGAGGAGCACCAGGCGGAGCGTGCCCGGTTCCAGGAGCAGCTGGCGGCACGGGAGCGTGAGCTGGCGGACTCGAGGACCCAGTTGATCCTTTCCCAGGAGCGGCTGCGAGTGTCCGAGGAGCGGTTGCAGCGAGGCCGTGAGCGAGCACGGGCTGCGGGGTACTCCTTCACCAGCTCCACCTTCGTGGCGGGTTCTTCCCTCCGAGAGAGGAGCGAGGCAGGGGGACACGTTCGGGTTCCGGCTTCTTCACGGGGGCCTATGCCTCCTCCACCAGCGCCAGCTCGGGACGGTGAGGAGGAGGTTGAGAGCAGGAGAGTAGAGGAGGGTGGAGGCGAGAGCTGAGAGTTTTGTACTTGTACTCCTCCACCCTCACACCTGTACATGATAGACATGATGATATATATATATATATGAGATTTGAGCTTTTGTTACCTGAGCACTTGTGTGGTTGTGGACTTGTGTTTGTGTACTTTTTCTTTCCACGTTCCTCGTGTTTGCTTTACTTTGCCCTGTATCTGCAGCTGCGGTTTTCACTTGAACAAACAGGTTAATTCATCTGTTCGACTTGGCCCCTTGCCCGGTGAGCAAGGGGTGTCAATATTCTGACCTTAATAATGGGTCAAGGGGCCAAGCCTTTAATTAAATAAGGCAAAATGAAATAACCAAAACTGGGAGATGCCTCATGCAATCACACATATGCAAACAATAATTAAAAGATGTCCAGGCAAGAGTGCAATTCATGCAACATGAAGAATTTATTTTTGTTCTTTTCATTATCTATATTTTTTTTGGGATTTTCTGAAAAACACGCCTTAGATTAGGTCGTTACTCTAGTAAAAGACGCCCTCGGAGGCGGCGTGAATTTGAAAAGATTTTTGAATTTTGTTGAAAACACGACCTTCCCAGAGGCGTGAGGCGTGAATTAACATGAACGCGCCTTGAACAAAGGCGTTAATTTTATTCTTCCCAAATTGGGCTGATAAAGCCATTAAGGTGGTGGGCCCTACTTGGTCATCATCTAAGATCCATTAACCTTTCTTGAATAATTAAAAGGGGGATTGGCGTGCATATAATTAAACTTATACACAAGATTTCGTGCAGTGCATTCTCTTCGGTTTGTCTCGACCATTCTGCTGGTTCATGACTTTTCCAAAAATAAAAGAGAAGATATAAGGAAGCCCACAAAAGATTCAGAGATGCCTGAGGCAAAGCTACCTCCCCTACCCTATGCCTGTTGGGGTTCGGTCTTTGGCGTAGGGACGTTTTGTTGCCTTTTGCCTCTTTTCATATTGCATGCATACGCCCAAGGTTTTCCTTGCGGGGACTTTGCCCTCTTGACATGCTTTTCTTTTCACCATTTGACTTTCACTTTGGAATTGATTTGCATTGATGAACAGCCTAATTGTACTTGGGCTTTTTGTGGCATTTGTTCCCTTTTGGGCCCTGACTTCCTCCTACTAGGGCGGCGGATAGGCTTGGCGTGTCTACCTCGAGACCTCCCTTCCTCCCTTGTGGGCCGAAGAAGAAAAGAATGGATATCGTCTTTCGCCTTTAGTCCGGTTTCGACTTTCCATCAGATTTTGCACTGCTTGAGCTCAAGAGTAAAGTGTGTAGTGTGTGCGGGGTCAACTCCCATTTTAAATTAGCAAGACTGATGAATGGATTCTGAATTTTGACCTTTCGGACCGTGGACCCTTGTATGCCATGTCAACCCAAAAGGAAAACCATGAAAGAAAACTTTTTTGTTTTGATTTTGAAAATATTCGATTTTTTTTGGATTATTTGGGAGATTTCTATTTTCTTTGGATTTTTATGAAGTTTTCAATTTTTGTTTGGATTTTTGTTCAGGGGTAATATTTCTTGATATACAAACCATTCCATGGGTGAGTCAATTCCTCTCCTTCAGCATTAACCAGTTTATAAGCATTGCCAGGATAAACATTTTTTATGACGAACGGCCCTTCCCAATTTGGTTGGAGCTTTGAACGAGGGCCACCGGGTTTTACAAAAATTCTTTTGATTACCATTTCACCGACCTTAAATTTTCTCTCAATTACCTTCTTTTGATAAAAACGTGAGAGCCTGTTTTGATAAACGCGCGCATGCTCAGCGGCGACCAGACGCTTCTCGTCAAGGAGTTCCAACTGGGCAAGGAGTGAATCACGACGCTCATCAATAGAGAGCTCCTTGTCCAATTGTACTCGCAGAGAGGGAATAAGAATCTCATAAGGGACTACTGCCTCCATTCCATAAGTAAGGGCGAAAGGAGTTTGCCCAGTGGGAGTTCGAATGGAAGTGCGGTAGGCCCAAAGAGCTTCAACCAGCTTGTCTGGCCAGTCCGCAAATTTATTAGCCTCACACGTCTTCTTAACAATTTTGATCAAGGTTTTATTAGTGGCCTCTGCTTGGCCATTGCCCTGCGGATAATAGGGAGAAGAATGATGCAATGCAATGTTGTACCTGTTGCAGAGATCCTTGAGATCTTGAGAGATAAATTGAGGTCCATTGTCGGTGACGATGGTATTCGGGATCCCGAACCTCGTGATGATGTTCTTCATGATAAATTTGCAGACGGTTGACGCTTTAATTTCCACGTAAGCTTCTGCTTCCGCCCACTTGGTGAAGTACTCCGTTGCCGTCAGGATGAACGACTTTTGCTTCGTGAGGAGATTCGAGTCACCAAGAGGTCCAATGATGTCAAAAGCCCACATGGAAAAAGGCCATGGGGAGGACGTAGGATGGAGTGAAGAAGCAGGAGAATGAATCTTGTCGGCGTGCAGTTGGCACTTAACACACCTTCGAACATAGATAGAACAATCCTCTTCTAGAGTGGGCCAATAGAAACCTAGTCTAAGAATCTTCTTAGCTAGCATCTGGCTATTCACATGACCACCACACACTCCTGAATGCGCCTCTTCCACAACTTTCCAAGATTCATCATCATCGAGGCATCTCAATAAAACACCGGTGAGCCCTCTTCTGTAGAGCACACCTCCAACCAAAACATAACGCTGAGCCACTCTTCTGATTGCTTTCTTTTCTTCTACAGTGGCTTCCTCAGGATAGGACTGATCATTACAGTATCTGGCAATCTCATAATACCACGGCTTTTCTTCGTCAGCCAACTCTTCTTGCCAATCCAATAGCATGACTTCCTTGCCTTCAAGAGCTTCTTTCCGTCTAACTTTCTCAAGCACCTGATCCCTAATATCGAGAAAAGCACGATCCTTAATAGCTGGAGTATCACGCTGATGAATCAGGGGGACATGAAAATCACGCTCAGGAGGGAAGACTAAAGCGGAAGCTAAAGAAGCAAGTGCGTCAGCCAAGATGTTCTGGCTACGCGGGACATGAACGAAGATCAATTTAGTGAAGAGTTTGGCGTAAGCTGAAGCGAGTTCCTGGTAGGGCTTGAGCTTAGGATTGATAGTGCGGCACTTGACCAACACCTGACGCAGAATAAGCTGACTGTCACCGACAATTCGCAAATGAGTGACACCATATTGATGAGCGGTTTGAAGACCGGCCAAAAGAGCTTCATACTCGGCTATGTTATTGGTGACGGGAAAAGTGAGCCGAGCAGCAAATGGAATGGTGACCCCTTCAGGTGTTAAAAGAACCATGCCGATCCCTCTTCCTTGAGAATTAAGAGCTCCATCAAAATGTAATGTCCACATAGGATCGTGGGGTTGATTAACGGACATTAATTCTTCATCTGGGAACTCTGAATTGACAGGATCAAAGCGGGGGAGAGGGTGGTGAGCAAGATGTTCGGCAATGGCATAACCTTTGATAGCTTTTTGCTGAATGTAAGTGATGTCAAATTGAGAAAGGAAGCTTTGCCAGCGTGCTAATCGATCAGTGAGGACAGATTTTTCAAGGAGGAATTTAATTGGGTTCATGCGTGCAATGAGGTGAACCTCGTGAGCTAGGAAATAGTGTTTTAATTTCTGAACTACCCAAACCAAAGCTGCACAAGTCTTCTCCATGGCTGAGTACCTCTGCTCACAGGGGTTAAGAAGTTTAGACAAGTAGTATGCTGCCCTCTCCTTACCTTCTCATCCACTTGAGCAAGACAGCACCTACAGAGTCATCCAGGACAGAAACATAAAGAACAAGTGGTTTGCCTGGAATTGGCGGCCTCAGGACAGGAGGATTGGCCAAATAATCCTTTAATCCGTCAAAGGCTGCCTGACATTTGTCATCCCAATTAAACTTGACTCCCGGCTTAGTAAGCTCGTAGAACGGCCTACACCTCTGCGAGTGCTGGGAGACGAAGCGGCGAATGAATTGCAACCTCCCGATTAATCCTCGAACTTCCTTCAAATTCTTGGGAGGAGGCATATCTCTGATGGCCTTTGCCTTGTTGGGATCAACTTCAATTCCCCTCTTGCTAACAATGAAACCAAGCAATTTCCCTGAAGAAACGCCAAATACGCACTTCTTGGGGTTCATTTTCAATTGATATTCTCGAGATCTCTGCAAAACCTTAGCCAGAACCCCAGGATGCTCAATCCTTGTCCTTGATTTCACAACCAGATCATCCACATACACCTCAATATAGATATGAATCATGTCATGAAAAATTGCCATCATAGCCCTCTGATAAGTGGCTCCAGCATTCTTAAGTCCAAAGGGCATGACCACATAACAATAAGTGCCCCATGGTGTTGTGAATGAAGTCTTCTCTTGATCTTCCTCAGCCAATCGAATTTGATTATAACCTGAAAAGCCATCCATAAAAGAAAGAGTCTCAAATCCTGCTGTATTATCAATTAGCACATCAATATGAGGGAGGGGGAAGTCATCTTTAGGACACGCCCGGTTGAGGTCCCGGAAGTCTATGCAAATCCGAACTTTTCCATCTTTCTTCATAACCGGGACAATGTTAGCCACCCAGTTGGGATAGAGGACGACTCTAACAAATCGAGCCTTATGGAGCTTATCGACCTCTTCTTTCATCTTTAAAGCCATGCTAGGGTGGAAACGCCTCAACCGTTGTTTGACCGGAATAGACCCTGGCTTAAGTGTAAGACGGTGTTCAACGAGCGCAGGGTCTAATCCCGGCATATCTTCATAACTCCATGCGAACGTGTCTTTGTATTCTTGAAGAACTAAAATGAGCGCCTCCTCCTCGGAGGGCGGCAAATTCTTGCTAATGAGGACAATCCTAGGGTCTTCCTCAGTACCCAGGTTAATTTCCTTGGTAGGTTCTTCTACAGAGGCTGATGGTTCGTCGAATCTTCTCATACCACTAGCAAAAGCATCAGCCTCGTCCTCATATTCTTCATAACTTTCATCCCCCTCTTCAATAGGGTCTTCATCATTCATAATTTCATAAACGCCCAAACCCTCATAAGAAGCATCAGCATCCTCATATTCTAACTCCGGCAGGATAATTGGCTCTTTCACAAACTCAGGGATCGTTAAACAAGCTTGGCATCTGATAGCCAATTCCAACAAAAATCTGCGAGGAATCTGCTTACCCTTGGCCTTCTTGTGTGAATCTACCCCATGAATTTTATTAAAAGAAGAAGAGGAAGACGAAGAAGAAGAGCAACTAGGCTGATTAGAAAGGAAAGAAGGAGGTGAAAAAGTGGATACAGGAGGTGATACAGAGGAGGACCCCTCACCGGAGGGGGAGAAAAGACTTACCAAGGAATCTTGGAAGAGCGGCCCCTGGGTCGGGACGCACTCGGGAGAAAGATAGGAGGTCTCCTCAATAGAAATGGAGGATTGGAAAGTTGGAAAATCGGCATTTTTTTTTTCATTTTTATCTTTTTCTTCATTTTTATTTTCTTTTTCAAGTAGAAAGCAATGTGAAGGGAGAATAGCAGGGTGAGTGGAAATTGCAAGATCAGAGAAAGCTTCAATTAGTGATGGCCCACGCGGGGGCGAGATGGAGAGTGTGGAAAATCGCTCGCGGAGCGAAGGAGGAATCGGGAGGGAAATCTGAATTGAATCGGGAGACAAGTTGATTATGATCGGTGGTGGTCGTGGCACGTGACCAAACCAACGGGAATATAAAGAAGCCAGCAAAGATGGATGCACAGAAGTGAGGGAAAAGAGGCCGGCCCACAGCCTATCCACGGTAAAACCTTCTTCAAAAGGGACATCTGGCTCCCCTGTATCTGTAAAGTCACTTAGCAACTGCCTTTTGTTTGCAATCACAGCTGGCATCTCAATCAGTTCTTGAATCAGTGGCGGCCATTCCGGATCTGTCGGCATGAACAGGCGGCTTAAAGAAATAGTGATGTCATTCAGGTCGAACCACCTGTACCAATCACATTCCGGATCGTCCATTTTCCTTCTTTTGTCCGGCCTTAAAGACTCCAGGGCCTTGTAGGTAGCCAGTGGTGCAATATGACGAGCAAACTGTCTGGCGTGAACATCCTGACAATCCAGCAATGAAGTAATCATAGTCGTCTGCTCATCATTATGAATGCCACCCGTGACAAAATGTGTCTTTAATGTCCAGGTGAGTGGCTGGCGATCTGGCTTTAAAGTAGAAGTCATAAAAGCCCATGGCTCTTCTTCATTTTTACCGGGCCCTTTATAGCCCAAGCCGCCTCGTACAAGCAATTTCTGCGGCTTAATGGGCCTAATCCTGCCCTGACAATTGGCGCCCAGGCCCTTGCCGTCTTGATACCCCATTTTCAACAGAATGTTCCAACCAGGGGTGTTAATCATATTCTTTTTCTTCTTCCCCTTGGAAGGTAGGGGCGTCATAGCAACTGTGGTGACGGTCTCAGACGGCCTCGGTTGCGGACGAGGGACGTCCAGCACAGACAAAAGTGGCTTGTTGGCTGGCCAAATGGAAGGAACTGATGAAGCTGCATGAATATCTTCCTCTGGCAGGATCGGCATACTGGTCACCTTGATAATGCGGCCCTTGTGGGGGAATTTAATACACTGATGATTTGTAGATGGCACCGCATCAAGCTGCTGTATGTAGGGGCGGCCCAGAATGCCGTTAAATGTTGGATCCATGTCCAAGATGTGAAAATCTGCTGTTATGGAAGCTGGACCCAAACTTACTTTTAAAGTGATCATGCCTAGAGGAGGCTTCTTGGTATTATCATAGGCAGTGACCGTTATAGTGGATGGCCGAATTTGATCTTCCGGAATGCCGCACAGCTTTAAAGTGCTCGGTGGTAAAACATTGATGGATGCCCCAGTATCCACCAAACACTGCTTGACAGCCACTTTGTTGATGTCGACTGTGATACAAAGAGCATATTTTCTTGCCTGAAGAGGTGCTAGTTCATGCTCATGGAAGGTGATTGCCGGCTGACTGCTAGCAGGTGTCAAGACTGTAACTATTTGCTCGACCGGAATGTCTTCGTTGACCATGACCTTCTGCAAATATTCCTTTAAAGCCAGCTGATGAGTGGTGGACCGTTTGATCAATTCAAGAATAGAAATCCTGGCGGGAGTGCGGTCCAAGTGCTTTAACAGATCATACTGAGTCCCTGGCACTGATTCTTGTTCCTGTTCCTGCTCTTGCGGCCCCTGCACGGGCTCTAGCTCTCTCTGTGGGAAAATACGGTGGAATATCCGTCCACTGCGGAGCGGCGCCACGCCTTGACGCGCCTCTGTCGGGGCAGAAATAGGAGGAGGGTTGGAAGAAGAAGAAGGAATGTTGGTAGCAGAGACCCTGCTGGGGGAAATCAAAGGGGAATTCAATGAAAAGGATGCCCCCGTAGGAGGCACGGTAGTGGTGTTTAACAAAGATGCCCCCGCGGGAGGCATGGGAGAAGTATTTGACGAAGACGCCCGCGCAGGAGGCGTGGGAGAAGAGAGGGATACCCGAATGCGAGGAGCGTTAGTGGGTGGTGGAATAAGGAGAGATCGGGGCACAAAAGGTGGTTGCACTGATGGTGGAGGTACCCTTGCCGGTGGGGGAGTAGTGGTGGCGGGTGTTACCGGTGCCGACGGTGAGCGAAGCAAGAGCGACCTGGACGGCGCGGGTGTGGGATTGGTGATGGATGAAGAAGTGGCAGGTTGCGGGGGTGGCAAGCGGGTAAGAAGAGAGCGAGCCGGCAAGGCCGTGGAATTGGTGGGGGTAGATGGGTTGACGGGGCGTAAAAGAGAACGTCCTGATTGAAGATTGACAGAAGAAGAAGGAGGGGTGCGCAAAAGGCGCGGAGTTTGATTTTGAGTTGGATCATGGTGAAATGCCCCGACAGAGGCGTTTTCTTCGTGCCATCCCTGCCCTCTCTCCACCTCGTAGAGAGACGTGACAGGGTTCACGTGTTGATTAGGAGCGTGCTCCGGCAATGGATTACGGACGATCCCCATATCCTGCTGGGGTGCTGGAGCTTGCTGTGGCTGAACTTGCTGCGGAGCTGGCTGCTGTTGTTGCTGATTTTGCTGTTGCCGAGGAGGCCTTCTTTCTTTCATGGTGGCGATGAATTGCCTCATTTCATCCCAATTAATGCCACCCTGGTCATTCAAATCATAAATATGATCTCTGAAGTGGAAACAACGATCAAGGTTGTGACCAGGGGCGCGGTGAAAAGCACAGTAACGGGATGTATCGACATTGGCGGGCCACACCGTTCTTTCTTTTGGTAGGACGAGCAGGTTGGCGGCCATCAAAGCATTAAAAATATCAGGGAGACTCTCTGGGAGCGGCGGATAATGGGCCCTCTTGGGGCCAAGCGGTGGTCTCCGTTGTTGTTGGCCATAGTTGGTAGGCGGAGGGACTTGATGGTATTGTAGTGGTGCTGGAGGGTCGGTGCGGGGCGCTTGGCTTGGTGATGGAGCAAAAGAAGGTTGGGGTGCGAAGTGGTGTTGTGGAGCGGAGGCAAAATGGGGGTTTTGCTGTGGAGGTGGCGGAGGTCGTGGGTTTGATTGGTGGTGGGGGTGGCCAACTACGCCAACCTGCTCATTTGTGACAGTGCCCTCAGTCGTGGGCCCGCTGTTGACATTTGTATTCTTTTTAAATAGCCGAGGCTTCGGCTCAAACATGCCCATGATGGGCGAGTCCTTCATTTGCGTTTGTATATAACGAGCTCTTTCATAGAGCTCTTCCATAGTTGTCAGCCGATTCATGGCCAAAATATGCCGGAATTGAGGAGTTGCGTTAGAAATAACCATTTTCACTTGCTCCTGTTCCGACAAAGTGTCCTTCAATTTCTCGGCCATAGACCGCCACCTATCAGCAAATACGATGAAGTCCTCCTCGGGCTTCATTTTCTCAGCGACTAGATCTGTAACAGAAAGGGAAGGTCCCACCCGGTCTCTGTACTTTTGCAAGAATTTTCTTTGAATAACATCAAAATCGCCGGCATCAGCTGGCTCCAGAGAATAAAACCATTCGAGGGCTGGCCCCTCAAGAGATCTCCTGAATAAGTAGGCCAGGGAGGCCTTATTGTCTTGCCAGAAGGAAGTCTCATATCGGAAATCCTTTAAATGAATGAATGGGTTGCCCGTCCCATTATATCGCCGAAAATTCGGCATTTCAGAAGGTGGTAAATGGAACACCGGCAACGTAGGAAGAGAAATTTCCGGAGCATTCTTAGTCGCTGTAACCTTCTTGAGCTGCTCCTCCATGCTGGCCAGCTTCTGAAGCAAGAGAGTGTTGGTATCGGGCTCGACCGGGGCCTGATTCTGAACAAAAGAATGCGGTATAGGCGTTCGTAGAATCCGAGGAGGTTGGGAAGATTGATGCCTAACCGCTGAATAGCTCGCCTGCTGGGCCGGCATGGCCGCAGTAGGCGTTTGTGGACGAGAGGAGGGGGGATGCAAGACCGCCTGGTCATTAACAATCTGATGGCCACTCACGGCCGGAGGGGGATTAGAGGAAGACGAAGGGACGGATTTCCCCTTCAAGGCGGCCTGAATGGCTTGCCGCTGGGAGTCATCCAACTGGGAGAGAGCTTGGATCAAATCTGTGACATTAATGGATGGGGAAGGGTTCCCCGAAGTGTTGGAAGATGGAACTTGAGACGAAGGGTCCGCCTCATGAATAGTGGTATCAACCACATGAATTTGTGAGTAATGAGGATGAGGAGGGAGATAGTTTCCCTCATAATAAACCGAATCTTGGAAAGGGTCACCATATTGACCAAATACATTCTCATCCTCATCATCATAAGAGTACCCGTTGCCCGACATGTTGATGATTTTACCTGAACGGAGTTTCATTCTTAAGAGAGAGAGTGTTTAATGAAGGAACTATCACAAAATATTTAATCCAAACAAAGCAATCAAATCACCCAACTATGTTTATGCAAACAAGGTTGGCAAGAACGCAAGATTTTAATGTTTGATGTTTGAATTAGAGTGGATTATTTGCGAAAGTTCACTCTTTTGCCAAATGAGACCTAGTTTGATCCAAGTGTAACCTCCGGGTCAACTAAGTTTTTCTCTCTCTTTAACAACGCATAGGTTCTCTAAACTCCAGGTACTTCAAGGGTACAACCAGCCCAGCGTCCGTGAGGGAATCCACGGGTGCGGGGACTTATGGAGGTCTTGGAAAAGGGATTTCGGTCCAAAGAGACGGAATGCTCAATGGAGGGTCGTCCCGATTCCAAGAAGGGTGTGTGGATCCTAGGGTAGAGAGAGGAGGTCTCTCAACCAAGCCAACAAACAAGATAATCCAAGCAGCAATATAATATCAAGACAGATGCCAAGCAATGAATAAGAACTAAACACAGGAAGCAGTGTCTGTGAAAAAGAAACAGTAAAGAAACGACCTGGGAAAGGTCATTTTCACAGCAGGAGGAAAGACACGCCCTGTGGTAGGTCGTGACCAAATGAAGACACGGCAGCGTGGCTGTCGTTAAACTCTGTGAGGGGCTCACAGACGGTAGGAAAACACGCCTTAGGTGAGGCGTTATAAAGAAAGGACGCCTCCACAGGAGGGCGTCAAAAATCAGAGAAACGCCCTGATGAAAGGCGCTGATAAGAAATAAAACGCCCCGGAGGGGGGCGTTAATCCACAGACAATATAATAAGCATGTAGCAGACAGCAGTTATGATAAAAGACGCCCTGGAAATGGGCGTTAATCAACGAAACACGTCCCTGTGAGGGGCGTTAAATAGTAGACGGTATAATGAGCAAACAAACGACAGCAGATGCAATAAACATACGCCCTGAAAGGGGGCGTTAATCAATAAAACACGTCCCTGTGAGGGGCGTTAAATCAAAAGACGCCCTTATGGAAGGCGTTGATAAGCAACAATTGACTGATCCGGGAAGTGTGCAGGGTGCACAGTGGAGGGTGCCCGAGGGGCACAAGGGAAAGGGTACCGAGGGTACCGAGGGGAAAGGGCACGCGAGGGTGCCTAAGGGGAAAGGACACACGAGGGTGTCAAGGGGAAAGGGCACGCGAGGGTGCCAATGGGGAAAGGACACGCGAGGGTGCCAAAGGAGATGGTAATCAATAAAGAAAACAGTGGATGTCCCACCGTGATCGCCAATTTGTAGATCGGATTAAAATCCACACTTAGGAATTAAATATAACAATGAATAAACAATGCAGAAGATGCAATAAAAATAGCACGAGGTGCTAATGTGGAGATGATGTGATCGCCAGAGACGCGAGGGTCTCAAGAGGAGATGAGAACGGGGAAGGGATCGCAATTACCTGGTGGAAATGGAAACGCGGGATGATGTAGAGTTACTTCCTCCTTCTTCAATCGGCCGGCCGATGAGAAGGGTTCTCTTCTTTGATTACCTTGTAAAAAAAAAGGACAACGAAAACAAGCAAAGAAGAAAGGATCAGTCAAAGCGCTATAGTATCAATCCCAAATAGAATATGTAATGAGAAGAGGACATCAACGTGCGCACCTCCTTTTTTGTTGTTTTTAAACCCCTTAAGAAGACTTAAGGGAAGGGAGAGTATGATGATAAAAAAAGGATGCAACAAGATGTGAACAAATGCGAAGGGTGAACAGATATAAAGAATGGAGGGATGATGGTATACCTAAGACACGAACGAAGTAAAACAAAACAGATAAATAGATGAAAACCCTGCTGTCCCTGACGACAGTAAAGGGAAAACCGAATGAATATGTTGATGGAAGTAGATGGATGAAGCACTGGATGCAGCCCAACGGAGGATGCAGAGGGGAAGCAGCAGGGGAAGAAGCAAGCGTACAGGAAGCAGATGCAAAGGATGCAGCAAAGGATGAAGAGGACTCTGCTCGTGACCTGCAATGGGTGTTCTGGATGTTCAACCTTCTGAGTGCTTAACCTTCAACACGATCGATCAAGACTTCATTTTATAGTGCTTCAATCGGATGTGATCAAACCAAGGAAAGATAAGAACGGGCAATGAGGCATCCAGGGAAGGATCAAGATCGAGCAAGAGTCCCATGGATGGTAGGGAACTGTGAGGGAAAGATGGAAAAAGGAAGGACTCTGGGGTGAAACACGACTCATGCCAGGGCGTCGATTTATGAATTGACGACCTGCCACAGGACGTTTCTTGAAACACGACCTAGGAAAGGCCGTTTCTTCCTGGATTTAATTTTGGAAATAAAACTTTCTTTGTTTAAAAATTAAGGGAACACGCCTGAGGTAACGGCGTTGATTAAAAACACGCCCTGAGGAAGGACGTTACTCAAAAATGCTTTTTATTTTGAAAGTAGATAATTCCAGAAATTAACGGATAATACCAGGAATTGACGCCCTCACTTATGGTCGTCTCTTCTTTTGAAAACGCCCTATGACAGGTCGCTACTTTGAAAATAACGCCCTTCTTCAGGTCGTGAATCACGAAAATGCAGGAAAAATGCATAAAACTCACAAAAATAGAAAAACTTCATTTTATAGGAATATTGAAGTCCACTTGGGGCGTTTATATAATGACATGAGATTTGATCAACATAACGTCAATTTCGGCGTGTCTACAGATACCATTGGAGGTAGGGAACTATTCAGGAAAGGCATACTCAAACACGACACCGAAGGATAAAACACGACCTTCAGAAGGGCGTCAAATTATAAATTGACGACCTACATCAAGACGTTACTCAAAACACGACCAAGATCAAGGGCGTCACTTCTTGGATTTAATTTTGGCAATAAAACTTACTTTATTTGAAAATTATTTGAAACCGTCTGAGATGAAGGCGTTACTTGAAAACACGTCCTGAGGAAGGACGTTAATCAATAATTGGAATTTATTTTGAAACCGGATAATACCAAGAATTGACGCCCTGACATTTGATCGTCCTTTCTTTTGAACACGCCCTAGGTACGGTCGCTTTTAAAATAACGCCCCTCTTCAGGTCGCGAATCACAAAAAAATGCAAGAATAAATAAAAATAGAAAAACTTTATATTATAGAAATATTGAAGTTCACTTTGGGGCGTCAACATAGTGACATGAGATTTGATCAGCATAGCGTCAATTTTGGCGTGTCTACAGCTGCCCCGCCTTGGCGTCTGCTTTGCAAGGGAGTGAGACGAAATGGAGTGAAAGTACAACCAGCGGAATGAAGTGGAACGAACTGATAAGTAGATGCCAAGGTGTGATGTGACACGTCTCAGACACTAAGCATTGGAAATCTTTCCAAGATTCTGAGCGAAACAACTCCGAGTGATTCCAAGGAAGCATCGATTTGCTGGATAAAGGAGATTAAACTAAACAAGTAAAAATGTGCGCATGGCACGATAAGGAGACACCATTGGAGAGGGGTTACCAGCCAACGTGGACGTGCTACAACCAAGGTGTATTTGTGGGAAAAATAAAGGGAATTGAGATGAAGACCCAGCAAAGGGACATTTTCAAGTAATCAGCCTAAGCGACTTCAAAGAGAATAAAGTACTCAATTTGGAGTGGAATATCTCATGTCAACTCAATCAAGAGCGAGTGACTTTCATTATCGCCATAATATGAAGATTTTCAGCATGAAGCTCAAAGTCCTACATGATGCATACAAGCCAAAATTGATAAATCCATGAAATAATAAGATTTGTGAAAATGCTTCTTACAAAGAATATGATATTAGCAAAAGAAGGATTCTAGACTCTTTAGGGATTTCTGTCTCAACTTCAATTAGTGTTCAGCTGAAAATCATTAAATGGGTTTCCCCCCCTTGGCCATTCTTAAAATTAAACACTGATGGGGCTTGCAAATCCGATGGATATTCTGGAGGAGGTGGTGTCATCAGAGATCATTATGGAAATGTTCTCCTAGCATTCTCCCATTTCTATGGTCAGGCCAATAGCATTGTTGCAGAGGCTAGAGCTCTCATGGATGGAATACATTATTTGCATACAATCTCAGACCGTCCAGCCTATATTGAATGTGATTCACAGGTTCTACTTCGGGTTGTTAACAAGGAGTATAATTGTCCATGGGCAATTCTGTCTTATGCAAGAGAGATCTGGAGGTCTATTACTCAGGTTGAAAAGATTGTCCATACTTACAGAGAAGGAAATAAAGTAGCGGATCATCTGGCCTCTTTAGCCTGCTCCTCCAAATGTAATGCCTTTTTTTCCTATAATGAGTTACCCTCTGTTATAAAGGGAGAGGCTCGAATGGATAAACTGGGTATGCCCAGCATTCGTCTGATGTAATTTTCATTCATCATATTCAGTAATAAAATTCACCCCCTAGTGGCCGATGGTCCCCATCTGCTCCTAGGTAGGGCTTTTTGGGAAAAAAAAATGAGTCAATCAATCAATGAAATTTGAGTTTTCTAGTGTCCCCATTTTCCTTTTGGTGAGAAACCATTATTGGGTGAGAAGCCCTCTCTTTTTCCCCCCCTCTCTCTTCTCTCTCTCTCCCTCCAAGGGAAATTTGAGTTTTCTAGTGTCCCCATTTTCCTTTTGGTGATCAGCATAGCGTCAATTTTGACGTGTCTACAGCTGCCCCGCCTTGGCGTCTGCTTTGCAAGGGAGTGAGACGAAATCGAGTGAAAGTACAACCAGCGGAATGAAGTGGAACGAACTGATAAGTAGATGCCAAGGTGTGATGTGACACGCCTCAGATACTAAGCATTGGAAATCTTTCCAAGATTCTGAGCGAAACAACTCTGAGTGATTCCAAGGAAGCATCGATTTGCTGGATAAAGGAGATTAAACTAAACAAGTAAAAATGTGCGCATGGCACGATAAGGAGACACCATTGGAGAGCAGTTACCAGCCAACGTGGACGTGCTACAACCAAGGTGGATTTGCTGGAAAAATAAAGGGAATTGAGATGAGATCCAGCAAAGGGACATTTTCAAGTAATCAGCCTAAGCGGCTTCAAAGAGAATAAAGTACTCAATTTGGAGTGGAATATCTCATGTCAACTCAATCAAGAGCGAGTGACCTTCATTATCGCCATAATATGAAGATTTTCAGCATGAAGCTCAAAGTTCTACATGATGCATGCTGGGCTAAAGAAAAAGATAAGACAAACTAAAAGATAGAAAATAATCAAGGATAATATTACTAAGCCATCTAGATTTGGTCAAGAATCCAGATCTCTGAGCTGACACTAAGCCGAAGCCCGTTTGTCCGCGCATCAACCCAGAAAAGTGGAACCATCGTACCAGACCTTCAACGACTTAACGGCCTATCCGTGTGATCAAGACTCTCCTGGAACTATCACTATTTTTGATGAAGGGGAACTCAAATTCCAGGTTCATCAGAACCACAAGGTCCTTGATATGTTATAATAGCGTAGAATACCATATAGTAATAATGCTTACAAGAACAACATGATGTTACGTCCACAGTGATCCGGGCATCTCGAAACCTGCAATCTTCTGCACTTTGAAAGTTCATTAGCCCTCCCATAATTTCAATATAAATAATCCTCAATTCAAAGCATGACATGATCATAAGTGCTAAATAAAATAAAATTCCAACGAAATAATAGCACTTAAGTTCATCAGAGCACGTAGGGAAGCAAATTCATAAGCTCACAAATTCACGTCTGGATTGAACGACGTCAAAACATGAAAGGCGCCTGTGGATGAGGGCGTCAAAAGAGAAACACGCCCTTCCAAAGGGCGTGAAATGCACCAAGAGTTCACGAAGAAAATGACCCACTCAAGGGCGTTAAATAAAACACGACCTCGGTCAGGTCGTCAATTCAACAATTGACGCCCTAACAGAAGGCGTTAAAACTTCCGTTTCCGATTCGCAAGCTAAACCCAGTCCTAATAGCCATAAACTTTCTAACTCCGAACAGCCTTAAGACTCCCCGGACTTCTATAAAGGGAAGGCACTTCCTCAAATCAATCAAAGCAATCCTTCGGAGCTCTGTTTCTTCTGCTGCTTCTTCTCCTGTTCGTGTTCTTTTCGCAAACTGGAGATGGAAAGGGCACTTAAGAGATCAAAGTCCTCAACTCCCAGATTGATTGAGATTAACGGGCACATCAGCAGTAGAATCTCCATGAACCAGGTAAAGATTGAGTCTTCTGTTCTTCTCTTTTCTTATCTTCACTGTTGCTCATGCATTCTTCTTCTTCTCCATAGGATTATCCAAATGTCCCAGGAGCTAGGAGATTTACAAAAAATAAGTGGCTGCCTCTTATTCTCTCCAAATTTTCTTTAGATATGAGGGTGTACTTAGCAAGATGGCACCTTCTGGGCCTGGTTACCCATGCCAAACATTATGATCAAATCCATCTTGACTGGGCAGCTATAGGAGCTCTTGTAGAGATATGGCATCCTTCTACTCATACTTTTCTCTTCTCTACCTTTGAAGCCACCATCTTATTAGAAGAATTGGAGTTGATCTTAGGCTTGAAAGAATGAAGCAAGGGGATGAGGAGAAGATGGCCAATATGCCAAAACCAATCTCCTCACATGAACTATTAACAAGCTTGATATCTAGCCCAAACTTAGTAAATCAGATCAAGGTCACTAAAGGAATTAATCTTCTAAAGCTCGCCTCATGGGTGTACAAGAGAGCGGATCAAGCTAAAGAAGAAGAAGAGATAGAGCAGGTAGCAAAGGCCTTCGTGGTGTGCTTGGCAGGAGCAATCTTATTCCCATCCACGGAGGACTTTCTAGAAGAGACCCAATTAAGCGCCATAGTGAGCCTATGGGAAGGAGATAGAGTTGGACCGGCTATTCTAGCCTATCTCTATAGCGGGCTTACCTCGGCGGCAATGAGAAGGCCCATCTACGGATGCATGCTAGCACTCTCTAGTTGGGTAGATCTCCACTTCAAGTTCGATCCATGTGATGAGGCCCAACAATCCTCAAGAATCTTCTCAAAAAGCCCACTCTCTTATATGACCGGTTCACTTGGGATAAGCAATAGAGTGATGAACCGAATTCCTCAAATTAAGAAGAGAGCGGAATGGAGAGAGCACCTCAAAGTAATGCCAAAGAACCTCTTCACTTGCGCCCCAGGAATACTCAAGACTCAAGAGCTCCGTGCGAGATTCTCTCCCGGACGGACCTTCGGCTCATCGGCGCTTCAGAATTCGTCTTGTACAATTCATACCGATGCCTTCCTCAACTCGGGCTTCCACGGCGAGTATTCGAGGACCCATCTCACCTTCCTCCAATCAAGACACGGGACCTTGGTAGCAAAGAAGATGGTGAAGAATGCACGACAGTCCATGCTTTGTGGAACATCAACAAAACCCATCAACCTGTAGAAAGCTTGGATGAAGACAGAGATGAATGGAAATCTTATGTAATAGCTCTGAGAAAATTGAGACCCAAAATGGCTCATTAAGCATTGTAATCTTCCTTTCATATAATCAATGATATTCCCTTTATTGAGCCATCTTACTGTGTTTCTAAATAACTCTTCCAAAGTTCTGTGATTCTGTTGCAAATAACGCCTCAAGCAATGCCGTGAATTCAAAAAAAAAAACGCCTCAGCCAATGTCGCTTCCAATGTTCAGCTCACAAATTTGACGCCTCCACAATGGGCGTTAATTAAATAAAGACTTAAAATAGGGCGTTAATTGATTCAAATTCCCCAAAATGTATTCGTTGAAATTCCAAAAGTAACGCCCTCAGCAAAGCCACGTTTCATTCAAATAACGCCTCAAGCTCAGACGTTAATAAAAAAAAAAGGTAATAATTACTTCAATCGCATCAATCAATCCCCATTCAATGCGCCTGACGACGATTATCATTCCCCATGCACACGGAAATAACGCCTCAAGAAACGTCGCCTATTATCAAAACATGCCCAGACTGATGGGCGTCAATTCCACAAACCACGCCCTTCATCAAGGTGTGTCTTCTTTTCGAATGCCAAAAGGCTTTTTCCCTTTTCTTCTTCCTCCTTCGTCCCACTCTGTCTGTTCTTCTGCAAGCCCTAACCGAAGCCCCCCCCCCCACCGTCTCTTACTCACTCTCTCTCACACCTCCCCCTTTCCAACCTAAACGATGGCCCGCGGTGGCTTGAAGAGGCAGCGGATGGCTGCCCCAGAAGTGGTGGACCTGGGCGAAGATGCCCACGCCGAGGAGGATGCTCCCATGGAGGCTCCGCCGGTGGCGGCCGAGGAAGGTCCGGCGGCGATAGCCGGCGACGAGGGAAACCACGGCGGCGAGGCGGTGGGAGAAGAAGATGACGGAGAAGCAGCAGACGAGGGAGGGGAGGACGATGCTGGTGGTGAAGAAGAAGAAGGTGGTGGAGACGGAGAAGAAGGAGGTGATGAAGAACCACCGCCTACGGCGGCGGCCACTCCCCGTGCCGGCCAGCTCCGGCGACCCAGGCAGCCACGGCCTCGATTGCAAGAACCTAAACACAAGAAGGTAGGCCCCCAACCCGATCTCTAATTTTTTTATTTTTATTTTTATATTTTTATATTTTTCCTGTAATTTCCATAGCTCTCAGGGTATAAACCCTGCAACCCAGAAAGAAGACGCCCTCAGGGGCGTCATGTTTTAGAAATGAAACGCCCAACCTAAGGGCGTTAATTAAATTATTTTCCTGAAAAATAATTAACCCCATGAGAACACGCCCTGCATCATGTCACCCATTTAAATTCATATCATGCTGTTAATTTCCGTTAACTCCCATGCTTTAATTATTTCCCATGAATTATTCGCATGCTGTTATTTTTATTTCATTTTTCTGAAACACTTGAAAACAACGCCCCCCACCAGGGCGTTAATTCAACAACAGATGACCAAACCAACGGTCGTCCATTCATTAATTCCTGATTAAATTAACGGACCCATTTTGGAAAACGCCCCACCCAAGGGCGTGACTTGAAATATTCTTTAAGAATTTCAGAAATTAACCATAGAACCATGCCCAACACAGAGGCGTTTCATAGATGAAGAACGACCGAGGGTAGGTCGTGATTCCAAAGCTCACTTAGAACCACGCCCTCCTTAGGGGCACTAATTCAACAAACCACGACCTGAGGATGGTCGTTAATTAAAATCAAACATCAACATAACCCAAGGCAATCAAAAATGTAATTCAACATGAATAAACCAAACAATTAAGCCAAAACATCCTCCTTTATGCATGCAGGGGCTGATGAGGACACGCATCTCCTGGGTCATGGTCCGGGCAGCATACTACGACCTCCCCGAGTTTCAGAGAGCGAGGGTAGATGCCATGGGGTTCGGGGCCTTTCTATCCATAGAGCCAGTTAGGCCAGACCTACCACTTATCCAGGTTCTACGGGAGAGATGGGACAGGACTAGCCGGGCATTCTTGATGCCATGGGGGCATATGGTTCCTACCCTGGAGGATGTAGCTAGGATCACCGGATTGAGGGTAGACGGCGAGGCTGTGAGCGGGATCACCTATCCTGACTACACTGAGTTTGCCCAGAGGTTGCTAGGGCTAGAGATGGTCTACGAGACGCCTAGCGAGTGTAGGACCATCTTCCGCACCGACCTGACTATAGTGATGGGCTTAGGGAATGCTAGGCATAGGTCCGGGGAGTCTTTAGAGCAGTTCTCTCAGAGGTTGATAGACGGGGCTAGGGCGGTCTACTGCCAGGACCCAGCTGACAGAGAGAGAGCGGACCGGGACCTGAGGAGGTTTCTACTGCTGCTACTAGGGAGGCTATTGCTCGGGACGAAGGGCGACGTCATCAACTGCCGATTCTTGGGCATTCTCGAGGACCTGGAGGCAGTTGGCAGCTACGCCTGGGGAGCGGCACTGCTGGCGCATATGATGGCCGACCTGTCCACGGGGACAGGTCGAGAGACGACCGTCAGTGGCTTCTCACCTTTTCTTCAGGTATGCATTCTTCTTCTTTTTTCTTTTCTTTTATTTTTATTTTTTATTATGCATGTGAATGCCTCACTAATGCAATGCATGGATGCAGGTTTGGAGCCACCTATACATGCCGATGGGGCGCGTTGACCCACGGCCTGGAGGTGAGGGAGCTTTCCCTCTAGCGCGGCGCTGGCTGCCGGTGGTGTTTGGGGCCCCACTGGGCTATGAGTTGTGGGTGCTGCGGAGAGAGTTCCGAGAGTTCCCTCCCTCGCTGGTATGCATGAACGTTATGCATCTTTCTTTTGCATTTATTTTGAATTTATTATGATGATGATGAAATGATGACATGCATGTTTATGAATGCAGGTGCAGTGGAGACCCTATGAGGGAATGACAGACGTGGGCCAGCCGTGGGTCGTAGCGGGCCGACCTTGTTTTGGGCATGAGCTCTGGGTTCATTGCCTGAGCGAGATCGAGCCGTTACGGCTTAGGTTGGTGATGAGGACGCTGGGCCTCCACCAGGAGTGGGTAGAGGTCGGCGAGCCACGCGGCATTGGGAAGAAGACGCGCGGTCGTACGAAGGCGACCGACTGGAGAGTGCGGTTCGAGGAGCAGTACGCCGACTGGCAGCGAGGCGGGACCAGAGTCACCTCTCGCACGACTGACAGCTCCGAGTACCTCCGACGCTACTGGGAGGTATACGCCGGCCGACCCCAGATGAGGGTCTTAGGGGTATGTATGAATGCAATTATTTCTAAATTAAATGCAAATGCTTATGTTTCTATCATGTGACTAACATGCAATGGACGCAGGATGCGCGGGACATAGCGACGATGGATGCCCAGGCCCACCTACACAGCCTGGAGGACCAGCTGGCCGCCACACGAGCCGACCTAGAGACCCTGGTGAGTGTTTAAATTATTTCTATATGCAAATGTATTTTTATTGAATTATTGATGATAAGCCACTGACGATCTCAATGAATGCAGCGTGCCCAGCAGGGAGCAGTGAGGAGAGACCCAGGGGAGGCCTCCAGCTCGAGAGGGCCCAGTGCAGAGGTGACTGCACTGGCAGAGCAGCTGGCAGGAGCGACCGCACGAGCCGAGGCAGCAGAGCGCGATCTCGCTTCACGGGTAAATTCCAAAACACAAATCCATTCAAATATTGATTATATAATTGTGAACTGATGAAAATTTATTTTACAGACTGAGGAGCTTCGAGCCGCTCTTACCTGCGTTGATGAGGGCTTCCGTGCGACGAGCACACAGGTGAGTGGTTCAATCATGTATTGCTTGTATTGCTAGATTACTGAATCATTGCATTAATTATGGAATTGATGATTTGCTTACCTGTTTGCAGGCGACTCAGCTCCAGGCGGTACGTACCGAGTTGGCGATCCGTGATCAGCGGATCTCAGAGCTAGAGAGGTCCCTGAGGCGACGAGAGGAGCTGCCTCAGGATGTGGCCGAGCTGCGGGTGGCTCTTGAGCTGGAGCGACGGGAGCGTGCCCGGGAGCGCGAGGAGCGTGCTCGTGAGCGGGAGGAGTACCAGGCGGAGCGTGCCCGGCACCTTGAGCTTCAGCAGGCGGAGCGTGCCCGGTACCAGGAGCAGGTAGCAGCACGCGAGCGAGAGCTGGCAGACTCGAGGACCCAGCTGATCCTTTCTCAGGAGCGGCTACGAGTGTCTGAGGAGCGTCTCCAGTGAGAGCGTGAGCGAGCACGGGCTGCGGGGTACTCCTTCACCAGCTCCACCTTTGTGGCGGGCTCTTCCCTCCCAGAGAGGAGCGAGGCAGGGGGTCAGGTTCGGGTTCCAGCTTCTTCACGGGGGCCCATGCCTCCTCCACCAGCGCCAGCTCGGGATGGCGAGGAGGAGGTTGAGAGTAGGAGAGAGGAGGGTGGAGGCGAGAGCTGAGAGACTTACTTGTACTCCTCCACCCTCACACCTGTACTCAGACATTCATGATATATATATATATGAGATTGACATCTTTTTGTTACCTGAGCACTTGTGTAGTTGCGTACTTTGGTTTCTTTTTCCCACGTTCTTTGTGTTTGCTTCACTTTGCCCTGTACCTGTAGCTGTGATTCACACTTGAATAAATAGGTTAGTTCATCTGTTCGACTTGGCCCCTTGCTCAATAAGCAAAGGGTGCCTTTTCTTTTAACCTGGATAGCGGGTCAAGGGGCCAAGCCTTTAATCAAATAAGGCAAATAAAATATCTGATAACGGGGAGATGCATCATGCAAGCACGCATATGCAAACCATAAATAAAGATGCCCATGCAGAAATGCAAGCACGCACATGAAGAATAACCCCATTTCCTTTTTCTTTTCTTTCTTTTTATTATTATTATTTTATTATTATTTTATTTTAAAAGACGCGCCTTAGATTAGGTCGTTATTCAAGAAACACACACCCTATGGGATGGCGTGAGTTTGAAAACGTTTTCGAATTTTGTTGAAAAGACGGCCATATGTGAGGGCGTTATTTTAAGAGAGACGACCTTAAGGGAGGCGTGAATTCAATAAAAAGAGCCTTACTGAAAGGCGTTAATTCTTTAATTCTTTTTTTTTTCAGCATTGGGTTCACAAAGGTATTGGGGGCACTGAGGCCTACACGGTCATCATTGAGGATTCATTGGTCTTTCTTGATTAATCAAAAAAGGGCGACGTGATAATAGTTAACTTATGCCTGCGATTCCGCATGGTGCAATCTCCTAGGTCAGTCTTGACCATTCTGCTGGTTTATGACTTACCTCAAAGAAAAATGAAGATATAAGGAAGCCTATAAGAGATTCTGAAAAGCTCGAGGTAAAACTACCTCCCCTACCCTGTGCCTGTTGGGGTTCGGTCTTTGGCATAGGGAAATTTTGTTGCCTCTTACCCCTTTTATATTGCATGCATACGCCCAAGGTTTTTCCCTGCGGGGACTTTGCCCTCTTGACATGCTTTTCTTTTCACAACTTGTCTTTCACTTTGGAATTGATTTGCATTGATGAAAATAAACCTAATTGTACTTGGGCTTTTGTGGCATTTTGTTCCCTTTTGGGCCTTGACTTCCACCTACTAGGGCGGCGGACAGGCTTGGTGGATCTACTCCGAGGCCTTCTTTCCTCCCTTATGGGCCGAAGAAGAAAAGAATGGGTATTGTCTTCACCTTTAGTCAGGTTTTTGACTTCCCATTAGATCTTGCACCAGTTGAGTTCGAGGTTTAAGCGTGTAGTGTGTGCGTGTGTCGACCCCATTTTGAGTTAACAAGACTGATGAATGAATTCAGAATTTTGACCTTTCAGATCTTGTGCCCTTATGTACCATGGCAAACCTTTTCATTATATATATATTATTATTATTATTATTTTGATTTTGGATAATTCTATTTTTTTTATTTTTTTTTTGATTTTGGGAAATATATTTTCTCTTTTCTTTTCTCGAATTTTAGATTAGGGGTAGTATTTCTTGAGATACAAACCATTCCAAGGGTGAGTTAACTCTTCTCCTTCAGCATTAATCAGTTTATAAGCATTGCCAGGATAAACATCTTTTATAACAAATGGTCCTTCCCAATTTGGTTGGAGTTTTGAACGGGGCCCACCGGGCTTTACAAAAATTCTTTTAATTACCATCTCACCGATTTTGAATTTTCTCTCAATCACTTTCTTTTGATAAAAATGCGAGAGCCTGTTTTGATAAACATGCGCATGTTCAGCGGCGACCAGACGCTTTTCATCTAGGAGTTCCAACTAGGCAAGGAGCGAATCCCGACGTTCATCAATAGAAAATTCCTTATCCAATTGTACTCGCAGAGAGGGAATGAGAATCTCATAAGGGACTACCGCCTCCATTCCATAAGTAAGGGCGAAAGGGGTTTGCCCAGTGGGGGTACGAATGGAAGTGCGATAGGCCCAGAGAACTTCAACTAGCTTGTCTGGCCAATCCGAAAATTTATTAGCCTCACACGTCTTTTTAACGATTTTGATCAAAGTTTTATTAGTTGCCTCTACTTGGCCATTGCCCTGCGGATAATAGGGAGAAGAATGATACAATGCAATGTTGTACCTGTTGCAGAGATCCTTGATTTCTTGAGAGATAAATTGAGGTCCATTGTCGGTGACGATGGTACTCGGGATGTCGAACCTCGTGATGATGTTCTTCATTATGAATTTGCAGATAGTTGATGCTTTAATCTCCACGTAAGCTTCTGCTTCCGCCCACTTGGTGAAGTACTCCGTTGCCGTGAGGATGAACGACTTTTGTTTGGTCAGGAAGTTTGAATCACCAAGTGGTCCAATGATATCAAAAGCCCACATGGAGAAAGGCCATGGGGAAGACATAGGATGGAGTGAAGAAGCAGGAGAATGAATTTTGTCGGCGTGCAGTTGGCACTTAACACACCTTCGAACATAGATGGAACAATCCTCTTCTAGAGTTGGCCAATAGAAACCTAGCCTAAGGATCTTCTTAGCTAGGATCTGGCTATTCACATGACCACCATACACTCCTGAATGCACCTCTTCCACAACTTTTCAAGATTCATCATCGTCGAGGCACCTCAGTAGAACGCATGTGAGCCCTCTTCTATAGAGCACACCTCCAACCAAAACATAACGCTGAGCCACTCTTCTAATTACTTTCTTCTCTTCCGCAGTGGCTTCCTCGGGATAGGACTGGTCATTGCAATATCTGGCAATCTCATAATACCAAGACTTCTCTTCGTCAACCAATTCTTCTTCCCAGTCTAAAAGCATGACCTCTTTGCCTTTAAGAGATTCCTTCTGCTTGTCCTTCTCAAGCACCTTATCCCTAATATCGAGGAATGCATGATCCTTAATCGCTGGCGTGTTACGCTGATGAATCAGAGGAACGTGAAAATCTCGCTCAGGAGGGAAGATTAGAGCAGAGGCCAAAGAAGCAATAGCGTCGGCTAGGATGTTCTGGCTGCGAGGGACATGGAAGAAGATTAATTTGGTGAAGAGTTTGGCGTAAGCTGAAGCAAGTTCTTGGTAGGGTTTAAGCTTAGGATTGATAGTGCGGCACTTGACAAGTACCTGGCGCAGAATGAGCTGACTGTCACCCACAATTCGTAGATGAGTGACACCATATCGATGAGCGGTTTGAAGACCGGCCAAAAGAGCTTCATACTCAGCTATATTATTTGTGACGGGGAAAGTGAGCCGAGCAGCAAATGGGATGGTGACCCCTTCTGGTGTTAAAAGAACCATGCCGATTCCTCTTCCTTGAGAATTTAGAGCTCCATCAAAATGTAATGTCCACATAGGATCATGAGGTTGATTAATGGACATCAGTTCTTCATCTGGAAACTCTGAATTGACAGGATCAAAACGAGGTAGAGGGTGGTGAGCAAGATGTTCGGCAATGGCGTAGCCTTTGATAGCTTTCTGTTGAATGTAAGTGATGTCAAATTGAGAGAGGAAGCTTTGCCAGCGTGCTAATCGATCAGTGAGGATAGATTTCTCAAGGAGGAATTTAATTGGATTCATGCGTGCAATGAGGTGAACCTCGTGAGCTAGGAAATAATGCTTTAACTTCTGAACTACCCAGACCAACGCCGCGCAAGTTTTCTCCATGGCTGAGTACCTCTGTTCACAGGGGTTAAGAAGTTTAGACAAGTAGTATGCTGCCCTCTCCTTACCTTCTTCATCCACTTGAGCTAAGACAGCACCTACGGAGTCATCCATGACTGAGACATAGAGAACGAGTGGTTTGCCTGGAATTGGTGGCCTCAGGACAGGAGGATTGGCCAAATAATCCTTCAATCCATCAAAGGCTGCCTGACACTTGTCATCCCAATTAAACTTGACCCCCGGCTTAGTAAGCTCGTAAAACGGCCTGCATCTTTGTGAATGCTGGGAGACAAAGCGGCGGATAAATTGCAACCTCCCGATTAGTCCTCGCACTTCCTTCAGATTCTTGGGAGGAGGCATATCTCTAATGGCCTTCGCCTTGTTGGGATCAACTTCAATTCCCCTCTTGCTAACAATAAATCCAAGCAACTTCCCTGAAGAAACGCCAAATACGCACTTCTTGGGGTTCATCTTCAACTGATACTCTCGTGATCTTTGCAAGACGTTAGCTAGAACCTCAGGATGCTCAATCCTTGTCCTTGATTTTACAACCAGGTCATCCACATACACCTCAATATAGATATGAATCATGTCATGCAAAATCACCATCATAGCCCTCTGATAGGTGGCTCCAGCATTCTTAAGTCCAAAAGGCATGACCACATAACAATAAGTACCCCATGGTGTAGTGAATGATATTTTCTCTTGATCTTCTTCAGCCAGACGAATCTGATTGTAACCTGAAAAGCCATCCATGAAAGAGAGAGTCTCGAATCCTGCCGTATTATCAATCAGAACATCAATATGAGGGAGGGGGAAGTCATCTTTAGGACACGCACGGTTGAGGTCCCGGAAGTCTATACAAATCCGAACTTTGCCATCTTTCTTCATAACCGGGACGATGTTAGCCACCCAGTTGGGGTAGAGGACAACTCTAACAAATCTCGTCTTATGAAGCTTGTCGACCTCTTCTTTCATCTTTAAAGCCATGTTAGGGTGGAAACGCCTCAACCGTTGCTTGACCGGGACAAGCCCTGACTTAAGTGTAAGCCGATGTTCAACGAGCGCAGGATGTAAACCAGGCATATCTTCATAACTCCATGCGAACGTGTCCTAGTATTCTTGAAGAACCAAAATAAGCGCCTCCTCTTCGGAGGGCGGCAAATTCTTACTGATGAGGACAATCCTAGGGTCTTCCTCAGTACCCAAATTAATTTCTTTGGTAGGCTCTTCTACAGAGGCTGATGGTTCGTCAAATCGTCTTATGCCACTAGCAAAAGCATCAGCCTCATCCTCATATTCTTCATAACTTTCATCCCCCCCTTCAATAGGGTCTTCATCATTCATGATTTCATAGACGCCCAAACCCTCATAAGAAACAACAGTATCCTCATATTCTAATTCTGGCAGGATAATCGGATCCCCTACAAATTCCGAAAGAGCTAAACAAGCCTGGCACCTTCTGGCTAACTCCAACAGAAACCTACGGGGAATCTACTTACCCTTGGATTTCTTATGAGAATCTACCCCATGAATTTTATTAGAAGAAGAAGAACAACTAGCTTGATTGAAGGAAGGAGGTGAAAAAGTGGATACAGAAGGTGATACATATGGAGACCCCTCGCCAGAGGGGGAGAAAAGGTTTATCAATGAATCATGGAAGAGTGGCCCCTGGGTCGGGACACACTCGGGAGAAAAATAGGAGGTCTCCTCAATAGGGATGAAGGATTGGAAATTTGGAAATTTGGCATTTTTTTCATTTTTATTTTTATTTTTATCTTCATTTTTATTTTCCTTTTCTAGAAGAAAGCAATGTGAAGGGAGAATAACAGGAGGAGTAAAGATTGAAAGCTTGGAGAAAGATTGAATTAGAGATGACCCGCGTGGCGGTGTGATGGAGAGTTTGGAGAATTGCTGGAGGAGCAAGGGAGGAATCGGGAGAGAAATCTGCAGTGAATCTGGAGAAAAGCTGATCATAATTGGCGGCGGTCTGGACACGCGAGAGAACAATTGAGAATGTAGGGAAGCTAGAACAGACGGATGTATAGAAGTGAGGGAAAAGAGGCCGGCCCACAGCCTGTCTATTGTAAATCCTTCTTCAAATGGAATATCTGGCTCCCCAATGTATGTGTAATCATTCAGCAACTGCCTCTTATTTGTAATTGCCGCTGGCATTTCAATCAATTTGTGTATTAGTGGCGGCCATTCCGGACCAGTCGGTATAAAGAGGCGGCTCAAGAAAATAGTGATATCATTCATATCAAACCACCTGTACCAGTCACATTCCAGATCATCCATTTTCCTTCTTTTGTCAGGCCTTAAGGACTCCAGGGCTTTATATGTGGCCAGCGGGGAAATATGACGAGCAAACTGTCTAGCATGAACATCCTGACAGTCTAATATGGAAGTGATTATTGTAGTATGCTCATTATTCTGAACGCCACCCGTGACAAAATGTGTCTGCAACGTCCAGGTAAGCGGCTGGCGATCTGTCTTTAACGTAGATGTCATAACTGCCCATGGTTCATCTTCATTTTTGCCCGGCCCTTTATAGCCCAAACCTCCTCTTGCAATCAATTTCCGAGGCTTTACAGGTCTAATCCTGCCTTGACAATTGGCGCCCAGACCTTTGCCATTTTGATACCCCATTTTTATTAAAATGTTCCAGCCAGGGGTGTTTATCATGCTTTTCTTCTTCTTCCCCTTGGACGGCAAGGGTGTCATGGCAACTGTCGTGACTGTCTCGGACGGCATCGGCCGTGAGCGAGGGACGTCCAATACGGATAACAATGGCTTATTGGCAGGCCAAATAGAAGGAACCGATGAAGCCACATGAATATCCTCTTCTGGCAGAATTGGCATACTGGTAACTTTGATGATGCGGCCCTTGTGTGGAAACTTGAGACATTGATGATTTGTAGAGGGCATTGCATCAAGCTGCTGGATGTAGGGACGGCCAAGAATGCCATTAAATGTTGGATCCATGTCCAAAATATGAAAATCAGCTGTGATTGTTGCTGGACCCAAACTTACTTTTAAAGTAATCATGCCTAGAGGAGGCTTCTTCGTGTTATCATATGTGGTGACCGTTATGGTGGACGGCCGAATTTGGCTTTCCGGAATGCCACACAACTTCAAAGTGCTCGGCGGCAAGACATTGATGGATGCCCCAGTGTCCACCAAACACTGTTGTACAGCCACCTTATTGATATCAACTGTGATGCATAGAGCATATTTTCTTGCTGAGATCGGTGCCAGCTCATGCTCATAAAAAGTGATTGCTGGTTGACTGCCAGTAGGTGTTAAGACTGCGGTTATCTGCTCGACTGGGATGTCCTCATTGACCATGACTTTCTGCAGGTATTCCTTTAGAGCCATCTGATGAGTAGTCGACCTCTTGATCAGTTCTAGAATTGATATTCTTGCCGGAGTCCGGTCCAAATGCTTTAACAAGTCGTATTCTGTGCCTGGTATGGACCCCTGTTCCTGTTCCTATTCTTGCGGCCCCTGCGCGGGCTCTAACCCTCTCTGTGGAAAAATGCGGTGGAATATCCGTCCACTGCGGAGCGGCGCCACGCCTTGACGTGCCTCTGTCGGGGCAAGTGTGGATGGAGGGTTAGAAGAAGAAGAGGGTGCGTTAGTGTTGATAAGCGGTGGAGGAGTGTTTGAAGAAGGAGCCCCCACAGGGGGTGTTGATGAAGAGTTCAATGAAGATGCCCCCGTAGGAGGCGTAGGAGTAGGAAGGGATACCTAGATGCGGGGGGAATTGGTGGGGGGTGGAATGAGAAGAGTTCTGGGTACAAAAGGTGGTGGAACCAATGGTGGGGGGATCCTTGCCGGTGAAGGAGTAGTGGTGGTGGGTGCAGTGGGCGTTGGCAATGGGCGGATGAGGAGTGGCCTAGGTGGCAGTGGCGAAGGGTTGGTGGTGGATGGGTTTTGTTGTGGCGTAGGCTGTGGAGGTGGTAAGCGTGTAAGAAGAGGGCAAACCGGCAAGGTTGGAGAATTGGTGGTAGGAGGTGGATTAACGGGGCGCAGAAGGGATCGGCCCATTTGGGGAGCAGTAGAAGAAGAAAGGGTGCGCAAGAGGCGCGGAGGTTGATTTTGATTGTGATTAAATGCCCCGATGGAGGCGTTTTCTTCATGCCATCCCTGCCCTCTCTCCACCTCATGGAGAGACGTGACAGGGTTTACGTGCTGGTTTGGCGGGTGCTCCGGCAGTGGATTGTGGACTATCCCCATATCGTGCTGAGGCGCTGGAGCTTGTTGTTGCTGCTGTGGAGCTGGTTGCTGTGGCTGCTGAGCCTGTTGCTGCCGAGGAGACCTTCTTTCTTTCATGGTGGCGATGAACTGTCTCATCTCATCCCAATTGATGCCACCCTGGTCATTTAGGTCATAAATGTAATCTCTGAAGTGGAAGCAACGATCAAGGTTGTGACCAGGTGCACGATGGAAAGCGAAGTAACAGGATGCGTCGACATTAGCGGGCCACGCTGTTCTTTCCCTTGGTAACATGAGCAAATTGGCGGCCATTAAAGCATTGAAAATATCCGGGAGACTTTCTGGTAGTGGAGGATAGTGGTCCCTTTTGGGGCCAAGTGGTGGTCTCCGTTGTTGTTGTTGGCCATAGTTGGTAGGTGGTGGTACCTGGTGGTACTGTTGCGGAGCTGGAGGGTCAGCGCGGGGCGCTTGGTTTTGCGGTGAAGCAAAGGAATGTTGGGGTGCGAATTGGCGTTGCGGAGTGGAGTTGAAATGGGGGTTTTATGGTGGAGGTGGGTTAGGCCGTGGGTGAGATTGATGGTGGGGGTGGCCAACTACACCAACTTGCTCGTTTGTGATTGTGCCCTCAGTCATGGGCCCGCTGTTGTTGACATTCGTGCTTTTCTTAAATAGCCGTGGCTTCGGCTCAAACATGCCCATAATGGGCGAATCCTTCATCTGTGTCTGAATATAACGAGCTCTTTCATAGAGCTCCTCCATGGTTGTTAATCTGTTCATGGCCAGGATGTGCCAGAACTGAGGAGTTGCATTGGAAATTATCATCTTCACTTGTTCTTGTTCCGCCAAAGTGTCTTTCAACTTCTCGGCCATTGAACGCCACCTATCAGCAAATATGATGAAGTCCTCCTCGGGCTTCATTTTCTCTGCAACCAGATCTATGACTGAGAGGGAAGGTCCGACCCGGTCTCTATATTTCTGCAAGAACTTCTTCTGAACAATATCAAAGTCGCTGGCATCAACAGGATCCAACGAATAGAACCATTCAAGGGGTGGCCCCTCCAGAGATCTCCTGAATAAATAGGCCAAAGAGGCCTTATTGTCTTGCCAAAAGGAGGTCTCGTACATAAAATCCTTCAAATGAATGAAGGGGTTACCAGTCCCATTATATCGCCAAAAATTCGGCATCTCAGATGGTGGCAGATGGAAGACTGGTAGTGTGGGGAGGGAGATTTCCGGTGCATTCTTGGCCGTAGTGACTTTCTTAAGTTGCTCTTCCATGCTAGCCAACTTCTGAAGCAGTAGCATATTAGTATTAGACTCGACTGGGGCCGGATTTTGAATGAAAGAATGCGGTATAGGCGTCCGTAGAATTCGTGTAGGTTGGAGAGGTTGAGGCCTAACTGCTGAGTAGCTCGCCTGTTGGGCCGGCATGGCCGCAACGGGCGTTGGTGGACGGGAATGAGGTTTGTGTTAGACCGCCTGGTCATTAGTGAGGTGATGGCCACTCTCGGCCGGAGGGGGATTAGAGGAGGAAGAGGGAACGGACTTCCCATTCAAAGCGGCCTGAACTGCCTGCCGCTGGGACTCATCTAACTGAGACAAAGCTTGAATTAAATCGGTGACATTAATGGATGGGGAAGAATTCCCGGAGGTATTGGAAGGCACAGCATGAGAAGAGGGCTCAACCTCTTTGGAAGTGGTGTCAACCACATGAACTTGCGGATAACGGGAATGAGGAGGGTAATTTCCCTCATGATAGATGGAATCTTGGAGGGGGATTTCATATTGACCAAAAACATTCTCATCCTCATCATCATATGAATACCCGTAGCCCGCCATGTTGATGATCTTACCTGAACGGAGTTGCATGCTTAAAAAGAGAGAAAGCTTATGAAGGAATTATCACAATCAACCACCCAATCAAAACAAGCTTAAGCAAATCAACCCAACCAAGTTTATGCAATCAAGTTGAGATGAGTGCAAGATTTTAGTGTTATCTTGAGATTAGAGTGGATTAATTTGCAGAATAATTCACTCCTTTTGCAAAGTGAAACCTAGTTTTGGATCCAAGTGTAGCCTCCGTGTCAACTAGGTTCTTTCTCTTTTCTCACCAACGATAGGTTCTTCTAAACTCCGGGCACTTCAAAGGTACAACCTGCCCAGCGTCCGTGAGGGAATCCACGGGTGTGGGGACTTATGGAGGTCTTGGAAAAGGGATTTCCGGTCCAAAGAGACAGAATGCTCAATGGAGGGTTGTCCCGATTCCAAGAGAGGTGTGTGGAATCCTAGTGTAGACAGAGGAGGTCTCTCAACCAAATGCCACAAAAATGCAGGGTAATATGAGCCAATCACAGCAATGCAATCAAATGATCAATATAAGCATGAACCCAGCATGAAAAACCACAGACAGGAGGGTTCTGTAAACCCGCAGGAAAGAGACGACCTGGCAACGGTCGCTACCAACAAAATAGACGACAGCGTGGCTGTTGTGAATCGCTGTGGTGGCCCACAGGCAGTGCAAAAAACACGCGCCTTGGTGTGAGGCGCGTAATGTGAAAAGGACGCCTTTATAAAAGGGCGTCAAATATCAGTGGTGCACACGGTCGAGGAAAAACGCGCCTTGATGTGAGGCGCTGCCAAATAAAAAGACGCCCAAAGGGGAGGGCGCGAATTATCAGACAGAACAAGGAGACAGCAGATATAATAAAAGACGCCTTCTAGGAAGACGTAAAACAGCAAATAGACGCCCTCGATGAAGGCGTTAAACGAAAAAGCGCCTCTGGGTGAGGCGTTAATTCAGGAAAAATAATCAAAACAATCACAAACTGGCTGATCCCGGGAGTGTGCAGTGTGCACGGTGGAGGGTGCCCGTGGGGCACAAAAGGAGGGGTACCGTGGGTACCGAGGGGAAATGGCACACGTGGGTGCCGAAGGGGAAAGGGCACACGTGGGTGCCAATAGGAAAGGGCACACATGGGTGCCAATAGGAGATGGTAATCAAAAGAAAAATAGTGGAAGTCCCACCGTGATCGCCAATTTGTAGATCGTGATAAATCCACACATGAAGAGTTTAAATACGAGAAAACATAAGGGGGAGATGATATGATAATAAAGAAAAGAAGCACGTGGTGCTACTAAGGAGGGTGATCGCCAGAGGGGTTACCTCAAGAAGAAACAAAGAAGATCGCGAATACCTGGTGGAAAAGAAAACGCGGGATGGATTGTGAATTCCTCGTCCTCCTTCAATCGGCCGGCCGATGAAGGGGGTTTTCCTTTATTGATTACCCTTGCAAAAAAAAACAAAACAAACAAACAAAGAGAAGTGGATCAGCCAAGTGAATGTAGTATCAATCCCGAATAAATGATATGATAATGAATAGAGAATAAAACATGTGCACCTTTTTTTTGTTTTAAAACCCCTAAAGAGTTAGGGAAGGAGAAGATATGATGAAACTAATGCAAAAGAAGAAAAAAAACAATGGACGTGATGATGCGATGAAGGCAAACACAAACAAAGGAGAGAAACCCCGCTGTTCCTGTAAACAGTAGAGGGGGAACCAACAGAGTAGCAGGAAGCAGAGGACGACTATGAAGAAATCACACGGATGAAGAAAACTCCTCCCTGCTGTGTGCTCCCTGTGTTCTGTCTCTCTCTCTCTCTCTCTCTGTGTTGTGTCTTACCTCGCGCGAGATCGACCAGGGAGTCCTTTTATAAGTGTTTTATCAAAGATAAACTCAGATTCGGAAGATAAGAATAGGCAATGGTTATCAACGGCAAGGACTCTAGTTCCCAGATCGAGCAAGGTGACCAATAAAGGCAGGGAACTCTCCAGGAAAGATGAGTTTAAGCAGGACACAAAAAGGGTAGACACGACCTACAGAAGGGCGTCAATTCAACAAGTGACGACCTACATCAAGACGTTACTCAAAACACGACCATGATCAAGGGCGTCACTTCTTGGATTTAATTTTGGCAATAAACTTACTTTATTTGAAAATTATGAGAAAACGCCTGAGATGAAGGCGTTACTTGAAACCACGCCCTGAGGAAGGACGTTTAATCAATAATTGGAATTTATTTGAAACTGGATAATACCAGGAATTGACGCCCTGACATTTGGTCGTCCTTTCTTTTGAACACGCCCTAGGTAAGGTCGCTTTTAAAATAACGCCCCTCTTCAGGTCGCGAATCACAAAAAAATGCAAGAATAAATAAAAATAGAAAAACTTTATATTATAGAAATATTGAAGTTCACTTTGGTGCGTCAACATAGTGACATGAGAATTGATCAGCATAGCGTCAATTTTGGCGTGTCTACAACTTACGGGAGTGATCTTCGGATCAATTAACTCCGCCCCGTACCGGATATTGGTTTAGGTCTAAGTGCATCATTTAGTGTGTGTTTGCATTAGTCGGTGTCTTCTAGGTCGTGTGTCAGTTGCATGCCCACCCGTCGGGGTACCCAATACTCGCCACCACCACCTATGGCGGACTCCCGGGCCCGTAGCTCCGATGAGTCCTCGACGGCCGAGATGTTCCGAGCCATTATGGAACGTCTTGACACACGTATGGATGGTCTTAGTACGCGTATGTATGGCATAGGAACGCGTCTAGAAGGGCGGATGAAAGCCCTCGAGGATCGGGCCGAGAGTTCGGATCAGTCCATCCAGGGCTTAGTTGGGAGGATTGCCATCCTCGAGAGGGGCCCAGTAGCGGCGCAACCCGCGCCGACGAATGGCCAACAAGAGCCGGTGCAGCAACCCACTGTGCCAAAGGCTCAAGTGGAGAATGTTGGGGTTCAACAGGTGCATGTGGTGGATGATTATGCATCTGATAATGATCAAGGGGGTAACGGTCGTCGTCATCAATGACGGAATCGTGATGATGAGGATGACGACCGCATTCTTAGGGGTGTGCGTGGGGACCCTCCCACTTTTAGCGGTTCCTTGGACCCTCGGGTGTATTTAGATTGGGAGGCCGGCATGGACCGATACTTCGAGTGGTTTGAGATGACGGACCACCGGAGAGTCCGATACGCTAAGATGAAGCTGCAAGGGCAGGCTCAAACTTATTGGATCAATGTGGAGAGCCTGCTCAACCAGCGACGTCAACCCCAAATCGGTACTTGGGATGATATGAAAACCAAGTTGAGGGAGAAGTACCTTCCCGCCTCATATCGCCAACATCTCATAGACAAGTGGCAAAGCATCTCCCAAGGGAACCGATCCGTGATCGAGTACACCGCCGAGTTCGATGAGTATTATTTGCGGTGCGGGGTCACGGAAGAGAGCACCATGACGATATCCCTCTTTCGGAGAGGTTTGCGGCCCAATTATCAATATGAACTCTTTCACCGCAATGCCACCACTTTGGAGCAGGCATATCAGATTGCTCTCGAATTGGAGCAGTTCGAGGCCGAGTTTGAGTCACCCCATCGGTTGGGCTCCTTTCCCCTTCGTAGTGTCGAGTCCCGTGGATCATCTGGCACGTATCTGAGGGCCCCCATGGCATGACCTCCGGAGCCCACTCGCCCCGAGCCCTTTGCTCCTAGGCCTCGTCCTCTACCCCCGAGGGACCTTCCTCATCCCCAGCATCTTACGGCCCCACCCATAGCCCGTCCACCGGCACCCGCACCTCCTGCACGTCCTTTGTTACCTACGCCTCCTATCCGTCGGGAGGATAAAGGTAAAGGACCTATGATTGGGGAGCCTAGTGGATCACGGCAGCAGTGTTATCGCTGCAATGGGTTTGGCCATTTCGCCAACTAGTGTCCCACCCGCCCATCTCTTCACATTGGGGACACACAGGCTGAGGATACCACCCCTACGGGCCTCGAGTTAGTTAGCTATGAGGCAGATGAAGAGTTAGCTGACGAGTACTATGAGATGGGAGGTGAGGCCCAGGATGTCCAGCAGTCGGGCGATACCCATGTGGGGGTCGTCAGATGTATCCTCACCCAGCCACAGGCCAGTGATGACTGGCGTCGGACCACTATCCTTCAGGTATTCTGTAGGCTGGGAAAGCAAATTTGCAAGGTGGTCATCGATAGCGGGAGTTGTATCAATGCAATCTCCACGAACGCTGTCGCTCGTCTTGGTCTCACACCCGTAGACCATCCTTGTCCCTATCAGGTATCATGGGTGGATACCACTTCCATTTCGGTCAGGCTGTGGTGCTTGGTCCCGCTGCAGCTCCACTCCTACCGTGACGAGATCTGGTGTGATATTCTCCCCATGGAAGTGGGAAGTATCATTCTTGGTAGGCCGTGGTTATTCGACCGAGATGCCACACTCCATGGTCGGTCGAACACCTGTACCTTCGACCACGATGGCCAGCGGGTCACCCTCCACCCTGTTCGGCCTAGGAGCCCATCAGTCAGGGGTCCTACTGGCCCTAATACTCCAAAGCCTTCCGTACCCGGGCCCAGTACCCCATCCCCAGCTCGGACTATGACCGTTACCTCTGGCCCAGGAGAGCCCTCGACGAGGAGATTGATGATGATTAGCTCCCGGGAAATGGAGCAGGAGCTTAGTCAGGGCTGTCCAGTGTTTGCCATTACGGTCCGAGAGGTGGAGCGGGACTCCGAGGGTGAGCTCCCACCCGAGGTTGTTCCTATTCTGAAGGAGTTTGCTGATATTTTTCCCGATGAGCTTCCCGAGGGACTCCCACCCATGCGGGATATATAGCATGCCATCGACCTTGTTCCGGGCTCTTCTTTGCCCAACCTTCCTCATTATCGAATGAGCCCCACGGAGCATGCCGAGCTTAAACGGCAGGTCGATGAGCTTGTGCAGAGAGGATCTGTTCGGGACAGCATGAGTCCATGTGCTGTACCTGCATTACTCGCCCCGAAGAAGGATGGCACATGGAGAATGTGTATTGATAGTCGTGCCATCAACAAGATCACCGTGAAGTACAGGTTCCTTATTCCCTGCCTGGATGACATGCTAGACATGATGGCAGGTGCCACTATCTTCTCGAAGATCGATCTTAAGAGTGGCTACCACCAGGTGAGGATTAGGCCAGGTGATGAGTGGAAGACCGCATTTAAGACCAAGGATGGTCTATATGAGTGGTTGGTTATGCCCTTTGGGTTGACCAATGCCCCTAGCACATTCATGCGACTTATGACTCGGGTCCTTTGACCTTTCATTGGAGTCTTTGTGGTTGTGTATTTTGATGATATCCTTATATATAGTCGTACTAAAGGGGACCACTTGGACCATCTAAGGCAGGTATGTCTGCTTTTGAGACGAGAGCAGTTGTTTGCGAACTCACAGAAGTGTGCCTTCATGACACCTCAGCTTACCTTCTTGGGTTTTATTGTGTCTAGTACTGGGGTCTCCGCTGATCCGGAGAAGGTCTAGGCCATTGTTGAGTGGCCAGAACCCCGTACGGTCCATGATGTCCGCAGCTTCCATGGTCTTGCGACGTTCTATCGTCGCTTTATCCGCTGATTTAGCTCCGTCACCGCCCCGATCACGGATTGCATCCGTAAGAACACGTTTGTATGGATGAAGGCCGCAGTTGCTGCCTTCAAGGACATCAAGGAGCGCATGACCCAGACACCTATCCTTCGACTGCCTGATTTCTCGAAGGTGTTTGAGGTCTCTTGTGATGCGTCGGGCGTGGGAATTGGAGGAGTTTTGAGTCAGGAGTCCCACCCGATCGCATATTTCAGCGAGAAGCTGAATGACGCGAAACTGCGATATTCCACATATGATAAAGAATTCTACGCCGTTGTTCAGGCTCTTAGGCATTGGAGGCACTATCTTTTACATCAGGAGTTTGTCCTATACTCCGATCACGAGGCATTGAGGTACCTCCATTCGCAAAAGAAGCTTAACTCGCGTCATAATCATTGGGTCGAGTATCTCCAGCAGTTCACCTTTGTGCTGAAACATAAGGCTGGAGTGGAGAACAAGGTGGCTGATGCCTTGAGTCGGCGAGCATGTTTGCTTACCACCATGAGTGCCGAGGTCATAGGGTTAGAGAAGATGAAGGAGGCCTATGTTGATTGTCCTGACTTCGGTCAGATTTTTACCACCCTCCAGGCCGGACCCTCAAGAGACCTTGATGGGTATGTGCTTCAGGAGGGTTACCTCTTTTGAGGTAGCAGGCTATGTGTTCCCCGAACTTCGGTTCGAGATTTCTTAGTGTGGGAACTACATGCAGGAGGTCTAGCCGGCCACTTTGGTCGGAACAAGACTATTGAGGTAGTGGAGCATCGATTTTATTGGCCGAGCTTGAAGCGCGATGTTGCTAACATCGTGGCTCAGTGCCGTACATGTTCTACGGCCAAGATGAAGAAGCAAGGCTCGGGCCTTTATACGCCTCTTCCCGTGCCTGATGCCCGGTGGCAGGATGTTAGCATGGATTTTATTTTGGGATTGCCACGTACCTCCAGGAAGCATAATTCGGTCTATGTGGTGGTTGACCGTTTCTCAAAGATGGCCCTCTTTATCCCTTGCTCGAAGACTTCGGATGCTTCTAGGGTAGCCCGCCTATTCCTTACTCATGTGGTGTGCAAGTTCGGGTTGCCTCGCACTATAGTGTCTGACCGTGATGTTAGATTCACTTCCTACTTTTGGAAGACACTATGGCATATGATGGGTACTCACCTCAAGTTTTCCACTGCATATCACCCCCAGATAGATGGTCAGACCGAGGTGGTCAATAGGAGTCTGGGAGATCTTTTGAGGTGTCTAGTTAAGGACCGCATTGGGGATTGGGATCTCATTTTACCTATGGCTGAGTTTGCATACAATGATTCGGTGAATAGGTCTACCGGCATGAGTCCATTTGAGATTGTCACAGGTCGTAGGCCTAGGAAACCCGTTGACCTTGTCCCCATGCCTATCCACGCTAGAGTGTCGGAGTCGGCCGAGTCGTTTGCTAGGCATGTTAGGAGTTTGCATGACAACATCCGTCGTCACATTGAGGCCAGCAATGCACGGTACAAGGAGTTAGCCGATACCCACCGACACCACCGAGAGTTCCACGAGGGCGAATACGTCATGATCAGGGTAAGACCTGAACGGTTTCCCTCTGGAACTGTTAAGAAGTTGCAAGCTCGCGGAGCTGGTCCCTTTAGAGTGTTGAAACGCGTTGGATCCAATGCGTATGTTGTGGACCTACCCGAGGAATATGGTATAAGCTCTACCATCAATGTATCAGATCTTGTTGCATATAGGGACCCAGCAGTGATCCCTAGTGAGCCTTTTGAGCCATCTCCTCCCCTTGAGAGTGATCCCACACCTGAGTGTCCACTTCCACCTCCAGCCCCTTTTCACGGCAGCGTGAGCATATAGATCGTATACTGGACGAGCAAGTGACAGATACCAGGAGTGGATCTTACCCGCGCTACCTAGTGCGATGGAGAGGACGGCCCGCTACTGAGGACACATGGATCACACATGGCGAGTTGCAGCAGATCGATCCGGACCTTTTGGAGCGATATAGGAGCGATGCAGACCCTTACTCGACAGGGTCGAGTTTCTCCCACCCGGGGAGAATTGGTGCGGACACCCAAGCAGTTGAGCGGCGCGATACGTCGAGCCACCGGTACCGCACACGGAGCACGACTCGAGCCACCTCAGCATCTATTTGGCTCGGAGACAGCCTGGAGACGCCCCCTGAGTCCCGGCATTTATCATATTTAGTTAGACTTTATGTGTGTGTAATTTGTGTTTATTTCATTGTATGCAGTTTGCTATTTTGATTGTAAGAGGGGCTTATGTGCAATTTGGACCCCGTGGGCCCCACGGGCCCCCCAGGCCCCATCCCATTGAGCCACCTCACCCATGGGCCCCATGTGGGGTCAGTCAACATGTCAAATGGAGGCTTCTAGATGGGTGGGCCAAGTGGGGGACAAGGGACTTGGAAAGTCCACATTTGGCCACCCACCCCCACCTACCAAGTCCACATTCTACTCCTTGGTCCAAGGGCCGCCCCCCTCCTTGTTTTTATATATTATTTTTTATGTGTGTGTCACACTCAATCCAGGCCACTCATTCCCATCCCCTAGATCCAACGGTTGCCAATGGATTTGAGATGTAACACATAAATACTTGTAATTTCCCATTTTCATGAATTAATGCCATTTGATTCAAACAAATTCAAGAGCAAGGGCTGGTGCGCCCCCCCTCCTCTCTCCTCCCTCTCCCCCTTGAAGCTGTGAAGGCTTCCATTCTGAGGTGTGATGCCTCGTGTATCGGTTCCGACGATCGCCGCCGCCGCCACGAGCCGCCACCGCACCGCCATCGCCATCAACGGAGTTCTGCCCGCGCAGTACCACAGCAGCTTGTTCGAAATTCACAGGTCTTCCCCGAGCTCATTTGGCTACCAAATTTGGAGGAGTTGTTCCTGGGATGTTCCTATCCACCCACAAAAATCAGGCCAACATTCAGATCACGTTTGCTAATTTTTGATTTTCATCCAATCTTCCATTTCAGTTCTGCCAGAGTTCTGTCTAGGTTCACATCCATCCTGTGTTTCATGTCTTAGAGCCACTTTTTGATTTCTGTTGATTCGCCCAATTTTATTGGGGGTTCCACCCATCCACCCCTTCATCCACAATTTTTCTCAATTTTTGATTCGCCCATCTAATATTTTCTAAAATTCGTTCTCAGACCCATATACTGTTCTGTCCACCTGTTCCCAGATCCGACCACTAGTCACCCCAAATATCATAATAAATCACCACCACCTCTAAATCAAATTCCCAAAATAGTCCCAATTCCATGGTTTGATTCCCCACAACTCCTAAGAAGAGATCAAGAGCTGAATCAGAGGTTTACTAGGCGGTCAATGGTGGTTCTCAGACAAGTGCCTTGTAGATCTGAGATTTCGGTTACTGTACAATAGGGACTTGTAAATTCAATAAAGTTCTGATCCGACCAGATCCAGTAGATCTCTCTAGGTCTAGATTGAAGCACTTGAAGAGAGCTTTCCAACGATAGCTCATGCGTCCCGATCCGATGTCGGGATTGATCGCAGCGGCCGTTTTCGCCGGAGCGCGAGCCGGAAGACAGCAACCAAAATCAGTGGACAGCTAGTTCATCAATTGGGAATCGGGGCCGATCGACCCCCGATCGGTGTTCCCGGCCGACCGCCGTCCGTGGAGGCGCGCCACCAGGGGTCCCCATCATAGTGGGTCCCACCCCCGCAGATCCGGAGGACAGCGCCATCCGTGGGTCCCGCGGGCCCGCAGAACCCGTCGTTCGGAAAGCACGAAAACGTGGAGTTCGGCACCGCCGGGCGACATCAAGATGCTGCCCGTCAACCCGATTTGCGTGATTCCTGGTCCCCACATGTGACCTTTTACATCCCTGCGTGGAGTGGATCAAATCATTGTACTGTTGTAAAATTATTTAACCGAGGATCCGTAATTCGGCCGGGGTTGTCTTCGCCACGCCGGGTGTGTGGAGGTACGGTCTTAACTTCTCGGCATTCGCTTGCTAGTTTAGTATATGATCTTTTGCCGCTGCCGAGAGTGTAGGTACTAGCCCGTGTGTCCATGTCACCGCTGTGAGAGTGAGAGTGACCCATCCCGCGACTCGATCCGAGTCCGGAAGTTGAGTCGGACTACCCTTGACCTCCGCCGGTTCCTTAACCGCGCACGGTCCGCGCTTTCCCTCGCTTGGGACGACGAGTGAGCTTCCACTTCTGTTAGCGACGTTTTGCCACTAGGAGCTCGTAGTGTCGGGCTTAGTGTCTCCCTGGTGTGTGCTGCTGGTCGCGTCTTCATCTAGAGTCCGAGGGTGGCACCTAATAGTGTCATCTCCCGTGTCCGTCCCGCATCACATGTGTTTGCTATTACGGTCCGAGAGGTGGAGCCGAAGCCCGAGGGTGAACTCCCACCCGATGTCATTCCTATTCTGCAGGAGTTTGCTGATATTTTTCCCGAGGAGCTTCCCGAGGGACTCCCACCCATGCGGGATATTCAGCATGCTATCGACCTGATTCCAGGCTCCTCATTGCCCAAGCTTCCTCATTATCGCATGAGTCCCACGGAACATGCCGAGCTAAAACGGTAGGTCGATGAGTTGATGCAGAGAGGGTCTATTCGGCACAGCATGAGTCCGTGTGTTGTTCCCGCATTACTCGCCCCAAAGAAGGATGGCACGTGGAGAATGTGCATTGATAGTCATGCCATCAACAAAATCACCGTGAATTACAGGTTCCCTATTCCCCGCCTAGATGATATGCTAGACATGATGGTCGGTGCCACTATCTTCTCGAAGATCGATCTTAAGAGTGGCTACCACCAGGTGAGGATTAGGCCAGGTGATGAGTGGAAGACCGCATTTAAGACCAAGGATGGTCTATATGAGTGGTTGGTTATGCCCTTTGGGTTGACCAATGCCCCTAGCACATTCATGCGACTTATGACTCGGGTCCTTTGACCTTTCATTGGAGTCTTTGTGGTTGTGTATTTTGATGATATCCTTATATATAGTCGTACTAAAGGGGACCACTTGGACCATCTAAGGCAGGTATGTCTGCTTTTGAGACGAGAGCAGTTGTTTGCGAACTCACAGAAGTGTGCCTTCATGACACCTCAGCTTACCTTCTTGGGTTTTATTGTGTCTAGTACTGGGGTCTCCGCTGATCCGGAGAAGGTCTAGGCCATTGTTGAGTGGCCAGAACCCCGTACGGTCCATGATGTCCACAGCTTCCATGGCCTCGCGACGTTCTATCATCGTTTCATCCGTGGATTTAGCTCCGTCACTGCCCCGATCACGGACTGTATTCAGAAGGGCACGTTTGTATGGATGAAGGCCGCAGTTGCTGCCTTCAAGGACATCAAAGAGCGCATGACATAGACACCTATCCTTCGATTGCCAGATTTCTCGAAGGTGTTTGAGGTCTCTTGTGAGGCGTTAGGTGTTGGGATAGGAGGAGTGTTGAGTCAGGAGGCCCACCCGCTCGCATATTTCAGTGAAAAGCTGAATGACGCAAAACTGCGATACTCCACTTATGATAAGGAATTCTACGCAGTTGTTCAGGCTCTTAGGCATTGGAGGCACTATCTATTACATCAAGAGTTTATATTATACTCCGATCATGAGGCTTTGAGGTACCTCAATTCTCAAAAAAAGCTTAATGTGCATCACAGCCGATGGGTTGAGTATCTCCAGTAGTACACATTTGTGCTTAAACATAAGGCTAGAGTGGAGAACAAGGTGGCTGATGCCTTGAGTCGGCGTGCTGGTCTGCTGACCACCATGTGTGCCGAGGTCATAGGGTTAGAGAAGATGAGAGAGGCCTATGTTGACTGTCCTGACTTCGGTCAGATTTTTACCACTCTCCAGGCCGGACCCTCGAGAGACCTTGATGATTATGTGCTCCAGGAGGGTTACCACTTTCGAGAAGGCAGGCTTTATGTTCCCCGAACTTCGGTTCGAGACTTCTTAGTCTGGGACCTACATGCGGGAGGTCTAGCCGACCACTTTGGTCGGAAAAAGACTATTGAGGCTGTTGAGCATAGATTTTATTGGCCGAGCTTGAAGCGTGATGTTGCTCATATTGTGGTTCAGTGCCGTACATGTGCTATGGCCAAAATGAAGAAGCAAAGCTCGGGCCTTTATACGCCTCTTCCCGTGCCTGATGCCTCGTGGCATGATGTTAGCATGGATTTTGTCTTGGGATTGCCACGTACCTCTAGGAAGCATGACTCGGTCTATGTGGTGGTTGACCGCTTCTCGAAGATGGCCCTTTTCATTCCTTGCTCGAAGACCTCAGATGCTTCGAGGGTAGCCCGCCTATTTTTTACTCATGTGGTGTGCAAGTTCGGGTTGCCTCGTACCATAGTGTTTGACTGTGATGTTAGATTCACTAGTTATTTCTGGAAGACAATGTGGCATATGTTGGGTACTCACCTTAAGTTTTCCACTGCATATCACCCCCAGACAGATGGTCAGACCGAGGTGGTCAATAGGAGTCTGGGTGACTTTTTAAGGTGTCTTGTCCGGGACCATGTAGGGGATTGGGATCTCATATTACCATTGGCAGAATTTGCATATAATGATTCGGTTAATAGGTCTACCGGTATGAGTCCATTCGAGATTGTCACAGGTCGTAGGCCTAGGAAGCCAGTGGATCTTGTTCCCATGCCCATTCACGCACGAGCGTCTGAGTCTGCCAAGTCTTTTGCTAGGCATGTTAGGAGTTTACATGACGACATCTGTCGTCACATTGAGGCCAGCAATGCAAGGTATAAGGAGTTAGCCGATGCCCATCGATACCACCGTGAGTTCCAAGAGGGTGAATATGTCATGATCAGGGTAAGACCTGAACGGTTTCCCTCTGGAACCGTAAAGAAATTGCAAGCTCGCGGAGCCGATCCATTTAGAGTGTTGAAACGCGTTGAATCCAATGCCTATGTTGTGGACTTGCCCGAGGAATATGGTATAAGCTCAACTTTCAATGTGTCAGATCTAGTTACATATAGGGACCCAGCGGTGATCCCTAGTGAGCCTTTTGAGCCATCTCCTCCTATTGACAGTGATCCCTCACCTGAGTGTCCACCACCAGCCACATTTCCACAACTGCGAGAACATATCGATCATATACTGGATGAGCAGGTGACAGTTACCAGGAGTGGATCCTACTCGCGCTACCTAGTGTGTTGGAGAGGGCGACCCGCCACCGAGGATACTTGGATCACCCGTGGAGAGTTGCAGAGGATAGATCCGGACCTACTGGAGCGCTACCAAAGCGATGCTGACCCTTACTCGACAGGGTCGAGTTTCTCCCACCCGGGGAGAATTGGTGCGGACACCAGAGCAAGCGAGAAGCACGAACCGGCGAGTCGTCGGTACCGTACGCGGAGCACCACCCGGGCTACATCGGCTTCCATCTGGCTCGGAGAGAGTCTGAGACTCCCCCCTTGAGTCTCCATATTTATAGTATTTGCTGGGACTTTATTTGTGTGTAAGGTATTCTTATTTGGCTTTACTTGGATTGTAATTTGGATTGTAAGAGGGGTTTATTTATAAAATGGGATCACCTGGGCCCCGCGGGGCCCCCATCCCTTCTCCCATTGATCCACCTCATCTCTTGGGCCCATGTGGGGTCAGTCAAACCTCCATGGTGGGCTTCTAGAAGGGTAGGACCAAGGGGGGGGCAAAGGATTGCAAAATTCAAAAAAAAAGGGCACCAAAGTCAAGGGGGCGCCCCATGATATTATAGTTTAATAGGCTTTGAAATTTTATTTTAATTTGGTCCAAACCACATGGGAGAATAAAATGTGGACTCCTTCTTTTACCCCTCCCAATTCTAGATCTAGGGTTAATTAGTGTCTTTTGTCATTTCACATAAATACCTTGTATTTCTCTTTTGAGTGGAATTAATGCATAAGAAATCTTGAATTTTGTTGGAGCCTAGCAAGGGCCGCCCCTCTCTCTCTCTCCTCTCTTCTTCTTACAGCTGGGAAGGCTGTGTTCTGAGGTGAGAAGCCTCATCTATCTGATGTGGAGTTCGTCGTTGCCGCCGCCGCCGCCATCGAGCTGTCGTTGCTCCACCACCGCCTCCGTCGGTATTCTGCCAATCGGGTGATAGCATGGCATTCTCGGATTTTTAGCCCTCAGCCACGAGTTCATATGGAGCCCAGACTTTCAGGGTGAGTTCTAGGGGTCTTCACCACATCCCAAAAAATTTGGTTGGGCTTCTAATATCTATTTTTCAATTTTTCATTTTCGTTCTTCCTTTCCATCCAGATCTGCCAGCTTTCAGTCCAGATTCACAGTAGCTCTGAGTTTCCCCCCTTCGGACAACTTCGTGATTTTTTATTGAGCCCCCAATTTTACTGGAGGTTCTTTCCAACACCCCCTCCATCCAAGAATTTTTGTGGAATTTATAAAGGCCTTCACCTATTTTCTAAAAATCACTCTCAGATCTCCACTCAGTTCTATCTGCCTCTGTCCAGATCCGACCACCCACCAGTATAAAATACATTTCCCCATATAAACCTCCACCAAATCGGTCATAAGAATTCTTTCTGTTTTCCTCTCTCTCCCCTCTACAACTTTCATGAAGAGCTCGAGGTCTGAATCAGAGGTTTACCTTACGGTCAACACCAACTCTCAGGAAACTTCAGTTCTACCCGGCCAGATCAGAAACTGAGATCAGTCCGGTTCTAAAATTCCCCATCAGAAGCACGATCCCAACGAAATTTTTGGATCACAGAGAGTCGAAGTACTTCGAAAGAGCTTTCCAACGGTACCTCTTGTGCGTCGATCCGACATCGGGAGTGACCGCCGTGGCAGATCTCGCCGGATCACGCGCTGTAAAATAGAGGTTGCAGATCCGTGGGCAGCAACTCCAAGACTTGGAGATCAGAGACGATCGGCCTCCGGCTGGTGTTCCAGCCCGACCGCCACCCAGGGAAGCGCGCCACCAGAGGTCACCATCACAGTGGGACCCACTCCGTCAGGTCCAAAGGACGGGGCAGTACGTGGGCCCCACGTACCCGCAGATCGCGCCGTCCGGACATCACTAAAACGCTGGTTTCGGCACCGACGGGCGACATCAAGATGCTGCCCGTCAACCCAATTCCCGCTACTCCCGGGCCCCACATGTGACCTATTACCTCCCTGCGTGGAGTTGGTCAAATCTTTGTACCGCAGTGTATTTGTTTAACTGGGAGTATAGGATTGGCCGGGGTTGTCTTCCCCACGCCGGGAGCGTGGAGGTAACGATCTCGTGATGTGGGACGGACACGGGAGACGACACTATATGGTGCCACACTCGGACTCTAGATGAAGACACGACCAGCAACACACACCAGGGAGACACTAAGCCCGACACTACGAGCTCCTAGTGGCGAAACGTCGCTAACAGAAGTGGAAGCTCACTCGTCGTCCCAAGCGAGGGAAAGCGCGGACCGTGCGCAGTTAAGGAACCGGCGGAGGTCAAGGGTACTCCGACTCAACTTCCAGACTCGGATCGAGTCGCGAGACGGGTCACTCTCACTCTCACAGCGGTGACATGGACACACGGGCTAGTACCTACACTCTCGGCAGTGGCAAAAGACCATATACTAGCTAAGCAAATGAACGCCAAGAGGTTCGGACCATTACCTCCACGCACCCGGCGTGGCGAAGACAACCCCGGCCGAATCACAGACTCCCGGTTAATAATTATTACAGCAATACACTAAGTCGACCCACTCCACGCAGGAAGGTAAAAGGTCACATATGGGGTCCGAGAATCATGCAACTCGGGTTGACGGGCAGCATCTTGATGTCGCCTGGCGGTGCCGAACTCCGCATTTTCGTGCTTTCCGAACGGCGGCTTCTACGGGCCCGTGGGGCCCACGGACAGCGCTGTCCTCCAGATCTGCGGGGGTGGGACCCACTGTGATGGGGACCCCTGGTGGCGCGCCTCCACGGAAGGCGGTCGACCGGGAACACCGATCGGAGGTCGATCGGCCCCGATTCCCAACTCTTGAACTAATAACCCACGGATTTTGGTTGCTGTCTTCCAGCGCGCGCTCCGACGGAAACGGCCGTTGCGGTCAATCCCAATGTCGGATCGGGATGCATGAGCTATTGTTGGAAAGCTCTCTTCAAATACTTCAATCTAGACTCAGAGAGATCTGCTGGATCTGGCCGGATCTAGACTTTAATGAATTTACAAATCCCTGTTGTATAGTAACCGAAATCTCAGATCTGCAGGGCACTTGTCTGAGAACCACCATTGACCGCCTAGTAAACCTCCGATTCAGCTCTTGAGATCTTCTTAGGAGTTGTAGGGAATCAAACCACGGAATTGGGACTTCTTTGATAATTTGATTTGGAGGTGGCTGCGATTTGTTATGATTTTTGGGGTGACTGGTTGTCGGATCTGGGAACAGGTGGATAGAACTGTAGATGGGTCTGAGAACGAATTTTAGAAAATATGAGATGGGTGAATCAAAAATGGAGAAACATTGTGGATCAAGGGGTGGATGGGTGGAACCCCCAGTAAAATTGGGTGAACTAACAGAAACCAAAAAGTGGATCTAAGACATGAAACGCAGGACGGAGATGAACCTAGACAGAATTCTGACAGAACCAAAATGAAAGAGTGGACGAAAATCAAAAATTAGCAAACGTGATCTGAATGCTGGCCTGATTTTTGTGGGTGGAGAGAAACATCCCAGGAACAACTCCTCCAAATTTGGTAGCCAAATGAGCTCGTGGAAGATCTATGAATTTCGAGCAAGCAGCTGTGGTACTGCACAGAACTCCGTTGATGGCGATGGCGGTGCGGTGGCGGCTCGTGGCGGCGGCGGCGATCGTCGGAACCGATACACGAGGCGTCACACCTCAGAATGGAAGCCTTCACAGCTTCAAGGGGGAGAGGGAGGAGAGAGGAGGGGGGCGCACCAACCCTTGCTCTTGGAATTTGTTTGATTCAAATGGCATTAATTCTCTAAAATGAAAAATACAAGCTTAAATAGGTTACATCTCACATCCATTCACAACCGTAGGATCTAGGGGTGTGAGATGAAGGGCTGGGATGGCATGAGACACACACATAAAAAAATAAATAAAAAATAAGGGGAGGGGGGCGGCCTATTGACTATGGTGGCAAGGGGGGGACAAGTTGGTAGCCACCTTGGACTTTGAAGTCCACTTGTCTCCCATGTGCCTTTTACCATTCAAACTTCTAGATGCCTCCATTTGACATGTTGACTGAACCCACATGGGGCCCATGGGCTGAGGTGGCTCAATGGGATGGGGCCTGGGGGGCCCGTGGGGCCCACGGGGTCCAAATTGTGCATAAGCCCCTCTTACAATCAAAATAGCAAACTGAATACAATGAAATAAACACAAATTACACACAAATAAAGTTTAACTAAATATGATAAATGGGGAGGCTCAAGGCGGAGTCTCCAGGCTGTCTCCGAGCTAGATGGACGCTGAGGTGGCTCAAGTCGTGCTCCGTGTGCGGTACCGGTGGCTCGGCGTGTCGCGCCGCTCAACTGCTCGGGTGTCCGCACCATCTCGACTTCTTGGCATTTACTTGCTTGGCTAGTATATGGTCGTGTGCCGCTACTGAGTGCGATAGGAACCTAGCCCGTGAGTCCATGTCACCGCTGTGAGCGAGAGAGTGACCCATCCCGTGGCTCGATCCGAGCACGGAAGTGAGTCGACCACCCTTGACTCTGTCGGTTTCTCAACCGCGCGGATCCGCGTTTCCCCTCGCTTGGGACGACGAGTGAGCTTGTGTTTCTGTTAGAGACGTATAGCCCATAGGAACTCTTAGTGTCGGGCCAAAGTGTCTCCATAGTTGTATGTTGCTGGTCGTGTCCGCATTTAGAGTCCGAGGTCTGCATCACTTAGAGTCGGTTCCCGTGTCCGTCCCGCATCAGTAGGGATCTCCTACCTTGCATGCAATGCAAAAGGGCCCAAAGAAAGATTGTTTGTGTATTTTTGGTATTTTTGGTTTTGTTATTTTTTTTCAAAATAATGCAAATGCAACAATAGCTATATGAGTTAAGTATGCAAAAATGATGGGAAAAAAATTGAAGAAGAATTGGCACTCACTACCAAATTGGTCTACCGACCAAGTAAGAGGTGGAGTTGTGAGAGGCTCCCCCTACTTTCCTAGGGACCTAATTAAATAACCACAAACCCGCTTGGGCATTTGCCACTTAACCTCTAGCCTTTAAACACTGATTTTCCAAAATAGTAATAAATTCTAATACTCATCTTTTTTTTGAAATCTTTCAAGGGCAATCTAACTTCGGGGTACTTTGTGGTACAACCTGTCCGTCATCTATGAGCGAATCCACGGGTTCAAGGACTTATGGAGGTCTTAGAAAGGGAAATTTTAATCCAAAGAGGCGGAGTGCTCAATGGAGGGTCTTTCCAATTCTAAGAAGGGTGTAAGGAACCTAACTTGCCCTTGAGAGGGGAGATAGAAGAGAAGAGAAAGAAGTTTTTTTTCAAATGATGATGAATAAACAAAGAAATCAACTAAATGCACCAATGCATGAAAGCAATGCAACTAACATGATATCATGATGATGAGAACAATTTTTTTTCTATTTTTCTATTTTTCTATTTCTCTGATTTCTTTTTTTTTCTATTTTTTTTACAAGAGATGAATAAAGGAAACTAAAAAATAGTAAACAATATGCCAAACTACTGCAAATGAAGACTTAAAATCATGGTTTTGAAGTTTTTTGGATTTTTGATTTTTTTTTAAATTTTTCAGAAATTTTTCAATTTTTTTATAGAATTTTTCCAAAATAAGACGTTTTCCTACGTTTATTAACCTTTAGTGACGCTTGAATTTCCTTGATTTTTTGATTTTCTACTTTCTGCAATAGGTTCAGGCTTTCAATGACGCTTTCTGTGACAGTTTATTTTCTGAGATTTTCAGGTCTGAATTTATTCCTTTTTTTTTGATTTTTTATCTACAAAATAAAAATAGAAAAATTAGTAAAACTATATACAAATCAAACACAAGAATTTTCACCCATTAAAAATAATTTTCTCCCCGACAACGGCACGAAAAATTGATAGCCACTAACACTCTTCGTCAAAAATATCGTGCCACAATTTACAAAGTTAACCGCACTCACTCACTTAGAAAGAATGGAGTTAGAGTAAAGTGGTAAAAACAGGTTGATCCCACAGAGAATAAAGATTTTCTATTATGATCAAGTTGGAAAACCCTTATATTTGAGAGATCAAATTTTGAGTGAGATTGAAAAGAAAAATAAAATTGCTTGAAATTAAAACTATCTAAAAGAGATGAGAGGGTTAAGGAGAGAAATTAGAAAGAGAGAGAAGAGAACATAATTTACCAAAATGAATTTTATTACTAAGGGAATGAAAATTACAATCTATCAAAGTTGACAATTATAACTTACAAATAAAAGAGAAAGGAAATAAATAAGAGTCGGGAAATTTGGATGAAGAACGCCGCCGTCTCCTTGCCAAGCCTTTGAGTGAACCGCTCCGCCGTGGAGATAGACGCCACCGAGAGGACCAAAGTAGAGATCTCCACCAAGAGACTGTGGGAAGAAATATAGAAGAGGGAGATAGAGGAATAGAGGAAGAAAAGTAGAAAACAAATATATGTGTGTACTACGTGTGCTTTGAAAAGAGATTGAACAGAGAGAGGTGAAGAGAGAGGGTGCGGTGGAAAAACACAGTAAAATAAGAAGAAAATAGAGGGTAAAAAGAAACAAAATAACTTAAAAACTAGGGAGATTTAGAGGATGTGGAAGAAGAGAAAGTTGAAGAGCTTGAGGAGATGAAGAATGCAGAGGGAGATGAGGATCAAAAAAGTGTAAAAAACTAGGAGAGAAGAATTGTGAAAAATTGTAGATGAATAGTAAAAAGTGTAAAACCATGCTTTGCAAAACAGAGAATAAGTTGAAAACGGAGGAGAATTGGAGGAAGAGGAAGAAGAAGAACTTCCAGGGAATTTAAAAATGAAGAAGATTACAGAAGAAAGTAAATTGAAAAGATGAATTAGAAAGCATGTAAAAGGCCAAAGATCTCTCTCCGGTAGCTCTCGGGTAGCCTTTTATAGGGTACAGAGATGCTTCACGATCGATAATTACAGATTAGATCAAAATCCAATTTTGTAGCATCAATAGCTTGCTCAAACACAACCTCCTACCATGGATAGACTCCTACTAGCTTCAATCAAGGGAAGATAACTCAAAATATAGCAATCCAACAGCATTTGTTTCCGTTTCTACCTCTAAAAGAAATGACGTCCAACCTTGTGGGCGCACATTAAAATAGCGACTTCCATAGTGGTCGCTCATTCTTGTTTCCTTATTTTGATATCTTCTTTTTTTTTCAAAAATCAAGGAAATGATGACTGTGCAAATAATCGCTTATTCTTTTCCATTTTTTTCATTTTCTTTCTGATTTTCCAAGTAATTGAATGGGCGGCTGCTTGAACGGTCGCACATTCTTTTCCAAAGAAATTGCGCCTGCTTCAACGGTCGCTATTTCTTCTTATTTTCTAGCTTTTCTTCTTTTTTCTATTTTCATCAAATGAAATAGCGCCCATGTATGTAGTTCTTTTTCTTTTTTTTCTTTTTTAGCCAACCAAATGGGCGCCCGTTTGCTCAGTCACTATTTCTCTTTTTATAAAAATGCTTTAAAAATGGCGTCTGACCCACCGATCGCTATTTCCTGAAAATTTAAAAATTTCAAATAATCAACATATTTCATCCCAAAATGACTTTCAAATAATTGTGTAAATTCTTGAATATTTCTCACATGGTCATTTTGGCTTAGAAAGATGATAAAATGTGTGCAGACTCAAATTACTTGTGAGAATGAAATTAACTGCTCATGTTGCACAACTTTATTCATTTAATGCTCAGAGATTATAAATGTGATGCAAGTTATGATATGAAATATAGCACTTATCACCCTCCCCCTTTAGAAATCTGAGACAGGGGAGGCCAGGCCTGTCGAGCCCATCCCACCTCGTAGGGTGGCTGGCGAGTAGTGGGTGACCCCTTGCGGCTCCCTTTTATAAGCTGAGGTTGCACTGGCGGGGGCCATGTCTTGCCCTTGGAGGCGGACTCGGTGAGATATGTTGGCCTGGCGTTGCTGGGGAGCAGCCTCGGTAAGGCCTATTGATCTGGTGTTGCAGACGATCGGCTAATGGAACCTAAATGTGCGTCGTTAAACACAATGGCCATCAATCTTAAATTCCGGACTCATAAAGGAATAAAACCGTAATTTAATGGCAAGTTCGGGTCGAATCTACAGAGAGGCTAATATTTTGATGTTGAAAATTTTATTTCTCCTTTTTATTTTTAAGAAACAAGACAAAAGCAAATAAGTTATTGGACATATTTTTTTCTTTGATTGGAAATCAAAATTGCGTAAAGGTAAATCTACCTAAAGAAATTTAGAGGGTTGAGATAGAGAAATCTAGAGAGAGAGAAAAGAAAAAAATGTAAGAGACAGTGAGACTAACACTAAATTAATTTTATTGCTCCAAAAATTAAACATTTACAAGATGAAAATAAAATAGAAAATTACTTCCCCAAGTAAATTCTAACTAAATCACACATAAAAAGATAAGGTGAAAGAATAGCCGTCAAGAACCGCCGTTGTTCACACCCTTGGACCTTAGAGCTCCGTCCAATCCTCGGAGAAGACGTCGTGAGAGAGAGAGGGTTTAGAGAGAGGAATTTAGAGGGAGAGAAAGATAGGGTCGGAAGGAGAGGGAGAGATAGATGAAGATGGAGTGTTTAAAATAAAAATTACTAATTTTTTTTTGAAAACTACAGCCGTGATGTGCGTTGTGAGAAGAGAGATAGATTGAGAGAGGGATAGGAGGGAGAGAGGGTGAGAGAGGGATGGAGAAAGAGAGAGAGCCTGCGAGGGGGAGATGTGGCGTGCCATGAGTGTGTGAACGCGAGAAAAATAGAGAGGGACAGAGGATGTAACCGTGCATGGATTAGAGGGAGAAAAAGAGAGAGAGGGAATCGTGAGAGAGGAGAAGCAACCTACGGTGTATGCATGCGGTGGTGCTGTGCGTGGTGAGTGCGAGTGTGGGCACCAGTGGGTGTGTATGTTCTGTAAGAAGGGAGAGAGGGGGTTGTGAACAGCTGTGTGTGTGAGGTGTGAGTGTGTGTGTATGGGAGAGAGAGAGAGAGAGTGTGTAGTGGGTGTCCGGTGGTGCAGGTGAAGGGTGCAGCCGGCGGTGATTGTGTGTGCAGGTGTGTAGGTGTGTTTGAGAGAAATAGTGGGGAGGCTGGTGGGTAGACGCGAAAGAGAGGGTGCGTGAGTGTTGGAGACGGACGCGGGCGAAGCCTGAGGCCGCAGAGGGTGTGCAGAGAACGGGGAGAGAGAGGCAGTGCAGTGCGGGGGTGTGTGTGAGAGTTGAGAAGAGAGGGAAAGAGGCTGCAGTGTGTGCGCAGAAGAGAAGCTACGTGCAGTGTGTGCGGATGTGCAAGGAAGCAAGAGGAGAGAGAGGGATTGGTCTGAGAAGAGAAGGGTGAGGAGAGGGTGAGTAAGGGGAAAAGAGAGATGCCGCGGCCGGTGCCCCTATTCAGAACAGGGGCTCCGGATGCAGAGTGGGAGGTGAAGTGTAAGAAAAAGAGAGAGATGGGGAGGGGAGAAGAAATAAGAAGAGGAAGGGGGAGAGGTAGTGGAAATAACAAGAGGAGAGAAAGGGGAGGATGAAGCTTAGCAGAGAGATAAGGAGATCGGCTATGGGGGAGGAGAAGTGTCCAGCCAAAAAAAAAACATCCGCCCATGGGAGAGGATGTCAGGTTTTATAGGTAAGGGTTGTTGTGTTTGTCCCTTCGCATTCCACACCATCCTGCCAGCGTCGCCTACAAGTATCCTAGATGACTAAGCACTTATCACACCCCCAACTTACTCATTGCTAGCCCCTTAGCAATGCAAACAGATTAAAAATTAGGGACCAACAAGAGTTTAAAAGTTTCATACCTCAAGTCAAGATTCTCCTTCGTGGATCGACTATGGATTAGGATTTTGAATTTATTAAAGTGAACTAGTCATAGGATTAGAACGGGATGCTCAAAACTTCCTCAGAATGCTCCCAAAGTCTCATAGCACTTGTGCTCATGAAATCTAAATCCACAGTTACGATAATTGCATCCTCCAAATTGTCATTTTAGTTAGGTGTCTTTCAACTCTACCTCCCAGATTAGAGCATTGATCAAACTAGCCTTCATCATCATTTTATTCATCATTTTTTCCTCTTTTTTTTAACACATGGCACTGCACATCCCTTTACCATTTGACGTGAACCTCAACTCTTGCCTTAGGAGAAGTCGGCCCGGTTACTAGGATCAGGGGCATTTTCCATGATTTTTTTCAACACATGACGCTAAACATCCCTTCATCGTTTGACGTGAACCTCAACTCTTGCCTTTGGAGAAGTAGGCCCGGTTACTAAGATCAGGGGCATTTTCCATAGTTTTTTTTGATCTAACTCTTCACTAGGGTGGGCAGAGTATCAGACACCATACCAAATGACAGAAGGTTTGTCCTTCCTGTTTCATTAGTGTGCAAGTGATTTTTTTTTTGATGCTAAGAGACCCTAGGAGATTCTAAACTAATTTCCATGACTAGACACAAAAAATCATTCCATCATCCATCTCCACAGTCTTTTCCATTCCAGAGTCTCTTTTATGAAAGTATGAAGCGAGAAAGCTAAGTTGGGGCTCTCTTTTTTTTTACAACAACATGAGACAGTAATTAGCATGAGATTTTTACAAGGCAGCAGGTGTTAGAATGACGTGATGGTGCAGACAAAGATTCAAAGGGGGGGTGAATGAATCCCCGTTAAAATTTTTGCTCAATTTAAAACTCTCGATATAAAATTGTGCGGAAATAAAACTCAAATGGCTCAACTGTATCTGATGTTCTAATGAGACTCACACTTGAACACTTGACCATATGTTCTTGTGTGATTTTCACTAGAATATTTAGTTAGCACACTCAACAAGCTCGCTGATACACTTAGCAGCGGTTAGAACACAGAAAACTAGTAAATACAACTGTGAACTCAGAGTTATTTAGTCTAACCAGATGTAACAGTAATGATCCTAAGCATACTTCTACCGTTAGTCAATTACGCCAGCAAACCAAGAACACAAATGATTTTAGATGGTTCGGTCTACTACAACAGACCTACATCCATCCCACACTCAAACCAGAGTGAGGCATCTCGCTGACTAACAGCTTGAACTATTGAGCATCACAGCTTGCTTACACCGCTAAGCACCACAGCTTGCTTCCGCTGAGCATCACAGCTTGCTTCCGCTGAGCACCATAGCTTGCTGTCTAGAGGAACCGATCCTCTGCAACGCTGACACACAGCTTGATGTTCAAACAAAGAGAAATGGAAAACAAAAACAAACAAACTCAACAATAAAAATAGAAAATGATGTAGCTCTCGCAGGAGCAATGTGGCTTAGATCTGATCCAGAGGCCACAGACAATCTTCATAAATCTTCTGGATGCTTCTCAGTCACGATCACATGATCTCTTTTCTGCTCGCTCTCTGGCTCTCTCTCTCTCTTTCTTTCTTTTTCTCTGCTCTCACGATCTCTTTCACTGTCTCTCTTTTCCCTTTCTGATGATTTCTTTCTGTCTCTTTCTTTCGATGGGTACTCTTCTTCACAGCTTTCTCTGAAATCGCTCACAGCAAGTCACTTTTCTCGCAGCAACTCTCTCCTCTCTGTATCTTCTTATCTGGTCTTCTTCTATGGTTGCCGCTATGCGCCTGGATGAAGAGGATCCCAATTTATAAGAAAATAGGGGCTCCAGAGATTCAAATTCCTTGGAACGATTCTTGTGGTCCCCACAAGATTCTATCGAGATGTGTGGAGAGAACCTTCCCGCCAATCCCTTTTTAGAAAAGTTATTCACTTAAGTGCTGCTAGAGTCCACGTGTTAGATGGAGATGAGATGCTTTCCACGTGGCAAATTCTTCTATTAAAATTCCAGCCTTGTCTTGGATCATGTGCCCTTTTAATTAGAACCTTAAACCACGTGACCCAACTGACTCTGATGCTTTCAGCTCTCAATGTGTTTGATCCTATTGCTTTAATGAATTAAAACCTCTCATGCTTAAATCCATGTTAGCAATGTAAAAAACATTTTATCAAACACCTTATCATCATAAGTGGTTCAGAGAGATGTTTAAGAATTACAAGCTTATGCATGCTTTATAAAGATGAGCATGATATAACCAAAACCATGAAGATCCAGTAATCATATGATAGACAATGTGAGATCATACACAAGCATTGATGCATACTCCATATGCTCTGACCTGACAGTGCATGCTACTTAATAAATGCATTAGAACAACTACACATACATCGAACTAAGCAAACCACAGGTAGTCCTGTTATGCACAGAGATATGGATGAAGACTATGAACATGCATCGACCTGTGTGATACATAGGTAAGCCTATCGAGCTATCATGAAAAGATGCACAGACTAGATTCTACATATGCATTGACCTGAATGAACAAGATGCAACATGTGATTTGACCTTAGAATGCAAGATGCCACATGTGCTTCGACCTTAGTGTGCAAGATGCAACATGTGCTTTGACCTTAGTGTGCAAGATAGAACATGTGCACCGACCTCAAAGTCATAGCGAGTAAATGTGCACAGACTTCACCTGATGCAGAATGTGAATGTGCATCGACCTGACTGTGAACACACACACTCATGTTCATTGACCTTAATGTAATTGCTGACACACATATGCATAGACTTTACTATGCAACATATTATTCATGTGCACTGACCTTGAAGAATAGATTGATGTATATGCATAAACCCTGCTAAAGACCAAATTTGATGTGCATTGACCTTAGTTAACACAAGATGCAAACGTGCATCGACCTTACTCAATCATGTATTGACCCATGCATCAGTCGCTAGTTAACTAGCATCGACCTTACTAAGACATGCATTGACCAGTGCTTCAGTTGCTAGCTTTCAAACATCGACCTTGCAATAGCCGCTAGCCAACTAGCATCGACCTGTGATTCAGTTGCTAGCTTACAAGCATCGACCTTGCAGCAGTCGCTAGCTAGCTAGAATCGACATGTGCTGCAATCTTTCTACAAATGCATCGACCTTCTAATGCAAGTTTTCCACATGTACATAGACCTTCGAGACAGAATGAATATATGCACCGACCTTTTAGTGCAAGACATTCATATGTGCATCGACCTCCAGAACTAGTCTGCATGTGTGCACCGACCGTAATTAACATGCACTTACCTTAATGAACCTTGCTAGTTCATGTGCATCGACATGCATGACAAGGTTCTGTAAGACTGTATTGACCTCATATGCATAGACTCGGTACATGTATGCACCGACCTATCAATGAATTCATGTATGCAATAGTCTTTAACACAGCAATCAATCCCATGACTTACATGCAAGTATACTAAATCCAATGCAACATTAACGTGGTTTTTGGCATCATCAACACACAATTAATCAGTGCAACATAAACACATATGATATCATGCATAGTGAGTCATAGTGTTTGGCATCATCAAAACCACAAGGATACAACATTCTCTCCATTTTTGATGATGGCAACACTATGAGTCATATGAGTCATAAAACAACATGCTGATGACAATCACTATGAAATGCTGACATGCTGATGGCAACATTATGAAAGCTGACACAACATGATGGTGGCACTATGAACAGCAGGACTCATATCACAGCATGATGACAAAACAAACAACACAATCAAAACACGATGACAGCAATGGCAACACTATGCTGAATCTATCATGAAATATGACTCAAACTATTCTCTCCCTTTGACTTCATCAAAAAGGCAAGCAATAGTTTGAAAAACTTAGTAAAGATAAATACCAAGCAAGACTATTCTCCCCCTTTGGATACCAATTAATAAGATTGAGCAAGAATCTATCCTCCCCCTTTGAAAAGTAATTGATAAAATGGAGACAAAACCTTTTCTCCCCCTTGAACCAAGACTATTCTCCCCTTTTCAAAATGAAGCAAGACTATCAACAATGTGAGATATGTAGCCCTACTCTCCCTGAATAAGTGAGGTGAAGGGTATGACAAAAAAAATTCAGGAAGGATCACATGGATATCCAGAAGGATTATCAAGCAAAGCATGCAGAAATCAATGCAAGAATGATGTTGATGAGACAATCTTCCCATTTTACAAAACAGAGGAATTGGAGTGGAAAAACATCATTAGACATACAGAGTTAAGTCTGATACCAATTGTTAAGATCAAAAGATGGTATCAACAAAATCACAGGAGCATTCATAGATAAGTTCATGTCGTGACCAAAAAGCATCAACAACAGTGAGCAGAATCAGAACAAAGTATGATCAATGGCAGTGAGCAGGATCTGAGCACAGAAATTTTGGCTGATTTTTCAATGAATAGATAAGACAAGAGGATTTTCAATAAGATACCAATTTCATAAATCCAGAAATTTCAGACTCTTCTATTATAAGGGCTTATGAATGAGTCTTAATCGACCAGCATGGTTTAAACATGATGTATACAGAGTTTGTCAATAAAATTCAATACACATATCTGAAATCAAGTTTTAATAAAGATGAACCAATCACTCATATGACATTCTTGTTTAACCTCCTTCTATCTTACTCATTCAATTTCAATGACTCCTTTAGGTGTTACACAAAGTAGTATTGAGATTAAACACTCAAGAATGTACTGATACACTAATTTTTCATATTTTTCTTTTGTTCAACAACTTATTTTTTAATAAGTAATTTTGGTTAAATCAACACATTTTTACATGAGGCACAACACGTCTTAGGTGAAGTGATCCAGTTACTCAGTGTGATAATCGTATTACCTTTCAATGAGAGAATGGAGTTAGCAATAGATGTGTCTTTTTACATGAGGAGACACCTTGGTTAGAGGCAAGAATCCCCAGTTACTCAACACAACCATGCCATTGCTCTGTAAAAAAAATTTACATAAAGCAGAGTTAACTAAGGCACTTCATGACACAGTCCTTTGGACAGGTTTCTCGGTGACCAAAGTCATTTCTCTGACCATAATTTTCTTTTAAACATTTTCAAATTTTTCAGATATTTCTCAGAGCACTCAAATGTTTAAGAACAATACTTACTACATGTATCTCAACCAAAGTAAGCCATGGTTTTAAAATTTTCAGATTTTAGAAGGTCTTGCATGAAATTACATGAGATAGTCGGTTAAGATTTATTAAAAGAGTGATTCAGATATTTTCAAGTCTTTCACATCCAAACTTAATGAATACATTAGACTTAAACCAATTTGATTCATCAGACATTCTTAAACCTGTATAATAGAAGATTCTTCTTTTTAGAAGATTTTAAATTTATGATCAGGGAACGCAAATTGAAATCTTTCCAAGTTTCAGGTAAGTCAACAATTTCAATAGCAGTTAATCAATAGAAACATCATGGAACATGCATTGTAAGTGAAAGCATTAGAATTTCATGCATGTAGCAGATATGGTCAAGAGTGCTTCAGACAAATAGCCATGAGATTTCAAGAAGTTTTGTTTAGAGAGCAGCAAGATTAATGTCAAGATTGACAAAGATTTTCAAAGATATGTGCAGCAAAGGATGTGTAGTGAGTATGAGAGACACTTGAAATTAGTTAGCTTGTAGTGCCCCAAAATTTATGTAATAATTTCTAAGTTATTTATAGAACTTTCTGGAATTTATAAGGGCTAAATAGACTAATAAAAGGATTACTGGATTAATAAGTTATTATAAGGCCCAATTATGTTAAATAATTAACCTAGCCTATTTAAATAAAATTCAAAAGGTTTAAGGACCAAGCCCATTAAGTTTGGCCCATATTCTAGAAGGTTATTTAGCCTATTTTATGTATTTTAAGGATAAATACCATTTTTTATGGATAATAAAATGGATAATTAACAAAAGAGTTTGATTGATGTTAAACTCTGTGCACGTTGGATGTAGCGGTCTATCGTGCGACCGCCACAGCCATGTAACGCACCAGTCTTGATGCGTTACATCCTATCAGTTCCGTGAAAGAAAGAACAAGCAAAAAGATTAGAACTTTGAGATCTTATCTACAAGAGATCGACTTGGGAGAGTTTATAATATTACTAAGGACTCTTAGAGATTAGGTTCTGGCAAATTAAGGACTCTAGAATCAATCTAATCTTCAAAACCTTATAAATATGACCTAGTTCTTAACTGAGCGACCCTTACTTTTAGCTCGTGAAGAATCAAAGTAAGGAGATATAATTTCGGGTAAGTTCTTTAGAAGATTTTGTTTAGTATACTTTAGACTAATAGTTCTTCAAATTTCATGTTAGGAGATCAAGCAACCAAGGAGATTGAAGTTTCCAAAGTTGCTGGTTCGACCATAGTAACTCAGGATTCAGAGTAAAAGACCCCTGAAGATCAAGAGATTAGGACGTCTAAATGAGGTAAATAGAATTCAATCCTTTAGAACTTTTTATTCACCTTAGTTTCATCTTCGTACCCTAAAAATTTCACATCTTTAGGACAAGAGGTTGGAGAGATAGAGCAGCAGGAAGTTGCTAGAAAATTGCTGGAAAAGGAGAGCTAGGGCTGGAATTTCAGACTCAAATTAGAAGCTTAAAGCCTAGTTAAGAGGTAGGTTATCTCATGATTGGCAAAAACATCTTGTTATGGATAAAAGCCCTCTGATTGTACTTGATTTCATGCATTATAGACTATAAATTCCATATTTTTAGTGGGTTCATCCATACATATATATTCTTAGCCCTAATCAAAGATCAAAGATATTATCTTGTCAATTCACTGTAACCTATGCATCTAGATGACCTTTACTTCATTTTGTCATGATTGGGGTCGTTAAATCTTTTCAAAACATGACATGGTTTCAAATCATAGTCTTTTTATTTCATTATACTATTAGCAGGGACTCTGACGCACCATACTTAGACCGTCACAGACTGTAACGGCCTTACGATAAGCCGTCACACTCTCTGTTGTCTTTAAATTACTCTGTTGTCTCTGACGCACCATAGATAGAGCATTACATTACTGTAACGGCCCCTCGATAGACCGTCACAATCACTGTGACGCACCCATTCTAGACTGTCAGGGTAATCGTAGACGGAATTGAAAATCAGTCAAGTTAACTTATAAATAAGCCTAGTTATCTAAGTTTTGACCTAATTTCATGTCTTTAAGATTATCTACTTATTCATGATAGAAATTGCATAATTATGGTATCTTAAGTTAATTTAAGTTATGTTAATTTCATATGCCAAAATTCTATAGTTTTGTATCTAAATCATGATTTTTCAAAGATGTATTGATGGAGTTTTATCATGATTTCCAATTGTTGCACATCCTCTCTCTACCAATAGAGTCATTTCTCTAAGTACATGGCACATATTCCGGTATGTTGTCCATTAGTTCAATTTGCACTATAGGAACATTATTCTTGGACATGAGGACCTCTCTATTAGATATTCCTTCCAATGGACTAGGAAATCTTATTTCAAGGCCTCCGTAATTCTCCGCGAGCCTAGGATTCCCACTAGGACGCCGAGTTGGTTGTACCATTAAAACCCAAGTGATTAGATTACACTTGATGTTTTTGGTTATCAGTAGTGTAATGGATCTATATTGGACCGTCAGGTACATGTAACGGCCCAATATATGATCGTCACATTCAACTAAGTCCGATTTCTTGGTTTGGGATTAAGACTAATGTAACGGCCCAATACTAGAGCGTCACATCATGTAACGGCCCAATACACGACCGTCACAATGCTTGAGTATTTTAACTTGAGGTTTGACCAAGGGTTGATATTCCAAGGTTTCTAGATGTACTCTTGATGATCTAGAACTTATCATATTGATCAAGAAAACTAATATAATGAATGAAATACAAAGAATGTACCGTTATGCTGCCGATTTATTTCCATAAGCATAACATAGTATAAGTCATTCTTGATTTCTCATGATTCTGATTGAAGCATTCATTCATTGAGTTATTGTTATCAAGAGCTTGTTGGAATTGTACATTCTTGGCCATACTTTATTGTTACATGTGTGGAAAAAGATTGATTTATACTTGAAGATGCGATCGAGCACTGATTGTGTTCAAGGGCTCTATGCTACTCCCTCGGCTGATTGTCGGAAACATACTATTATAAACCATGGGATATGATCCTACTGGCGTCGCATTACGTTGGGAGTATTTTCTTTATAAATAAGTGAAAATCCACAACACAATACATCTTGATTGATACTTGACTTTCTTGATATTCCATAGAAATTCACGAAGTACTTGCCCATAAGTAAAAGATACTAGAGTGATGATTATGTGGCTTGCTAGTACATTCTTGTTACATTTTTGTTCATGAAAGGCCATATCATGTTCTTATAACA